>CM035416.1:188281815-188881815 GCA_020310875.1 Ceratopteris richardii | reverse complement strand
CCACCAGTCCATTGCAGCTGGTATTGGTTCTTTGTTGACCACATATCAACCACCTCCTTTCCTTTATTCCGGTCTCTCTCAAGAAGAGACTATCGCTTTTTGCATTCGCATGTTTGACCCTTCTACAGCCTCCCACTGGATGGTGCAGCTCCTGCGGGCTTTCACCTTCCAATTCCTTTTCCGCAACTCGGCTTCCAACCAACCAATTTTTGACATCCGTATAGCCGATCCACTCTATTGCTTTGTCCATGGGCGGCCCTACCTCTATGCCTTCCTCATGTTTGCTTCTTTCCAGCTATGATGCCGACGCTTCCATGAGGCCCGATCCCGAAGTTATAAGTCTTTTTTGGTCTATTCGGCCCTCGTCCTGGGTTGGCTATTTCATTTTCCTGGTCAGGTCACCCCGACCCCCTCTGCCCCCCCCTCCCGTTGCTCCCCCTCCTCTGCATGCGATCGATATCACCTCACCTTCGCCCACTAGCCTTCCCCCCCTACTTCCTCCACCCCGTCTACTCGTCGAGTACGCCCTCGGACTGCCACCTACTCACCTAACATAGCACACGTTAGCCCCCTTGTTGACCAGATAGCCCCACCACCACTTCTTCCTGCATCCTTACCACCTTCCCCTCCTCTTTCCGTCGACTCCGCATCCGCTCCGCCCTCCCATTCCCCGCCGCATCAGTCTCCACCTTGCGCCGCCAGCCCCATTTCCTCACTGCACGTGGCCCTGCGTCCTCCACGTGATGACGTTCCACCACCTTCAGTGGACCCCCCCTTCTTAGACTTACTCTGAGATGCGAGCACCGTGGCCCTGGATGGAGCAGATGCCACGCACCTATCACTCGATTCGGTTACAGCGACCATTGCACTACATTGCCAGTATGCCTCTCTGATAGAGCGCATACATGCTTCAGCTGCTGCATAGTGGCAGTCTTCTCTGGCCACTACAAGGACACTTCAACAAGAGCGGGACCAGTTTCAGGTTGAGGTCGTTTCAGCGACTCGGCTCTTTTGGAGATGAGGCAGCGGGCTTCTTTGGGCATTTGCGATAGCCCTGCTTGTCGGCTGGTTCGACGCGAGCGTGACATCTGCGTCGTCATCGGAGCATGGTTGCTACTTGTACAAAGCAGGAAGCTATCATCCCCCCATTATCGCCGGACCCTCCTCCCCATCCTAGAGATGCTCCCCATGAGGGGGATTCTCCCTCGTCCCCAGTACACCAGCCCGACCCCGCCCACTAGTGGTCATTTCTACTACCTATGTTGCCGCCTCTCATCCCTTTTTGTTCTGCCTCATTTTGCTCTTCGAGGCTATACATCTTCACATTCATCTAGTTCGACCTCTTGTTTTTTACCCTTCTTTAGTTTAGCGGCTCTTTCCTGTACTTCCGGCCATTTCCATGGCCCTTTCATGTACTTTAGGCCTTTTCAAGGCTATCATTGTATCTCATTTTGATATATATATATATGTATATATGGGATTTTGCTTCTCCGTTCTTCCTGCGATCTCTTGTCTGGTTATTTAGTTGTGTATTTTTGCAGTTGTAAGTATTTCTATTGCACTGCCATTGTTCGATTTATTCCTGTACAGTTATGTTTTTCTTTTACACTTTCCCTTCCTCTTCCCTTTTCTCCCTATAATTGTCCTAGTCCTCCTTCAACTCCCACCCACTGTCCACTACCAATTCCCCAACCCACAACCCCAAAACTCAAACCTCAACCTACATAACCTTTTCCCCTGCCCTTTTTCCACTTCATTCCCTCTCCACTCACATATCCCCTTCAATGTGCACTAATATTCACTACCATTTTCCCTCCTATGGTTTTTCATTCCACATGCTCTTCATACATATTCCCCACATTTTGGTTTTTCAAGAATGCTGTTCTGGAGGAGTTGATCTTTTCAACGGAATCCTTAGTCCTCTCTGCCCTGGCGGAGATTTGGCTGTCACTCTCCAGGACGGAGAGTACATTAGGTGGTAGGCAACTGTTGAGCCTATAAAAGTCATATTGGTCAACGACAATCACGGTCAAAGTCAACTGTAGTCAAAGTCAAAAGGTCAAAGTCAAATTGGTCAAAGTCAACATGGTCAAGCTCAGAGTCAACAGGTGCAAAGTCAAAGTGCTAAAGTGCAGGTTTCAAAGTGCACAAGTAGTGCACAATTAATTGTCCACAAAGGGTAAATTGGAGAAAGTGGGTTGGAGGTTGCAGAGGTATTTCTCTAATTTCCCTAAGGTTCAAAGTGTTTTAAAGTGTTTTGGAAGGTTCAAGTGAAACCTTTCTTATGTGCAAAAGTGAAGACTTAAAAGAAAAATGTGAAGGTATGGCAGCAGTGTACACAGAAGTGAAAGTATGGCCCCCAATTAAAATTTTTTGTTTTAGTTTAAAGTCACTACAGGACAAAATAGGGATTCCTTGGTTGCCACTTGTGAAGACAATCTTGGAACATCAAAGTGAGCACCAAGATACACTTGCAATCAGGACCGTACGTGAATTGACACTCAAATCAAGGCAAGGACTATTCTTGGATTATTTTAAGTGTAAGCAAGAGTAAGCATAGTCAAGGCAAGGCAAGAGAGAGAAGTGAAGAGACACCCAGTGTGGGACACAGAGAAGTGAAATGCAACGTGTGCATGAAGAGTGACCAAGGAAGTGTGCAGAGAAGTGCTAAGATAGTCCCCCAAGGATCCCAAGGTCTTATTGAAGTGTGTGCATGCCCACAAAAGGTACCCATCCCTCCCCCTTAGTGGAAGCTTGGTGCAAGGTGTGCACAAGTGCAGGCTTGGAGAAGGTGGAGGTTTGGTGCAGAGGAGGCCGGCAGCAACAAGCCCTTGGGTATTTGGTATTTTGTATAGGAGGCCGATAGCAACAAGCCCTTGGGTATTTGGTATTTTGTAATTGAGTACTCTGTGGGATTTTGCATAGAAGCATTAGATTGTATGGTGCTTCAACATTGTATTTGTCTTATTATAATCAATCAGCAGACGCTTCCAGTGTGTATTCTTCTTCTTGTCTTGCCTTTTCTCCTACAAACACTCAAATCCCTTCTTGTCCAAGAATCCCCCAACACTATTCCCATTCAGTTGTATCATTTCCTTCCTTTTTTTTAATTAAAGTTTGAGATATTAGGCGAATGCCAAACTTCGTTTCTAGAAAAAAAGTAATAATAAAACATAAGGTCACAATTACTTACATTATTATGCCAATGACATACGTGAGGAATTTCCTTCTTGTCTCAACAATGGCATTATCAAGTTAATACACAAAAAAAGGGGAAAAGAACAGAATAGAGAACTGGCGTCCTATCACAATGCTCCAAACAGGATACAAGATCATTGCCAGAGTCATTGCCAATGGAATCTCTTGCCACTTGAGAGCGTGGTTAAGCGAGCACCAAAAAGGTTTCATCAAGGGAAGGTCAATTTTGGAAACCATTATAGATATCTGGGAAGGTCTTGAATTTGCAAATGAGTCTAAACAAGATGTGGTCTTCCTCAAGATCGACTTTGATAAAGCCTACGACACGCTAGAATGGGACTATATTCTACAGTCGCTCCAAGATCTTGGACGTAGTCAGAAATTCACCAAGATGATCGCGACCCTTCTCGGAAACGCATCGACCCAAATTAACATTAATGGAAAACTTTCAAAGGTGATCAAACTTAGAAGATCTATCAGACAAGGGTGCCCATTGGCTCCCCTTCTCTTTGCCATTGCCACGGAAGGGCTTAGCAGGCTGGTGGAGCATCAGGTGGAAGCTGGTAACATTAAAGGCCCTCGTTTGCCGCATGACCACAATCAGATCACCAGAGACTTTTTGCCGATGATATGAACACCTTTGTTCACAATGATAGTACGAGCCTGGAGACGTTCTGGAAGTGTCTTGCTACTTTTTGTGAAGCCTCTGGATCCATAATCAACCACTCTAAGACCGCGTTTAGAGCTATTGGTGGGCCACAGCCCGACCTTCTCATCGATCATGGCTGTCAAATCATTCTGCAGGGCCAAATTTTTCGGCTTCTTAGGATTCCCTTGGGGTTTGGCGTCTCTATGGAACAGCGGTGGAACTGGGTGCTAGCCAAACTCGAAAACAGGCTTAACTATTGGAGAGGTATGCAAATCAATCTTGCTCATCGTGCTATGGTTATCAACACGTTCCTCTTATCATCTACCATTTATCTCCTTTCTTGTTGGAGACCGAAAGAGCAAGATCTGTCCACACTAGATAGTATTTGTAGAAACTTCCTTTGGACGGGTGACCACAATAGGAGGGGGGTGCCTAAAATCAAATGGTCCATCTGCACCAGCCATAGAGATAGTGGGGGACTTGGTATCTTGGACATTGGGTGCATGGCTAACAAACTGTTGGCCAAATGGATGATTAAGGCTTGGTGCAACGGGGAGGCCTCGTGGGCCAAGTTGATCTTCAGAAACAAGAATGAATTGGTGCTCATGGGTTTCCCAAATTGGAAGAATCTTGACATCTTGACCTTGCTATTTTCCCTGATCCCCATCTTCCCGAAAGGCTCTAATATCGTGTGCTCCCTATGGAAGAGTTGGAATAAAGTCAAAAGCTTCACAAGAATAAGTGAAGACTGGAAGTGGGCTGCCGGTATCAGACAAAATGACTCTATCTGGTTTCTGATCCATGGCATCCGGAGTGTGGAATCTTGGAACATTCAAAATGCCAAGAAGTTATGGAACAAAGGCTTCAAAAAATGGAAACATCTTTGGAAACAAGACACCAACCGCTGGATCAACTTCGAGGATATTGACCCTTGCATCAACATTTCGCACGAAGAATGGAACACTTTGCAAAGCAAATGTCTCGCCTGGGACGGACACAAAGTTCGCCTTCTCATGGGACACGACATGTCGAGCTTGCTTGGTCTCAAATGGCACAATGGGAATAGCCTATCAAAAATCCCGAACATCAAAGAAACGATCGACTATCAGGTTAACCTCAACAAGAAGTGGTGCCTGTCATGGACGCGGCTTCGGTGGGACATGAAGTTCATGGCTATCTGGCACCCCCTCATAGAAATAAAAAAGTTTGTCCTCTTATGGCAAATTCTTCATCATGGTATCTGGACCAACCTTAAGGCTAGCAAAATTTGTGGGATCCCTCCCTGGTGCAAACGCTGCTACCGGTCTATCGAGGATGTTTCACACATCTTCTTTACCTGCCCCAACTCCAACAGACTCTGGCAGATGGTTGGAAAGAGAATTAGACTTCAAAAATGTCTCAATTGGCAGCAAGCCCTGCTGGGAGAAGCGATCGGGTGCTCCGCGACTCTCTGGAATGCCATCAGAGGGGAGGTGCTATGGAAAATCTGGCGGGAAAGATGTGCTTTCAACTTCGGTGACTCCCCCAAAGAGTGGTCAATTGAGAAATCGTTGTTCCTCCTTGGCAAAAGGATTGTCAACTGTAAGAAATCCCCCCTTCAGGCATCATCAAGTATTCCTTTTGATCAATAACAAGCTTAAACCAAAGTGGGCCCCACATGAGGGTGATGAGAGGGTGATTAACCTTCTTTGTAATGTCATCTAAGCTCTGTAAAAGCTTCCCCTGTTTTGTGGGATTTGGGGGGTCCCGTGGGCACTAGTTCTCTTCTCTTGTAGTTTTCTTTATTTAATTCAAGTCCGGGAGAGTAGGCTAATGCCGAACTTCCTTTATATTAAAAAAAAAAAAGTTCAACCAGAAAGAAGTTCAATGAAAGCATAGCTCCAAGCACTATGTTGAGAAATGAAACTATTAATCCGTACATTCATTTGTTTTGGAAAAGTTGGAACAAAGCGAAGCCTTACATCAATATCAACAAAGATTGGAAGTGAGCTGCTGATGTGAGATAACACCACTCTATCTCGTTCCCAATCAAAGGTGTCAGAGTTGTGGATTCCGACAAATTTGAAAGAGCAAAAAAATTATTGAATAAAGAGTTTTGCCACTGTCATCTCCTTGATCTTATGGGTTCATCAAGCTTACAAGAATTACAATCGGTTATTTAAATCATTAGAGTTATCTGAACTCCAATCGCTTTGAAGACTACATCTGTAGAAATTATAAGGTCACAGATGTGAGATACAGAGATGCAATCTGTTAGCATTCACTGTTAAGTAGAATAACTTTGAGACATTTTAGTGCATATTCTTGAAGAATTTGAATGGGTCCAAGAATAATAATACCTCATGTATCTCTCGACCTATGTTCACTTTCTATTTTACTTCCCTTCATACCTGGTTTGTGGGATACAAGGGGTTCCCATGGGTACTAAGCCTGTCTTAATTTGTACCTTCAATTAATTCAAGCATATGTGCAAGACTAGGCTTCAGCACGAGCTTCCCAAAGAACAAAAAAGAAACTTATATTCAAGATAGCCTAAACTTGTTATTGTACTCTAGTTATCGAGGAGATAAAGGTGGGGTTTGATAGTAATTTTTTTTCAAATAAAAGGAAGTTCGGCCATGGCCTAATCTCCTGGACTTTAATTAAAGAAAGAAGTTACAAGTGAAGTGGACTAGTGCCCTTGGGACCCCCCGATCCCACAAAGCAGGGGTAGAACTTTTTTTTTAATATAAAGGAAGTTCGGCAATAGCCTACTCTCCCGGACTTGAATTAAATTAAGAAACAAAGGTACAATAGAAGGGGACTAGTGCCCACGGGACCCCCCAAATCCCACAAAGCAGGGGAAACTTGATTGAATCCTAGGTTGCATTACAGAGAAGGTTAATCACCCTCTCATCGCCCTCATGCGGGGCCCACTTGGGTTTGAGCTTGTTGTTGATCAAAAGGAGAACTTGATGGTGTCTGAAGGGGGGGGACTTCTTACTGTTAACGATCCTTTTGCCCAGGAGGAATAGTGATTTTTCAATCGACCACTCCCTGGGGGGATCGCCGAAGTTGAGAGCACACCTCTCCCGCCAAATTTTCCACAGGACTTCCCCTCTGATGGCGTTCCAGAGTGTCGCAGAGCAGCCGATCGCTTCTCCCAAAAGGACTTGTTTCCAACTAAGCTGTTTTTGAAGTCTGATTTTCATTCCAACCGTCTGCCAGATTCTGTAGGAGTTGGGGCAAGTAAGGAAGATGTGTGGGACATCTTCGATAGCACGGTGGCAGCGTTTGCACCAAGGAGGGATCCCACAAATTTTGCTAGCCTTATGGTTGGTCCAAATTCCTCGATGAAGAATTTGCCATAAGAGGACAGACTTCTTAATCTCAATAAGGGGGTGCCAGATACCCATGAATTTCATGTCCCACCGAAGCCGCGTCCAAGACAGGCACCACTTCTTGTTGAGGCTGATCTGGAGGTCAGCCGTTTCTTTGATGTTCGGGATTTTGAGTAGGCTATTTCCGTTGTGCCATTTGAGACCAAGCGAGTTCGGTGTGTCGTGTCCCATGAGAAGGCGCGTCTTGTGACGATCCCAAGCGAGGCATCTGCTTTGCAAAGTGTTCCATTCTTCGTAGGAGATGTTTATGCGAGGGTCAATATCCTCGAAGTTGATCCAGTTGTTGGTGTCATGTTTCCAGAGGTGTTTCCATTTTTTGAATCCTTTGTTCCATAGCTTCTTGGCATTTTGAATGTTCCACGACTCCACACTCCGGATGCCATGTATCGGAAACCAGATAGAGTCGTTTTGTCTTATTCCGGCCGCCCACTTCCAGTCCTCACTAATTCTTGTGAAGCTTTTGACTTTATTCCAGCCCTTCCAAAGGGAGCACACGAGATTGGATCCTTTCGGGAAGACGGGGATCGGGGAGAAAAGCAGGGTCATGATGTCAAGATTCTTCCAGTTCGGGAACCCCATGAGGGCCAACTCATTCTTGTTTCTGAAGATCAGCTTGGCCCACGAGGCCTCCCTATTGCACCAAGCCCTAATCATCCATTTGGCTGCCAGTTTGTTAGCCATACACCCAATGTCCAGGATACCAAGCCCCCCGCTATCTCTCGGGCTAGTGCAGATGGCCCATTTGATTTTAGGCACCCCCCTTCTGTTATGATCGCCCGTCCAAAGAAAGTTTCTACAAATACTATTCAGTTTGGACAGGCCTTGCTCATTCGGTCTCCAACAAGAAAGGAAATAGATGGTAGAAGAGAGGAGGAATGTGTTGATAACCATCGCACGCCCAACGAGATTGATTTGCATACCTCTCCAATAGTTAAGTTTGTTTTCGAGTTTAGCCAACACCCAGTTCCATCGCTGCTCCATAGAGACGCCAAACCCCAAGGGGATTCCAAGGAGTCGAAGGATTTGGCCCTGCGGAATGATTTGACGGCCATGATCAGTGAGAAGGCCAGGATGCTGTCCCACAATAGCCCTGAAGGCGGTCTTGGAGTGGTTGATTTTGGATCCAGAGGCATCACAAAAGGTAGCAAGACACCTCCAGAAAGTCTCCAGGCTGGTACTATCATTGCGGACGAACGCGTTCATGTCATCAGCAAAAAGTCTCATGATGATTTGACTGTGGTCGTGAGGCAGCCGGAGGCCTTTGATATTGCCAGCCTCCACATGATGAGCCACAAGTCTGCTCAGCCCCTCAGTGGCGATGGCAAAAAGAAGGGGGGCCAGAGGGCATCCTTGTCTAATCGATCTTCTAAGATGGATCGCCTTCGAAAGTTTGCCGTTAACGTTAATTTGGGTCATTGCGTTTCCGAGAAGGGTCGCGATCATCTTGGTGAAATTCTGACTAAGTCCGAGATCTTGGAGTGACTGCAGAATATAGTCCCATTCTAGCCTGTCGTAGGCTTTGTCAAAGTCGATCTTGAGGAAAACCACATCTTGTTTAGACTCATTTGCAAATTGAATACCTTCCCAAATATCCATAATGGTTTCCAGGATAGACCTGCCTTTGATGAAACCTTTTTGGTCCTCACTAAGCCAAGATCTCAGGTGGCACGAGAGTCTGTTGGCAATGACTTTGGCGATGATCTTGTATCCTGTTTGGAGCATCGTAATAGGCCACCAGTTCTCGATTCTGTTCTTTTCCCCCTTCTTGTGTATCAACTTGATAATTCCATTATTTAGACAAGAAGGAAGAGCACCAAACTTTAGCGCTTCTTGCCAAACCATCCGAAGAGGGGTGGCAACCACCAGCTTGAAGGATTTAAGGAACTCGTTAGTGAGTCCGTCGGGTCCCGGGCTTTTATCGAGGGGGAGGGCATCAATGACCTCAATGATTTCTGATTCCGAGATAGGGGCGTGAAGAAGGGAGTGGAGGTTGGGTGGTATCCTCCGGGGGGAAACCCTAGAAATGGCAGCCATACAGTCCCTTCTATGGCGGGAAAGGGGGTTCGAGGTTCCCACGAGTCTCGTGAAGTGCCCCTCGATGATGCCAAAATTATCTTCTTCCGAATTGCAAACATTGCCGTGTGGGTCTAGCAGTAGGGGGATCGACTCTCTACTGTGTTTCCTTTTAAGGATACGACACATCTCTTTGGTGGGTTTGTCGGCTTTGCCAGCCCACCACTCCTTGAAGAAGATTTGCAAGTTTTTCCTTTGTAATTCTTCCTCGTATCTCAACACTGCTCTGATTTTCCTGAGGCCTTTCTGGGCTTGTTGTTTTCCTTTGTTCACTTCCTCCTCGAGCCGCCAGAGTCTGTGGTAAAGGGCTTCCCTACGAGCCCGCCGCACAGTCTCGAGCATCTTCTTAGTTCTGATCATGATCTTACGAGACTTGTCGACCGCACTTCTCCAGCACTTGGCAGGGGCCAAGCCAGAGGCGAACGCCACTTTCCACACATCGGCAATTTCTTGGTGGACAGAAGGGATAGAGAAGGTGGTTGCGTTGGCATGGAACCACGGAGCCTTGCGGATTTTGTTGGAAGGTTGAAAAGTGATAACGATCGGGTAGTGATCAGAGATGGTGAGGTCAGTGCGTTGCGTGATGGTAGGGTGACCCCACTGTTGAGTAAAACTCTGGGAGATGTAGCATCTATCGAGTCTAGCTTTCCTCAGGTCCTCGCCCGCTTGGAGATTCGACCAAGAAAAGCCACTCGAGTCTTTGAACTCAGTCAAATCCAAGTGGAGTTTGGTCATGTCCCACGTTTCTTTCTCCCGCATGTCGATGACCCTGCCCTTGCCCATCCATCTGTCCATAGGGTCTTCCACCATGTTGAAGTCTCCACAAATAAGAACGTTGTGGGGAAGTGAGTCTAAGGAAGCCCAAGTGTTCAGTCTCTCCAAGTCCCCGTTAGGGGCATACAAAGAAACCATAGTAACACAAAGAGGAGCACCAAAAGAGACAGCAATCCAACGGTGACTTACATCTTCAATGGAGTTTTCAAGCTTTTCATACCAGAGTTGTTTAACACCGATAGCCGTTCCTCCAGACCCTCGCTGGTGCTTCGTTGGGATCCACACATGGGCCGAGGAGATCTGTCTGAGTCGCTTCTGGAGGTCTTCTCCGTCAATTTTAATCTCTTGAATACATATAAAGTCTGGGTTTAAGCTAATGTCGCGAAGCCATTGACCAATGATGGTCGCTCTTGAGGGGTCGGTTAGCCCTCTAGCATTTAGCGAGATGACAATCATTTTTGTATTGATCCCTCTTTGCGGGAGGGAGCTTTGTCCTTTCTTCTCTTGACTTCGTCTTTCTTTTTCGCTGGGATCTGATCCCGACTTAGAAGTCGGTTCTTGTGGGGGCTTTTCCAGGGTAGCTCCATAGGCTGTTTTCCTTTGCGGGATGTCCCTTGCTCGGGAGACTTGGGCCCCGTGCTCGGCACCGTTTCCGGGATCGTCGATCCAATGATGGAGCTTTCACTATCCATGTTGTCTTCATTACTAGTGGTGAAACCATCTTCTTTGCTTGTAGTGTAACCCTCCTGGGGGGTTTCTTTGTTGTCATGGATCTCTAGGGCTTTGTCGTAGGTGTCTATCTCAAGTAGCTTCCCACCTGGGTAGTCAAGCTCATTGATCTCCTTTTCTAGATTGCAATACAAATTGCTGTAGGGGGTAGGCGGCAGGTTGTTTCTCTCACCGTTGGCCCTAGGGCTTCTTTTCCTTCTTCTTCTAACTTCCATAAAGCCATCAGCATCAGCTTGCTGATTAAGGAGGCCCTTGCCTTCCCCCTCCTTGGTCGAGTGGGTCAAATCGCCAATGTTGTCTTGAGCGGTTTTGGAGGCTTCTTGAAAGCGCTTGTTTTTTTGCCTGAGAGGGCAATCTTTAATCCTGTGACCTTGCTGGCCACAAGGAAAGCACGCGTGCACGCGCAGGGGTAGAACTTGCTGGACTATAGCATGTTACAATAAAAATCCTCTCGTCCCCCTCATGCAGGACCTACTTAGATTTGAGCTTGTTGTTCTCGATGAGAAACACTTTATGACGCCCTAAAGGGTGGATACTTCTTACAATAAGAGATTATTTTGCAAAGGAGGAATAGACTTCTCGATCGACCACTCTTTAGGAGGGTGTCCAAAATTCATGGCACACCACTCCCTCCAGATCTTCTAGAGGGTTTCCCCTCTTATAGCATTCCAAAGTGCCACTGAGAAGCGGATCGCTTCACCTAGCAGTGCTTGCTTCTAGGTGATTTTTGCTTGTAGTCTCAAGATATTATTGAGGGTCTGCTAGAGTACGAGTGAATTGGGGCAAGCAAAGAAGATGTGACCAAGGTTGTCGATGCTACAGTGGCATCACTTACACCACGGTGGAGCCCCACAAATTTTGTTGTCCTTTAGGTTGGTCCTGATACAACTGTGAAGAATTTGTCACATGAGAACCGATTTTTTTATCTCAATGAGCGGATGCTAGATGGACATGAACTTCAAATCCCAATGCAAGCTTGACCAATTCAAGCACCACTTCTGGTCAAGTGTGATGTGAAATTCCATGTTCACCTTGATTCTACAAATTTTGGGAAGACCATTGCTATTGTGCCATAGAAGACTGTGAGGGCTAGGCGGGTCCTGCCCAATGAGGAGTCGAATTTTTTATCATTCCCAAGTGATGTATCTACTTTATAGGAGAGTCCATTCTTCATAGTTCACTCTTAATTCAGAGTCTATGTCCTCAAATCTGATCCATTGGCCAGTTTCTTGTTTCCAAAGGTGTTTCCACTATTTGAGACCCCTGTTCGAGAGACTCTTAGCAATTTGGAGTTTCGAGGAGGCCACACCTCTCATGCCCATGATCGGGAACTATATTGAGTCATGTTGTCTAATACCACTGCCCATTTCCAATCTTTGATGACTTTGACAAACTGTTTGAACTTATTCCAACTCTTCCATAGGGAGCGAGCAAGATTCGAGCCTTTAGGTGAAACCTAAATTGGGGAGAATAATATCACTTTTGATATTGCTTTAATTAACCCGATAAGTACCCACATAATTATTCTAGATTGGCATCTGTTAAAAGACAGAATGTTAGCTTGGGACCCCTCAAGTCCAACCTCATCCAGGGCGATGAGTCGCCACGAATACTAGGCATGAAATGGCACAATAACAAGACTTTGGAAAATCTCCCAAAATCTCATAAGAATGTGGAATTTTATCCCTCACGCGATAGAAAGTGGTGCCAAAGCTAGATGGATAATAAGTGGAGTTTCAAGTTACGTGATCTTTTACATCCACTCATTGACAACAAGAAATTTGTTCTTATGTGGCGAATTCCTCACCATGGAATTTGGCCTAAATGAAAGCCAAAAAACATTGTGGGGGGCTCCCCATGGTGCAAGAGGTGTTTCAATGGCACAGAAGACGTAAGAAAAGTTTTTTTCTCGTGTTCCAAGAGCCATTTGGATTGCTAGACCTTGGGCTCAAGTGAACTGAAAACAAGATTTGCTTGAAAACAAGATTTGCTTTGTGAAGCAGGTTGGCGGCTCTGTTTCATTATGCAATGCCATTAGGGGAGAAGAACTACGGAAAATCTAGAAAGAAAGATGTGCTTCCAACTTTCGAGAAAAATCTAAAAGAGTGGTCAATCCATAAGACCCTATGCCTCTTAGGAAGAAGAATCAATAAATGTAAACACTCACCACCCTTCAAACATCAGAGGCTGTATTCTACAGTCGCTACAAGATCTTGGATGTAGTCAGAAATTCACCAAGATGATCGCGACCCTTCTCGGAAACGCATCGACCCAAATTAACATTAATGGAAAACTTTCAAAGGTGATCAAACTTAAAAGATCTATCAGACAAGGGTGCCCATTGGCTCCCCTTCTCTTTGCCATTGCCACGGAAGGGCTTAGCAGGCTTGTGGAGCATCAGGTGGAAGCTGGTAACATTAAAGGCCTTCGTTTGCCGCATGACCACAGTCAGATCACCATGAGACTTTTTGCCGATGATATGAACGCTTTTGTCCACAATGATAGTACCAGCCTTGAGACGTTCTGGAAGTGTCTTGCTACCTTTTGTGAAGCCTCTGGTTCCATAATCGACCACTCTAAGACCGCCTTTAGAGCTATTGGTGGGTCACAGCCCAACCTTCTCATTCATCATGGCTGTCAAATCATTCCGCAAGGCCAATTTTTTTGGCTTCTTGGGATTCCCTTGGGGTTTGGCGTCTCCATGGATCAGCGGTGGAACTGGGTGCTTGCCAAGCTCGAAAACAAGCTTAACTATTGGAGAGGTATGCAAATCAATCTTGCTGGTCGTGCTATGGTTATCAACACGTTCCTCTTATCATCTACCTTTTATTTCCTTTCTTGTTGGAGACCGAAAGAGCAAGATCTGTCCAAACTGGATAGTATTTGTAGAAACTTCCTTTGGACGGGCGACCACAATAGGCGGGGGGTGCCTAAAATCAAATGGTCCATCTGCACCAGCCATAGAGATAGTGGGGGACTTGGTATCTTGGACATTGGGTGCATGGCTAACAAACTGTCGGCCAAATGGATGATTAAGGCTTGGTGCAACGGGGAGGCCTCGTGGGCCAAGCTGATCTTCAGAAACAAGAATGAGCTGGCGCTCATGGGTTTCCCAAATTGGAAGAATCTTGACATCTTGACCTTGCTGTTTTCCTCGATCCCCGTCTTCCCGAAAGGTTCTAATCTGGTGTGCTCCCTTTGGAAGAATTGGAATAAAGTCAAAAGCTTCACAAGAATCAGTGAAGACTGGAAGTGGGCTGCCGATATCAGACAAAACGACTCTATCTGGTTTCCGATCCATGGCATCCGGAGTGTGGAATCTTGGAACATTCAAAACGCCAAGAAGCTATGGAACAAAGGCTTCAAAAAATGGAAACATCTCTGGAAACAAGACACCAACCATTGGATCAACTTTGAGGATATTGACCCTAGCATCAACATTTCGCATGAAGAATGGAACACTTTGCAAAGCAGATGTCTCGCCTGGGACCGACACAAAGTTCGCCTTCTCATGGGACACGACATGTCGAGCTCGCTTGGTCTTAAATGGCACAATGGGAATAGCCTATCAAAAATCCCGAACATCAAAGAAACGATCGACTATCAGGTTAACCTCAACAAAAAGTGGTGCCTGTCATGGACGCGGCTTCGGTGGGACATGAAGTTCATGGCTATCTGGCACCCCCTCATAGAAATCAAAAAGTATGTCCTCCTATGGCAAATTCTTCATCATGGAATCTGGACCAACCTTAAGGCCAGCAAAATTTGTGGGAGCCCTCCCTAGTGCAAACGCTGCTACCAGTCTATCGAAGATGTTTCACACATCTTCTTTACCTGCCCCAACTCCAACAGACTCTGGCAGGTGGTTGGAAAGAGAATTGGACTTCAAAAACGTCTCAGTTGGCAGCAAGCCCTGCTGGGAGAAGCGATCGGCTGCTCCGCGACTCTCTGGAATGCCATCAGAGGGGAGGTTCTATGGAAAATCTGGCGGGAAAGATGTGCTTTCAACTTCGGTGACTCCCCCAAGGAGTGGTCAATTGAGAAATCGCTGTTCCTCCTTGGCAAAAGGATTGTCAACTGTAAAAATTCCCCCCCCTTTAGGCATCATCAAGTACTCCTTCTGATCGATAACAAGCTTAAACCCAAGTGGGCCCCACATGAGGGGGATGAGAGGGTAATTAACCTTCTTTGTAATGTCATCTAAGCTCTGTAAAAGCTTCCCCTGCTTTGTGGGATTTGGGGGGTCCCGTGGGCACTAGTCCCCTTCTCTTGTACTTTTCTTTATTTAATTCAAGTCCGGGAGAGTAGGCTAATGCCGAACTTCCTTTATATTACAAAAAAAAACATCAGAGGCTGTTTGTTTCTGAAACATACCAAGATCCATAGTAGATGGGCTCCCCACGAGGGAGACTAAAAGATGATCAAACTGATATGTAAGTAGGCTTAGTAGTATCTGCTAAAGAGTAAAGTTGCAACTGCCCTTGCATTCATAGGAGAGATTGACCATCCTCACTTTGTCAGATCAGGGGGATCTATGGACGCTATGCCCCTTCCTTCTGTACAGAAGTTTTCATTAATTAGTTCATGCAAGGAGGAGTAGGCTAGGCCGAACTTCCTATGAGAAAAAGTAGAATATGAGAAGGTGTATTCAAGTCATGCGGCTTTCATGTTCTTCAAAACTATTCATGATTTCTCTTTTTCCTTTCCTACTCACATATGGTGAAAGGAACATGAATAACGGCATAATTGTACTTCCATGTTTTGCTGATGGTATCTCCTCGATGCATTGAATTTGTTGAGTTCCTTTTTGATTAAGGTCTGTGCAGGACGTTCTTTGACCAAAAGAAAAGTACCTATCGTATTGTTCTTGTCAGCAAAATTAGTGAAATTCTGAAAGAAAAAAGGGAAGATGGAAAATGTTATGTGCAGGTCAAAAAAGGATTAATTAACTAGAGAATTCAGTACATTTTGATTCTGTAATGATCATGGCATTTCCAAGAAACATTAAGCATGTTGTTTTACTTCTTCAACCTTTCTTATAACTGCTAGGAAACATTCAAAAAAGAACAATACGACATAACGTCACATCTGGGGGAAGAAAACACATTCTGCATCTCGTGCTAAATTTAGAAGAACCATTCTTGTTTTTATATTATCCGATTGACATTTTATATTTAGCAAACTCCTTAGATAGATATATCCAAGAGATCATGGAGTAACATAAAGTTCTTTTTGATTTCGCTTCTCAAAAAGATATGTAACAAAATCAAGGGGCGAGAGAAATGAAGAAACAATGATTATGACTGGAAAAAGATTTTAAATTTCTGTGACAGCTTGATTCTCATGGGAAAAAAATAGTGATAACTGTTATTTTCAAGCTATGTACATTTCTCTCCCTTGCGATTAAAGAGACATGAGAATCCGACAGAAATGCATATTCAAATTCATATGAAAATGCGATAATTGACACATTCGGGTCTCGTTGTTGGTGTCTCTTTGGTGTATTTGTCCCGTTACACATTTCTATAATTTTGTTTTATGTTACATATTTTTTAATCTCTAAACTAGAATTTGTTGTTCTCATCAATGGACCTGCACCCAAAAATGTCTCCCTTCTCGCACATTCATAAAAATGTTGATGTGGAGAGAGAGAGAGAGAGAGAGAGTCTAACATATCGAAAACTGAGGTACTGAAATGCGAACTTGAAGACAGAAAGCTTAACACTCATGGCACATTCACTGTGTATTCCATACAAAAAGGATATACAACACCTCAAAGGCAACCAAAGCAACGCAAGGACTGAGTAGTTCATACAAATGCCCAGTTGGGGTCTGCAATGCAGCCCATAATAGATGACCTCACCTTCTATGCAAGCAATCAAATGAGAAGATTTAGTCAAGGTAAGGAATACACAAGACCTAAGTACTTTGTATATTGAGACCACAATAGGCTATGGAGTATGGAATTCAAGAGAGATGCAAGACTCAGAATAAAAGGTTGATTCAATATGTGTTGTGTATCTCAAAGAGGAGACGGAGAGGAAATTTCCTAGGAACCATGGCAACGCTGTTTGCTTCTTCTGCCTTCCTTATAGCTTCTTCGAAACATACAAACAGTGACTAGGGTTCATGATGTTCTAAACTGTTCATGATGGTATACCTTACTTCCTATTCTAAATCCCATCATAAATAAATCATCTCTTGTTCTGATTAGAACTATTGGGATGCCATCTCAGCATAGTATTCTATAAAAAATGGTGTCATAACATAACATAGAACACAACGTCACAGTTACATAATTATGCAAATGACATGGATGAGTAAATCATAGACCACATCCAACGCCACAGACATATGCTTTTTAGAGAAGCTTGAGATTCCTTCGTAGTTTTGTGTTGGTTAGAGTTTGTGTGTGTAGCATGTCCTCCAACTCTTTGACGGCGTCAGCATCCACATTTGATATCTAGGCCTCCATGTCTTTATAAGCTTGTTGTAAGGAAGGTATTCCGCATGGAGAGTTTCGTTGTGTGCTTCCAAAGTTGTCACTCATGCTTCTAATCTTTCATATTCTGCTTGGAAGGCCGCATTCGGATCCTCTAATGATTGTTAATCTTGGTGTAATCATGATATACAATGAATCAATGTGTTGAAAGTATTATTTAGAGTATTAGATGCAAGGGGGGTAGGATGGACTGCAGGGGGAATGGGATGGGGATGGTGGATGTAATGCATGATAATACTAGTGATGTTGGTGGTGAGGGGAGTGGGGATGGTGGGAGCGTGAAGGAGGGGGAGCCGTAATGGATGGAGAAATGTCCAAAGGATCAGAGAGTGCAGTGATTGTGAGAGCTACCATGTAAGTGGGAATGGTAGGTGATGTGAGCGTGGTATCTGTGTATAGTGAAGTGGATGTGATTGTTTGTGAACTTAACATCTGTGTGGTGTTTCCATGAATGCTATGTAATGGGGTGGGGCTATGGTCATGATTGAGGTGTAGGGAAAAATGGCGGAGGCAAAATGTGAGATATTCAATACGTGGAGGGGGAAGGTGTGAACGGGGGTATGCGAGGATAGCCAAACTACCTTTAATGGGTTTGAAGTGTCCTTCTACATTACGTATAATGGGGTGTCCGATGGAGGGCTCTATAGACAAGAATGGGGAAATAAAAAGAGGTTGGTGATAGAAGAAAAGAGGGTTGTCTCAGAGGAAGGTTCACGAAAGGAAAAGGAGGTTGATAAGGTAGGGGTTTGGGTAGTGGTTGTTAATACTAGAGTGGTTTCAACAGTGGTAGTACTCGGAGGTGGGGGCAGTGGGGGATGAGGGGTGTACGAAAATGCCTCTGTAGTAAGATCTATGGTGGGTGTGGAGGTAGCCCTTGGTTCTATGGTTGCTTGTAGTTTAGACATGGGTATCCTTATGTCTTTTCCTATACCTGGCCCTGTTTACACTCTGCATTTGTCGTACCGGATTGATTGTCACAATGCTCTATGCATGGCCTCTTGAACTCCAAAAGATTATGTTAATAATTTGAGTATATTGATGAATTGAGGGTCCACACCTTCATCTCCGAGGATATGATCTATTAGGGCTTGGCCTGATGCGAATGAGACTCTATGCCGTTCTTGCACCACCTTGATTGTATCATATAATCTTTCTAAGTGGGGTGTATACACGAGAGAAGCTGCAAGTTCAGTCCCTTCTTGTTGACGCACGTCACAGTTACTTACATAATTATGCAAATGACATGGATGAGTAAATCTTAAAACGCATTAAATAATATCTTATAAATATTACATACTTATAAATTGAAAGTTTTTTGTAGTTTATTAATCCGTTTTTGTAGGCAAAGGTGGTATTAGAGAAGCGATGATTGATTCATATGAAGTTATATAGCTTGCCTTCGGTGTGATTTGCTGAAATACTCTTATCATTTTACAAATACGGTTGTACAAGATTATTGGAATATACATAAATGGTTCCTATATTGATATCTTTAAGTTGTTGCAAAATTTATGGTTGAAATATGGCCAGGTTTTGTCCGATGACTATATAGATAGCAAAGCTAGCTTGAAAAAAAATAAAATTATTGATAGCTATTGCTTGTAAACCTTTGGAACTTTGGACAAAATGAAATTCTATAAAAGTATAGCTCGAAGAACATTTTATTAAGTGGCCTAAATTAAGCACTTGTCCAAAACAAAAAAAAAAAAGTGATCTCCAGACCAAAGTCATGCTATGTGGCATTTCCTTGCCCATAAAAATGTTTTCTTCCTCCAAAATGTAGATGAAATGCCCATAATGCTAGAGGAAAGTTCTCGGACTCCCTTGAACCCCAAATACTTTATGTACATGGCCATATCTATGTGTTGTTTCCCCATATCCTTCCCCTTGAGAGGCCTCACATGAGAACAAGTCAAAGGTGGGCAACCATTAGTGCCTACTATCCCCTATATATATCTAGCTTCCAAATAGTAACTGCATAAAAGGAACATCGTCCAAATGACCTCAATACATATGATGTATTCTCCATGGAGTAATATAGGAGATGAGTGACAAGTTAGGTAAGCTTTACCATACTGTAATGAAGATAATAAATCATAGAATCCTCTAAGTTATAGCACAAAGTACCTGAATAATATGTTGGTTGATTCCAATGAATCCCATGTCCTCAAACTAGTTTTTTTGTACCGAGACTAGTTTTTTTATATCGCTTTCCTACTCATGATTTCTCTTTTTTTTACTCATGATTTCTATTTTCCTTTCCTACTCACATATGGTGAAAGGAATATGAAAAAACGCATAATTGTACTTCCATAATTGTACTCATGAATCCAGACTAACTAGTTTTTTTGTACCGAGACTAGTTTTTTTATATCGCTTTCCTACTCATGATTTCTCTTTTTTTTACTCATGATTTCTCTTTTCCTTTCCTACTCACATATGGTGAAAGGAATATGAAAAAACGCATAATTGTACTTCCATGTTTTGCTGCTGGTATCTCCTCGATGCATTGAATTTGTTGGGTACCGTTTTATTTAAGGTCTGTGCAGGACGTTCTTGTCAGCAAAATTTGCGAAATTCTGAAAGAAAAAAGGGAAGATTGAAAATGGTATGTGCAGGTCTAAATAGGATTAATTAAATAGAGAATTTAGTACATTTTGATTCTGTGTGGATCATGGCATTTCCAAGAAACATGAACCATGTTGTTTTACTTCTTCAACCTATCTTATAGCTGTTAGGAAACATCGAAAAAAAACAATAGAACATAACGTCACATTTGGAGGAGGAAAACACATTCTGCATCTCGTGCTAAATTTAGAGGAACCATTCTTGTTTTAATATTATCCGATTGACATATTATATTTAGCAAACTCCTTAGATAGATAGATACAGAAGATCATGGAATAAAATAAAGTTCTTTTTTGATTTAGCTTCTCAAAAAAATATGTAACAAGATCAAGGGGTGAGGGATATAAAGCAACAATGGACATGACTGCAGAAACATTCTAAATTTCTGTTACAGCTTGATTCTCATGGGAAAAAATTAGTGATAATTGCGCTTTTCAAGCTATGTACATTTCTCTCCCTTGCGATTAAAGAGACATGAGAATCCGACAGAAATGCATATTCAAATTCGTTTGAAAATACAATAATTAACACATTCATGCCTCGTTGTTGGTGTCCGAGTTGGTGTATTTATCCCAGTACATAATTTCTACAATCTTCTTTTATGTTACCCAATTTTTAATTTTTTTCTCATGCATAGACCTGCACCCCACAATGTCTTCTTTCTCTAACATTCATAAAACTTTGGATACAGAGAGAGAGAGAGTATGTGTCACTCTAGCACAATGGCAAGTACCAACGTGAGTAGACCCTCCTCATAATTGTCAATCTTGGAAGACATGAGGAGGGTATGATGACCGTGAGCAAGTGAGATGCACAAGTGCATGTGTGAGAAGCACACAAGCTTGCACACACATACACACACATGTGCAGACATCGCACGACAAAGAAATGGAGCAATGGAATATTTAATTATCCAAAAAAGAGATTACAAGCTCTTTTTCACGTCGATTCCCAATTTGCTACCCGTGAAAATGAGCTCTCTAGCCCTTTTTATAGTTTTTGTCTAGCTTTTTGCCCTATCTAGACCTAGAGTCTGGCCTAGATAAAAACTAGGTTCTAGGGTTTATTTGAGGGCTGAAATGGAGTTTAAAAATGATGAAATCTCGATACGTCGGTACTTCTAATACTCATCATGCTCGATGAGCTAATCCCACTCTACGGGACCTAGAACATCGAGATGTTGCAGTTGTAGCTGATTCGCATGTAGTGCTTGTTCTATTACAAACAAATGCAATGGGTGCCTGGGTCTGGGAATGAAAATTTCTTAGTGGTACTCCCAGAACCCTATAGAGAACATCTCCTTAAAGTTCTGCTTTTAGCAAGCATGTAGATACTTAATGCACACATGCCAAGCATACATGGTATTGAAGGAGGGGGTTTTCCTGATATCATATGCGAGATCATGATCTCCTTTAGAAAACCCTGGGCCTGACATATATGGAGCTTGAACTTTTTGGAAATTTCTAAACACTACCATCATTAACTCAAAAATCTTCATACACATCTTTGTGCCAATGTCTGACACATTCTTGAATCTTGCAGAACAATGGCATATAGTAGATATCATATAAGCCACGATGGGTGGCTCTCTAGGGGGCGAAAAATAAGGATAGTTTATCCAATCTAAACACCCTTTATTATTTCAAATTTTGATTGCAAAATGCCTGCTAGGATCGGTGACGGGAAACAAGACAGTAACAAGGATTATATTTGATGTATAATGGCATATTTAACCATTTGCACATCATTTAAGGATACCCTACCAATAGATATGCATGCCAAATTGGTTGAAAAATAGATCCTACATGTTCCTTCTCAAGTAAATCTTGTAGCTCAAATTGAGTTGCCAATGTGGGTTCTTTTCCTGTATGGCTCTTTATTTTTTCATTATAATCTACCAATAATACAAAATATGGCATGCATTGTTGTTCTCATGTGGTGATGAGGCATTGATGTGATAAGTTCTTGAAGTAAGTGGACTTGAGATCCATTTCTTCTTGATTCAACATTGATTGGTGTCTGGCTCTAGCTCTTCAATCAAAGAAGGTGGCCTCTCGTATTGCAAGAGTTCTGCTTGGAGTTCTTCAAGTTGTTTCCTAAGGGTCTCTACTTCCTCTGTAGTGTATGGGAGAGTGGGAGCCCCTAGTCTAGATGTGCTTACAGTGGTTAAATGCTTCTTCAGGTCTACGCACTCTGTTTCCATCTTTTCATATGATTGTACAAAGTTGGTGTGTTCCTTGAGTAAGGTCTTCATGTCTTCTGAGGGGACATCTTGAAACCTTGTAGGACTAATAGTTATGTTTGGTGTTCCTTCCATAGTTACCTTGCAATTGTCTTGGTTCTGTTGTTGAAGTCACTTATTCTCCTCCATGCCATAAACATATGCCTCAAGACAAGCTTGAGATTCCTTCATAGTTTTATGCTGGTTAGAGTTTGTGTGTGTAGCATTTCCTCCAATTCTTTGATGGCTTGAGCATCCACATTTGATATCTTGGCCTCCAGTTCTTTATAAGCTTCTTGTAAGGTGAAGTATTATGTCTCGAGTGTTTCATTGTCTGATTCAAAAGTTGTGACTCCTGCTTGTAATCTTTCAGATTTTCCTTAAAATGCCGCATTCCAATCCTCTTATCATTGCTAATCTTGGTGTAACTATGATACACAATGAATCAATGTGTTAAAAGTATTATTTATAGTATTAGTTGCAAGGGAGGTAGGATGCAGTGGAGGGGGAACGGGAATGGAGATGGGTATGATGGATGTAATGCATGATAATACTGGTGATGTTGGTGGAGGAGGGAGCGGGGATGGTGGGAGTGTCGGGGAAGGGGGAGATGTAATGGGTGGAGAAATTTCCAAAGGAACAGACAATGCGATGCTTGTGAGAGCTACCATGTAAGTGGGAATGGTAGGTGAAGTGATCGTGGTATCTATGTATAGTGAAGTGGATCCCATGTTTGACATACTTGTTCATCTACAACAGATCTCTCCCTAGAGTTGTCATTTCATTTGAGATCTGCTTCGTATATGAGGTCATTTTTGTAAGAGCTTTAATGGAACAAAAACAAAACAGCCATGATGATGCAGGGCTTTGATATTTTCTGTTGGTCGTATGTGTCACTAATGAAGACAGATAACATATGTTCTCTGATAGGAGAGAGCTCCGTGTGGTACATTCTCACAAGAAGTCATCTTGCCATTGCATGGGGCCTATGTCGATGCCACATGAGTTCATGATTTTGGGGATTATCACTCGTATTTATGATGCAGCCCATCATCCACTTGCTTAGTTTCCTCTTACATGCTCTATTATTTCCGAGACGTCCATGATCGGCATGTTCACTTCAAGGCTTTATCGTCTTCATCACAGCATTTTTGCAAGTGGTTTGATAGATGAACAAAATCCATTCTAAGCCAGATTTTGGTTCAGATACATGGATGTATCTATACCATGTACTTTGCAGATTTCTGAGGTGGACGATGGGACATTGATCCCTTCATTTTTTTTTCCTGATCTTTGGGGATTATTACTCGAATTTATGATGCAGCCCATCATCCACTTGCTTAGTTTTCTCTTACATGCTCTGTTATTTCCGAGACATCCATGGTCGGCATGTCCACTTCAAGGCTTTTGTCCTCATCACACCATTTTGCAAGTGGTTTGATTCATCCTTGGGGCTATCTCTTGTAATGCTTATTAAAAAGAATTTGATGAAGATCAAAAGAATTTATGGAAAATTTCTTTGGACAAGTGACCCTAATTAGAGGAAGCTATGGAACATCAGGTGGGAGACTTACTCTTGCCCAAAGGAAACTAGTGGCCTTAGGATTTTCGACATTTCATCATGAACCGGATGATGAAATCTTAGATTAACAACCATGAGTCTTGGTGAAAGTTGATATCTTCTTTTTTTTTTAATAAAAGGAAGTTCTACCTTAGCCTACTCTCCGGGACTTGAATTAGTTAAAAGAAAAGTACAAGAGAGGCGACTAGTGCCCATGGGATCCCCCAAATCCCACAAAGCAGTGCTAGCTTTTATAGAGTTTAGATGGAAATACAAAGAAGATTAACCAGCCTCTCATCACCCTCATGCGAGGCCCACATGGGTTTAACCTTGTTGTTGAGGAGGACTTGATGATGCCTGAAGGGGGGGGGGGGGGGGGGGGGGGTCTTACAGTTAACAATCCTTTTGCCAAGGAGGAACAATAATTTCTCAATCGACCACTCTTTGGGGGAGTCACCAAAGTAAAAAGCACATCTTTCTTGCCAGATCTTCCATAGGACCTCCCCTCTGATGGCATTCCACAGAGTCACAGAGCAGTCGACCGCTTCTCCTAGCAGAGCCTACTTCCAGCTGATATGTTTCTGGAGTCTAATTTTCTTTCCGACAATCTGCCAAAGCCTATTGGAGTTGGGACAAGAAAAGAAGATGTGAGAAACATTTTCAATGGACCGATAGAAGGATTTGCACAAGAGAGGTATCCCACAAATTTTCCTAGCCTTAAGGTTGGTCCAGATTCCATGATGAAGAATTTTCCATAAGAAGACAGACTCTTTGATTTGTATGAGGGGGTTCCAGATAGCCATGAACTTCATGTCCCACAGAAGCGGCGTCCACGACAGGCACCACTTCCTATTGAGGTTAACCTGATAATCAATGGTTTCCTTGAATGTCAAAAGTTTTGATAGGCAATCACCATTGTGCCATCTGAGACCAAGGGAGCTCAATGTGTCCTGCCCCATGAGAAGGCAAACTCTAGAGAGGTCCTAGGCAAGACATTCTCTTTGAAAAAGTGTCCCATTCCTCATAGGAAATGTTGATGTTAGGGTCAATATCCTCAAAGTTGATCCACTGATTCGTGTCTTGCTTCCAGAGGTGTTTGTATTTTTAGAAGCCTTTGGTCCATAGCCTTGGCATTACGAATGTTCCAAGGTTCCACAATCCGGATGCCATGGATCGTGAACTAGATAGAGTCGTTTTGTCTAATACCAGCTGCCCACTTCCAAAATTTCCTTATTCTTGTGAGATAATCAAAACTTGACATCTTGAAGAGCCGCTAGACGGACTCGACTTGACCTCCTTGCTTTATTGTGTTTCCAAATCATGGTCACCCCCGGGTTGGTTATCTCCCTCTAGATTGCTTGGAACAAGATGAAGCCCAGGTCCTTGGCACCTGATTGTGGATTCTATGAAAGCCATTCTTCTCTTGAAAATCCTACGACATGGGATTTTGACCAATGTGAAAGCTCCCAAAATCCATGGTGTTGCGCATGTTGCAAGAGATGTCATCCGAAGAGAGACAGTTTCATTCATTTGTTCTTCTCATGCCCTATGAGGACTCCACTTTGGAGAGGCATCTCATAATGCCTCAAGCTTGATGGCCCAATTGATTAGGAGCACGCTTTTTTGGGTGAGACAATTGTTGGCTCCTCAACCTTTTGGAATCCAACTAGAACCAAATTCATCTGGCAAATTTTGAGGGAAATATGTGCTTCTAAATTTGGAGGTTTTCCAAGAGACTGGCCATAGAGACTTTCTTTGACCTCTTAGCTAAAAAGATAGAAAGTTAAAAATCTTCTCCCTTTATTCAAGCAACTTAGACTTTTGTTATAAAAGGCAGTAAACTCAAAATCAAATGGCTCCCACATGTAGGGGATGAGAAAATAATTAAGCTCTTGAGTTCAACTACATAGTTCTTCACTGTGAACTTAGTGGCTCCATCCTAGTAGGGAAGATAGGCTCTATTGTCCTCCTTTATAGCTCTCTTTTTATTGTACCTCCTCTTATATATATATATATATATATATATATATATATATATATATATATATATATATATATATATTACATTGCTTAAAAATTAAAAGAACACTCTACAGGCCAACATTAGATTCCAATAAATTTGGCTCCTTTAAAACTTTTCTTCTAGCTGATTTCTTTCATACGAAGGAGAAAACCAAGAATAAGGACTTTGTGAATAAATTGATATATTAGTTTAGAACATTGAGTTTTTCCTGTAAATATGCATTTGTGGATATGTGAAACTTGTGGTTGTCACTGCAGACAAAGCAAGAAAATATATACTACTTAGATACCGAAATTTCAAGCTATTCCTACGACATTACCTCACTAAATCTAGAAAAGTAGATCTCATCGTATATCCTTCAGAATATTGACTTTACACAATATTTTACACAGTCACCGGCCGTGAGGCAAAGGAATATCCAGAGTAATGCGTTTGTAGGATCAGTATTTGACTTCATTATTGGAAGATGTTTCTACGTATGCTTTTGTCATTTCATTTGAGATATATGATGTCATTTGGTAAGAGCTTTAATAGAACAAAAACAAAACAGCCATGATGATGCAGGGCTTTGATATTTTCTGTTGGTCGTATGTCTCAATTATGAAGACAGATAGCAAATGTACTCTGATAGGAAAGAGCTTCGTGTGATACATTCTCACTGCAAAAAGTCATCTTGCCATTGCATGGGGCCACATGGGTTCATGTTTTTTTGGGGATTATCAATCGAATTTATGATGCAACCCATCATCCACTTGCATAGTTTCCTCTTACATGCTCTGTAATTTCCGAGACATCCATGATCCGCATGTTGACTTCAGGGCTTTATCGTCTTCATCACAGCATTTTGCAAGTGGTTTGATAGATGAACAAAATCCATCCTAAGCCGTACTTTGTTCCAAATACATGGATGTATCTATATCATGTACTTTGCAGAGTTTCCGAGGTGGACGATGAGACATTGATCACTTCATTTTCATCATGATTTTTGTGGATTATCACTCGAATTTATGATGCAGCCCATCATCCACTTGCTTAGTTTTCTCTTACATACTCTGTTATTTCCGAGACATCCATGATCTGCATATTCGCTTCATGGCTTTATCGTCTTCATCACAATCGACCCTTAGGTCAGTATTACTTATGAAGAATGGAATATTTTACAAAGAAGACGTCTTGCTTGAGACCATTCTAAAGTTCGTCTTTTCATGGGACATGATTGGCCATGATCGCTGGGTCTAAGATGGAATAATGGCAATCGCCTAATTGATATCCCAAATATCAAAAAAAAACATTGACGATCAGGTCAACCTCAACAAGAAGTGGTGCCTCTCTTGGATGCGGCTGCATTGGGAAATGAACTTCATGGTTATCTAGCACCCTCTTATAAAAAACAAAAAGTATGTCCTCTTATGTCAAATTCTGCATCAGAGAATCTCAACCAACCTAAAGGCTAGCAAAATTTGTGGGGCATCTCCCTCGTGCAAGATTTGTTACCAGTCCATTGAAGATGTTGGTCACATATTCTTCACTTGTCCCAACTCCAACATGCCTTGGCACATTGTTGGAACGAAAACTAGACTTCAGAAGAATATCAACTAGCAACAAGCTCTTTTGGGAGAAGTGATTGGCTGCTCGAGCACCCTCTGGAATGCCAATAGAGGGGAGGTCCTCTGGAAGATATGGCAGGAAAGATGAACTTCTAACTTTGGTGACTCTTCCAAAGAGTGGCCGATTGAGAAATCATTGTTCCTCCTTGGTAAAAGAATCACCAACTATAAGAAATCCCCCCCTTTTGGGCATCATAAACTACTTCTCCTAATCAAGAACAAGCTTAAACCCAAGTGAGCCTCACATGAGGGTGATTAACCTTTTTTGTAATGCCATCTAAACTTTGTAAGATCTACCCCTGCTATGGAGGACTTGGGGGGTCACGTGCGCACTAGTCCCCTTCACTTGTACTTTTCTTTTCCTTTATTTAATACAAGTTTGGGAGAGTAGGCTAAGGCCGAACTTCCTTTTATTTAAAAAATAAAGTGATTTGATAGATGAACGAAATCCATTCTAAGCCATATTTTGTTCCAAATACATGGATGTATCTATACCATGTACTTTGCATAGTTTTTTTTTCAATAAAAGGAAGTCTGGCTTTAGCCTACTCTCCGACGCTTTAATTGAAATAAAACAACACAAAAGTACATGAGAATGGGCGCAGCACCCATGGGACCCCCCGAATCCCACAAAGCAAGGGAAGAACATACAGAGATGGAGGGCTCAACAAAGTTCAAGGGTTCTACAAAGGAGTTTGATTACCCCTTCATCCCCTCATGCAGGGCCCACTTGACTTTAATCTTTTTGTTCTCAAGGACTGGTGTCTAAAAGGTGGGGACTTCTTACAATTGGAAATTCTTTTGCCTAGAAGGAAATGATATTTCTCAATAGACCATTCTTTAGGAGAGTTTCCAAAATTGGATGTGCATCTCTCCCTCAAAATCTTCAAGAGGGTCTCACCTCTTATAGCATTCGAGAATGATGAGGAGCAACCAATTGCCTCGCCCAAAAGCACTTTTGCAGCAAGATTTTTCCAAGAGTCTGCGAGATCGCAACAGATTTGGGGCACGAGAAGAAAATGTGTCCCAAGTACTCAACGCTACGATGACACCTCTTGCACCATGATGGAGCCCCACAAATTTTTTTTGCCTTGATATTCATCTAGATTCACTGGTGGAGGATTTTCCATATAAGCACCAACTTCTTTATCTCAATGAGGAGGTGCCAGAGCGACATGAACTTCAGATCCCAATGTAAGCCCGTCCATGTAAGACACCACTTCTTATTAAGAGTCATACGAAGGTCCAAATTCTCTATGATTCTAGGAATTTTGTTCAGGCTATTATCCTTGTTCCATTTTTGACCTTCATCATGGGGAGGGTCTTGACCGATGAGGAGGTAGGATTTTGAATGCTCCCAAGTCATGCATCTACTCTGCAAGAGCATCCATTCTTCAAAATTCACTCTAATTTCTAGATCAATACCCTCAAGTCTAATCCATCGGCGAGCTTGTTGATTCAAGAGGTGTTTCCAATAATGGAAGCCCTTGTTCCAAAGATTTTCAGCTTTTTGAAGGTTCCATGACTCCACGCCTATGATGCCCTTGATGGGGAACCATATCAAATCATTATGTCTCATACCTGCTGCCTAGCTCTAATCTACATTGATTTTGACGAACTATTTGACCTTGTTCCAACTCTTCCATAGGGAGCAAACCCGACTCGAGCCTTTAGGAGACACTGGAAGAAGGTAAAACAAAAGGGTGAGGAGACCCAATTTGTTCAAACCAGAGTGACCCACCAGTGTAAGAGCACTTTGGAGAGTTTCTGAGTTGGACGATGGGACATTTATTCCTTCATTTTAATCGGGATTTTTAGGGATTATCACTCGAATTAATGATGCAGCCCATCATCAACTTGCTTAGCTTTTTTTGTATTTTAATATGAAGGAAGTTCGGCATTAGCCTACTCTCCCGGACTTGAATTAAATAAAGAAAAGTACAACAGAAGGGGACTAGTGCCCATGGGACCCCCCAAATCCCACAATGCAGGGCAACTTAGATGGCATTACAAAGAAGGTTAATCACCCTCTCATCACCCTCATGTGGGGCCCAGTTGGGTTTAAGCTTGTTATTGATCAAAAGGAGTACTTGATGATGCCTGAAGCAGGGGGATTTCTTACAGTTGACAATCCTTTTGCCAATGAGGAACAACGATTTCTCAATTGACCACTCTTTGGGGGAGTCACCAAAGTTGAAAGCACATCTTTCCCGCCAGATTTTCCATAGGACCTCCCCTCTGATGGCATTCTAGAGAGTCGCAGAGTAGTCGATCCCCTCTCCCAGCAGGGCCTACTGCCAACTGAGATGTTTCTAAAGTCTAATTTTCTTTCCAACTATCTGCCAGAGTCTGTTGGAGTTGGGGCAGGTAAAGAAGATGTGCAAAACATCTTCGATAGACCGGTAACAGTGTTTGCACGAGGGAGGGATCCCACAAAATTTGCTAGCCTTAAGGTTGGTCCAGATTCCATGATCAAGAATTTGCCATAAGAGGATAGACTTTTTGATTTCTATGAGGGGGTGCCAAATAGTCATGAACTTCATGTCCCACTGAGGCCATGTCCATGACAGGCACCACTTCTTATTGAGGTTAACCTGATAGTCAATCGTTTCTTTGATGTTCGGGATTTTTGATAGGCTATTCCCATTGTGCCATTGGAGAACAAGCGAGTTCGACATGTCCTGTCCCATGAGAAGGCGAACTTTGTGTCGGTCCCAGGCGAGACATCTGCTTTGCAAGGTGTTCCATTCTTCGTGCGAAATGTTGACACAAGGGTCAATATCCTCCAAGTTGATCCAGCCGTTGGTGTCTTGGTTCCAGAGATGTTTCCATTTTTTGAAGCCTTTGTTCCATAACTTCTTGGCATTTTGAATGTTCCAAGATTCCACACTCTAGATGCCATGGATCAAAAACCAGATAGGGTCGTTTTGTCTGATACCGACTGCCCGCTTCTAGTTTTCATTTATTCTTGTGTAGCTTTTGATTTTATTCCAACTCTTCCATAGGGAGCACACGAGATTAGAGCCTTTTGGGAAGATGGGGATCGGGGAAAACAACAAGGTCAAGATGTCAATGTTCTTCCAATTTGGGAAACCCATGAGAGCCAACTCATTCTTGTTTCTCAAGATCAGCTTAGCCCACGAGGCCTCTCCGTTGCACCAAGCCTTAATCATCCATTTGGCTGCCAGTTTGTTAGCCATGCACCCAATGTCCAGGATACCCAGTCCCCCACTATCTCTATGGTTGGTGCAAATGGACCATTTGATTTTAGACACCCCCCTCCTATTGTGGTCGCCAGTCCAAAGGAAGTTTCTACAAATACTATCTAGTTTGGACATATCTTGCTCTTTCGGTCTCCAACAAGAAAGGAACTAAATGGTAGATGAAAGGACGAACGTGTTGATAACCATAGCATGACCAGCAACATTGATTTCCGTACCTCTCCAATAGTTAAGCTTGTTTTCGAGTTTGGCCAACACCCTGTTCCACCGTTGTTCCATAGAGACACCAAACCCCAAGGGAATCCCAAGAAGCCAAAAAATTTGGCCCTGCGGAATGATTTGACAGCCACGATCAATGAGAAGGTCGGGCTGAGATCCAACAATAGCTCTGAAGGTGGTCTTAGAGTGGTTGATTGTGGATCCCGAGGCTTCACAAAAAGTAGCCAGACACCTCCAAAACGCCTCCACGCTCGTATTGTCATTGTGAACAAACTCGTTCATATCATTGGCAAAGAGTCTCATGGTGATCTGACTGTGGTCATGAGGCAAAGAGAGGCCTTTGATATTACTAGCTTCCACCTGATGCTCCACCAGCTTGCTAAGCCCTTCCGTGGCAATGGCAAAGAGAAGGGGAGCCAATGGGCACCCTTGTCTGATAGATCTTCTAAGTTTGATCACCTTTGAAAGTTTGCCATTAATGTTAATTTGGGTCGATGTGTTTCCGAGAAGGGTCCCAATCATCTTGGTGAATTTCTGACTACATCCAAGATCTTGGAGCGACTACAGAATATAGTCCCATTCCAGCCTATCGTAGGCTTTATCAAAGTCGATCTTGAGGAAGACCACATCTTGTTTAGACTCATTTGCAAATCCAAGACCTTCCCAGATATCTATAATGGTTTCCAAAATTGACCTGCCTTTGATGAAACCTTTTTGGTCCTCGCTTAACCACGCTCTCAAGTGGCAAGAGATTCTATTGGCAATGACTTTGGCAATGATCTTGTATCCTGTTTGGAGCATTGTAATCGGACGCCAGTTCTCTATTCTGTTCTTTTACCCTTTTTTGTGTATTAACGTGATAATGCCATTGTTGAGACAAGATGGAAGCACGCCAAAGTTGAGCGCCTCTTGCCAAACCAGACGAAGAGGGGTGACAACCACCAACTTGAAGGATTTAAAGAACTCATTAGTGAGCCCGTCAAGTCCCGGGCTTTTAATTTAATTCAAGTCCGGGAGAGTAGGCTATTGCCGAACTTCCTTTATATTAAAAAAAAAAGTCCCGGGCTTTTACCAGAAGGGAGGGCATCAATGACCTCAATGATTTCTGCTTCAGAGATAGGGGCATGTAGTAGGGAGCGAAGGTTGAGTGGTATCCTGTGGGGGGAAACCCTAGATATGGCTGCCATACAGTCCCTTCTATGGTGGGAGAGGGGGTTCGAGGTCCCCAAGAGTCTCGTGAAGTGCCCTTCAATGATTCCAAAATTATCTTCTTCCGTATTTCATACATTGCCATTTAAGTCTAGCAATAAGGTGTTAGACGACGGCCGGAGTAGGACAAATGTATGCCGGATGTAACGGAGTTCCTTGAATTACGCGTGAAAAGTTGGTACGCGCATCTTGTAATTCTATATAAAGTAATGAAAAGAGAATGGTCGAGAGAGATGTTTTTTCCTGGAATTGTCAGATTGTCCTCCTTGATACTTGTTAGAGTATTGTTACACTATTGTGAAGTTTTGAGTATTGTTAATGTTGATCTCTATTCTGTCTGCATCGTCTGCTTACACTGAAGTTCACTGTGATGACTGTTAAGTGACGGATTGTGTGTCTGAATACTGTTTCCGCATAGTATTGTTGTATGCTCTTCGGTCGTTGAAGTACTTTGAGTCAGTCTGAGTAGTTATATTACGGCGTGATTTGATTTGACAACTTAATACACTGTGGAGTATGTTCTGTTTGTTTTACTGAACTTATTGCATTCGGTGACGAAGACGAATTATTACTTTCGGTAAACGTAAACTTTTAATTGAGATCGCTGTAAGTGTTGTGACGAACGAATCTGTCGGTTAAAGTAGTATCTCCGGTTGATTACTACTGTTAAGATTGTAGTCCAGACTACTGCTCTGTTCCAATAGCAGGGTAGTCTGAAGAAGTACGGTACCCAGCAATATAGAAAGCCAATCTCGCCTAGTTAATGTTAATGATTTGAGCTAAGACACGCATTAGTGTTGTTGTTGATTGTAAAGAAGGTTTGGGAAATTAGTACAGGGCCTCTATCTAACAGACCCCTACCACTCCCAAGAACCCACGCTGGTCTGGTAACGTTTTTTTGGTAATGATACTGAAAGTTTAACCCATATTACGGTAAAACATTGTTTCACGTTTAACATTTGTTTGGTAACGATCTCGGCTGGTCAGGGTTACTGTTTCTGTAACACGTTAACACTTGGCGCCGTCTGTGGGAAGGTGGCATCAAGGTTGCCAGTCATCTGTCAGAATTAGATTATCGTTCGATTGGCAGTAGCAACAGAACCAGATTGTTGCAGACTGTCCCGTTAGTAATACTACGCGATTAGTAGAGAAGATGATACATGCCGGTTACTCGATCCGGTGAAACGTATTCCAAGAACCACCAGTCTGGAGTACTAAAGCCAACTTTGGGAGGTAGAAGTACAACTAGGACTGACCCAATTGCCAGGAAAGTTAAGAACGTTAAAACTGATTCCGGTCATATTCCGATGGAACCTGTTACGCCTCTGGTACATTCCGGTACTATTTCGGCACAGCCTGTCGAAAATATAATAATTCCAGAACCTACCAAGACGCAGTTGGAATCTAGTTTAACACTCTTGGAAAAAGATTCAGATTCATCTACGATTAGAAACGCTTTAGTCAAAGAAATCGGCGAAGGCGAAAAAACGCTGAATTCGGGCATAATTTCGGTTCATTCTCGTGAAATTTCAGTAAGAGAATCACAGTTTTTCGGTGACAATTTAGCATTTTTCTGCTGAATCTTCAGGCCATCTGCCGTGCTTGGAAGCGAGTTCCCATACACTGGACATCAAGGAGGAAGGAAGGCTGTTCGAAACAGAGATTCGAAGCATATTAGACAAGATAATCGCACCGGAAAGTGCGTCATCCGACGATACAGATTCCGGTAGTTCAGAAGGAAAGTATAACACGCTCACGATGAACGAACAACAACAGTTATGTCCACCCAGGCCACCTCCAACGGGAGTGACATACACAAAGTTTGGTGGATTTCCAGGAGATGATCCGGATGCTCACGTACGCACTTTCGAGATAAGCTACGCAGTTCTCAACCATCCACCGGATCAGGCCTACAAAGCCATTGTCTTCCAATCTACACTTGTTAATGAAGCAGCTAGATGGCTTACAGAATATGATATTAATCATTTCGGCACCTACGAAGCAGTATGAGATGCTTTTCTGCAACGATTCAAGCTAAAAAAGAATCCAGCTGAAATTTTTGACTATCTGCAAAACAATAGACAGAAACCAAATCAAACCGTACAGGAGTATGCTACTCTCTTCAAAACACACTTAAGGAAGCTACCACCGGCCCATGCTAACTTACCAGATGATGTTATCACTCAGTGGTTCATCAATGGCTTGGTTCCACAACTTAAGCAGATCATGATCATAAGATGTGTCGGAGCCATGTCCCTCGATGCAATCATTGCAATGACTCTGCAACTGGAACACAAAGTCGGTGGATTTACAGAAGATTTAGAATGGTTAAAAGCAAACAAGAATGTTGTAGAAGATATGACTAGACAGGTATACTGCAACATATGCAAAAATTCAGGACATACCAGTGCCAATTGCGCACTTAATCAGACATTCTGCGCTATCTGCAACATTGCCGGACACACCACCGAAAACTGCGCATACAACGCTAGAGTACAAGGAACAACGACTGTCAATGCGATTATCCAGGAACAAGGGCAGCCATCCAACCACTATGTGCCTCCACAAATGAGAAACAACCAGCAGCAAGGATATCGAAATTACCGAGGACAGAGGAATAACAATTATAATCCAAACCGCTGGCAAAACGGACCACCACCGGAAAATCCCAATTTACCACCACCACGCTGCCATTTTTGTGGTGAATTTGGACATATTAGGAGATTTTGCAAGGATGCAGCTGAGTATGATCAAAGGAAGAAGGAACGTCAAAGTCCAATGGCCAACATGGTAAAAATCACAGCGGTGGAAACACAGGCTGCTGCAGTCCAGACCCGTTCCGGTAAACAACTGCAACCGACAGCAGAAATATTTGAACCAGGGATACATGAACAACACAGAATGTACAACAAGGCTAGTCAATGGACCACAACAAAACCACCAGTCTTTCCAGAGCCTATTCCGGTAACCCAGCCCTCGTTAACGAAGGAAGAAACGCATCAAAGGGAGTCAGCAGCGGGAACATCATCAGCAGCAGATACATTACCAACCATAGACACCTCCGCATCAGCAGAAGCATCAACTTCAACATCAGTAGAGCCTGTCAATCAATCTCAACAGGCCTGGGAAATCTTATCTAAGGCATCTATCACTCTGCCTCTGGGCTAACTACTGGCATTAGTACCTGGAATTCGCCAACAGTTCCAACAACAGTTCAGTCCGGTACCTTCTTGTATTCCGGCAACAGCAACAGTTCAACCGGAACCTGATTCTACGGTTGATCATTCAGTCCCCTTGATTACAGTATGGTATAAGAATCATAAGATTACACAAGTATTGATTGATGGAGGCTCTGGTGTTAACATTGGGACTGCGGCCTTATGCAAAAGATTAGGATGGACCGAAATCGAACCAGTTCAATTTTTTGTCAGAATGGCAGATCAATCAAGAGTCCATCCCATAGGACTTGTGCGAAATATACCCATCACTTTGCAAGGTACGACCTTTAAGATGACCTTTGTCATACTAGATCTGCTGGAATCCACTTTGGATTACAACCTTCTTTTCGGCCGACCTTGGCTGAAGCATGCGAAGGTAATACAGGACTGGTCTGCACAAGAGCTAGCGTTCAAAGATGCCAATCGTAGATATGTGGTAAAATTAGATGCTATATAACCTTGCGAGCTACATGCTAGACCCTATTTTGCTGAACCCGTCCATATGCTAGATGGATTATCAGATGATGAAGAAGAAGAGTTTCTAAAGAATAACGCTGATTTAATTTCCTTAGGAATTGTTGATCTACATACCGTTGTAGATAATTGGAATGCTTCAGTCTGTACGGTAATACCCATCACAGAAGAAGCTAAGAAGGAAGACACTGTTTCGACACATGACGATGAACTGCAGCCAGTTCTTAAACCAACAAACAACACAGAGAAACATCAACAGTTCTATGTCCCCGAAGATCAGCTGATTACTTACAATTTAGGAGATGAAGATCATCCGCGTCTTGTGAAGATAAAGCAAAACTTACCGGAAACATTTCAAGCAGATTTAATCCAGCTACTCCAAGAATTCACTGGTGTCTTTGCATGGGACTACAAAGACATGAAAGGATTGGACCCCCGTATCTACCAGCACAGGGTCATGCTGAAGCCAGAAGCAAGGCCGATAAAGCAAACCAGCTACCGGATGAATCCCCATTATGCATCCCAGGTAAAGGCAGAACTTGATAGGTTATTGAAAGTTGGATTCATCGTGCCAGTAGAGCATGCTGAATGGATCTCTCCGAGTGTGATTGTGCCAAAGAAAAACAAGCAATTGAGAATCTGTGTAGATTACCGGAAATTAAATGCAGCAACCGTACCGGATCCCTTTCCAATTCCCTTCTTGGATACCATGCTTGATAGAGTAGCAGGTCATGAGATGTATTCATTCCTAGATGGATACAGTGGCTACCACCAAGTAAGAATGGCCGAAGAAGATATACCAAAAACTGCATTTATTACCAATTAGGGTGTCTTTGCTTGTACGATAATGTGGTTTGGATTGAGAAACGCACCAAGCACATTTCAAAGATGTATGCAGGATATATTTTCTCCTTACCTCACTTCCTTTATGCAAGTATATCTCGACGATTTTTCAATTTTCAGTAAGATGATAGCACACCTATTCCATTTACGGTGCTGCTTTCAGAAATGTAGAGAGTATAAACTCTGTTTGAATCCAAACAAATCAGTGTTTGCAGTCTCATGTGGCAAGTTACTTGGCCACATTGTATCTGCACAAGGTATCCAAGTAGATCCAGATAAAATCTCGGCAGTATTAGAAGCTCCGGTGCCAGCTTCTCCAAAAGAAGTTATGCGCTTTATGGGCCAAGTACGGTGGCATGGAAGGCACTTATGGTGGCTTGCTCATTTGGCTATACCACTAAACAAGCTAATCAGCAAAACACCTCGACAATTTGAATGGACCCAGGAATGCCAGTTAGCCTTTGATCGTTTAAAGCAATTATTAACACAAGTTCCTATCTTACAACCGCCGGACTGGGATCACCCATTTCATGTATTTGTTGATGCTTCAGATATAGCAATAGGAAGTGTGTTGATGCAACAAATTGATAAATGGTTCAGACTAGTGTATTATGCAAGTCGAAGATTAGCACCTGCTGAGAAAAATTACTCTGTAACAGAAAGAGAATGTCTAGGGCTAGTATATTCGGTCAAGAAATTCAGACATTACTTGCTAGGCCGTAGATTCACATTTCATGTAGATCACGCTACACTTGTCTATCTAGTTCGGCAACAGCATCTAGGTGGTCGATTAGTGCGATGGATCTTACTCTTGCAGGAATTTGACTACGAAGTCATTCACCGGCCAGGCAGTTCACATGCCTTAGCAGATTTCTTATCCCGCTTAGATTTCGGTGAAGCTTCGGTGGGCATAGATGACACGACACCCGCGATTTATGTATCAGAACCAATTAATAAAGATTCTGCAGACCCACCTATCCCATTTTCATATTATGATCAGATCTTGACCTTTCTTACTGATGGTTGCCTTCCATCTCAGACTTCTACGGCAGTACGCAAGAAAATTGCAGTCTTTAGCCGTGGATTTCGATTAATTGCTGGAGAACTATATTATGTAGATCATACCCGAATCTTACTTCGCTGTATTCCACCACATGAAGTTAATTCAGTTATTACTTTGGCTCACTCAATTCCTTCCGGTGACCATTTTGCAGCAGACTTAACTCACCGGAAAATTCTGTAGAGTGGTCTCTGGTGGCCAACAATGAACAGAGATATCTCATAGTTTGTCAAACAATGTGATACATGTCAGAGATCTGGTCAGCCTCTGCAACGTCATCTCTTTCCTTTGCAACCCATCTTACCATTGGAACCTTTCCAAAAGTGGGGTCTAGATTTTATCGGTACGATTACACCTCCAGCAGTCTCCAGTAACAAACGTTACATACTGACCTGCACAGACTATGCAACCAGATGGGCAGAAGCCTAGGCTTTATCGTCTGCTATAGCAGTTACGGTAGCAAAGTGTCTACTAACCGATGTCTTTCCACGTTTTGGCTTACCACTAGAAATTGTCTCAGATCAAGGCACTCATTTTGTAAACAATTTAATGAAGGCACTTACACAGTCGTTCTAGGTCACACATAAATTTAGTTCTCCTTATTATCCTCGTGCCAATGGATTGGCCGAAAGTACAAACAAATCTTTGCTGAATATCCTTCGAAAATTGATCATGGAATCACCAGAAAGATGGGATCAACTGCTACCTGCAGTATTATGGGCATACCGAACTACATACAAGGTAACAGCAGGATTGACACCTTTCAAATTAGCTTATGGCTTAGAAGCAATAGCACCAATGGAGATAGTTATACCAAGTTTACGAGTGGCAATCGCTCAGAAACTTTTACCGGAAGACTCACTGTCATTTCCGTTGGACACCCTCAGAGAGTTAGACGAGCACCGATGGCTCAGTTTTTTAACCATGCATGAAGTTCAACTAAGACAAGCAAGGACGCACGATCGAAACCTGAAGACTCCTGTATTTTCGGTAGGACAGCTTGTACTTTTTTATAATGCAAAGTCAAATAGATCCGCAGGCAAATTCAAATTACGGTGGTTCGGCCCTTACAAGATCGCAGAGCAAATCGGTCCAGCAACTTTTCGGTTGACTACGTTGACCGGAAATCCACTTCCAAAAGCAATCAACGGCTCGAAGCTGCGGCCGTATCAAAGTGCTATTAATCCGCATTAAATCATTCGGCGGTGGACCGCATTTTTTTAGCTTTTGTTTTTTACTTTTCATTCTATTCTTTCTTTTCTCTTTTTTATAGCCGTGTTTTGTCATAAGCCGCCCTCCTTACCAATTACTCAAGTATGCATGCCAAATTAAAAGCAATATCATTCTAGCACCGCACAATGATAACCATCACTTCCTACCCCCCCCCCACCATAATGTCTGTACTTAAGCTCTTCGGTTGCGCTAAAATACGCTATTGTGTTCTTGTAATTGTGATTGTGTTTTCTGTGTTCTGTGTATCCGTGTGCTGTGTCCTGTGTATTCGTGTTCGCGTGCGCAATGGAAGCGTTGGCGAACTACACAACCTTCTGTGATGGTATCCCTACCGAGGTAGGAGAATACCTGCGTATCCGAGGGTTGGCCAACTTCGCTTAGCTTCCATGGCACTCAGTGGAAGCCCATCCCTTCTTCGCACAAATCATCCCTCCCATCGCCCAATCCCCCATCGCTGAACGACAATGGCTCTTCCCCTCCCTACCATCTAGAACCGTAATAACCTTCCAAGCTTTCGCCGAAGCCTTCCGTCTCACCCCACAAGGCCGCGAAAATGGCCCAAGCATCCCTATAGCTCGAATGGTAGAACTTTTTCCCTGATTCTCATCAAATGAATACGTCATTCTCTACCGCCCCGAACTTGAAAAAACCGCATTGCAGTTCTTAGTTGCGATCCTTAACCTCCAAAAACGCACATACGGTATCTCCCGCCCATTCTATTCTGCCATCGACCTTGTCGCACGAGAACCCGTTAATTTTGCCTCATTTTTCTTTCACCGAATCCATAAGGAGTGCGTGGCCATAGTGAAACAAGTCAACAAAGGAACCACCCCTCGATCCAGACTTCCCCACATCCTTTCTTTCCTCTTCCCAACCATACTCGCCGCTCAACCACCACCATGAGGACCAGTCTTAAGGCACGAAGAGTCAGTTCAACCACTAGAAGATGAGGAAGAAGAAGATGAAGAAGAGCTCAATCAGTTGTTCCGCAGGAAATGTATCAGAATTAGCTCCTCAGAAAGTGAAGCACAAGGCTCAGCCGACAAAGTTAACGATGACGATAAAGACGAAGAGAAGAACGAAGAAGAAACCTTCCATGATACAGCAACTTCAATGCACAATGAATCATCGACAGAGCAACAAGAACAAGAGGATCAAGCAGAAACAGAATCAATCTCGACCGGAAAAGAATCAGAGCAACAGGAAAATGAGCAGCAATCTCATCAAGATGCACTAGATAATCTATTGAAGGCAGTGGAATCCACAGAAGCAAACAACGGAGAAACGGAACAAACAAATAAGGTATAAACTACTGACTCTGCCCTCCCTAAAACACCGCCTGCTAACCCCATCTCCCAACCGGAACCACCCCGCAGCCCCATCAAGCCTAGTCACCCCACCGGAACTACTGAAACCTCGACATCCTCCCTCAATTATTCACCACCAAATTCACAACAACTCCTCACCGGAACCTCGTCGCAACCTCGCCCTCCTCTGCCATCCCACCCCATTCCAATTTTTTCGGACCTAGAATCTATGGGTCACCTTTTAACCAATCTATCCCAACAACTGCCGCTACACCTAAAGCAAGCCACAGACGATGCACGAGAAGAATTCCAAAGGAAATTGGAAATAATGGAGGCGGATATCACCCCTCTTCAGGAAGAATTACAAGCAGCAAGAGCGGAAAATCATGCACTACAAGAGCAGATCAAGCAACTACAGGCTACACTACAAGCACAGGAAGAACACTCAAACAAGAGAGATAAGGCACTGGCTGAAAAAGACGAACTACTCACAACTGCTGACACCGAAATAATAAAGTTAAATCAAACAATCAAAGATACAGAAGACACACAGATCGCGATAGGCAACTTACTGGAAGAAACTAGACTCCAGCTGCAGGACGCAGTACAGAAATACCAAGAGCAGCAGAGAGAAGCAAAGCAGGCAGTAGAAGAGCTACAGAGAACAAAAGAATCACTGGATGAGGTGAACTCTATCCTTAAACATCAATTACTTAGGGAAGCTAAACAGGAAAAAGAATTAGCGAATGTCCGCAAAGAGCGAGATGCCTACCATAAAACCATACAGTTCCAGAATCAACAGTTTGAAAGACTGGATAATCAGGTACGAAACCAGAAAGACAGAATCAATGAGATGCAGAAACAAGTAACGGACATGAAGACAGCAAGAGATGCGGCATTATCAAACGATTTTTATTTACAGGAGGCCTTTTTGCAAACACAGGCCGAAATTTTGCTTACTGAAGCCATCGCACTTAGTTCCGTTAGAGTAGATGCACAGATTTTAGAACCCGACACCCTTAAGCAATTATTAGAAACCCTTAAGAAAAAAATAGCCCGGACATTTAGATTAGCCAGGAATATGTATTTAGAAGGTATCATAGATGAACAGTAGTTTTGTAATCAAAATCACTTGCGGGTTCGAGTCCACGGTACGTGCCAGTGTTAGACGGCCGCCGGAGTAGGACAAATGTATGCCGGATGTAACGGAGTTCCTTGAATTACATGTGAAAAGTTGGTACGTGCATCTTGTAATTCTATATAAAGTAATGAAAAGAGAATGGTCGAGAGAGATGTTTTTTCCTGGAATTGTCAGATTGTCCGCCTTGATATTTGTTAGAGTATTGTTACACTATTGTGAAGTTTTGAGTATTGTTAATGTTGATCTCTGTTCTGTCTGCATCGTCTGCTTACACTGAAGTTCACTGTGATGATTGTTAAGTGACGGATTGTGTGTCTGAATACTGTTTCCGCATAGTATTGTTGTATGCTCTTCGGTCGTTGAAGTACTTTGAGTCAGTCTGAGTAGTTATATTACGGCGTGATTTGATTTGACAACTTAATACACTGTGGAGTATGTTTTGTTTGTTTTACTGAACTTATTGCATTCGGTGACGAAGAAGAATTATTACTTTCGGTAAACGTAAACTTTTAATTGAGATCGTTGTAAGTGTTGTGACGAACGAATCTGTCGGTTAAAGTAGTATCTCCGGTTGATTACTACTGTTAAGATTGTAGTCCAGGCTCTGTTCCAATAGCAGGGTAGTCTGAAGAAGTACGGTACCCAGGAATATAGAAAGCCAATCTCGCCCAGTTAATGTTAATGATTTGAGCTAAGACACGCATTAGTGTTGTTGTTGATTGCAAAGAAGGTTTGGGAAATTAGTACAGGGCCTCTGTCTAACAGACCCCTACCACTCCCAAGAACCCACGCTGGTCTGGTAACATTTTTCTGGTAATGATACTGAAAGTTTAACCCATATTACGATAAAACATTGTTTCACGTTTAACATTTGTTCGGTAACGATTTTGGCTGGTCAGCGTTACTGTTTCTGTAACACGTTAACAAAGGGGATCGATTCTCTGTTATGTTTCCTTTTAAGGATTCGGCACATCTCTTTGGTGGGTTTGTGGGCTTTGCCAACCCATCACTCCTTGAAGAAAATTTGCAAGTTTTTCCTTTGTATTTCTTCCTCGTATCTCAGCAGTACTCTGATTTTTCGAAGACCTTTCTGGGCTTGAGATTTTCATTTGTTCAGTTCCTCCTTGAGCCTCTAGAGTCTATGATATAGGGCTTCTCTATGAGCCCGCCGCACAGTCTCGGGCATCTTCCTGGATCTGATCATGATCTGTCGTGACTTATCGACTGCTCTTCTCCAGCACTTGGTTGGGGACGAGCCGGAGGCGAATGCCTCCATCCACACATCAGCAATTTCTTGATGGACGGAGGGGAGAGAGAAGGAGGGCGCACTGGCGTGGAACCAAGGAGCCTTACGGATCTTGGTGGAGGGTTGGAAAGTGATAACGATCGGGTAGTGATCAGAGATGGTGAGGTTGATGCGTTGCGAGAGGGAAGTGTGGCCGCACTGATGAATAAAACTCTGAGAAATGTAGCATCTATCAAGTCTAGCTTTCCTTAGGTCCTCGTCCCCTTGGAGATTTGACCAAGAAAAGCCAGTCGAATCTTTGAATTCGACCAAATCCAAGTGTAGTTTGGTTTTGTCCCACGTTTCTTTCTCCCGACTATCGATGACCCTGCCCTTGCCCATCCATCTGTCCATAGGGTCCTCCACCATGTTGACGTCACCACAAATAAGCACGTTGTGGGAGAGCGAGTCCAAGGAGGCCCAAGTGTTCAGCCTCTGTAACTCCCCATTAGGGGCATACAGAGAAACTAAAGTAAAACAAAAGGGAGCACCAAAAGAAACAGCAATCCATCAATGGCATTCATCTTCAATAGGGTTCTCAAGCTTTTCAAACCAGACATGATTAATACCGATTGCCGTTCCACCGAACCCCCGTTGGTGCACCATTGAAATCCAAACATGGGTTGAGGAGACATGTCTAAGATGTTTTTGGAGGTGTTCTCCGTCAATTTTAATCTCTTGAATACATATAAATTCTGGGTTTAGGCTAATGTCGTGAAGCCATTGACGAATGATGGTTGCTCTTGAGGGGTCGGTTAGCCCTCTAGCATTTAACGAGATGATGATCATTGTCGTAGTGAGCCCTCTTTGTGGGAGGGAGCTTTGTCCTTTCTTTTCTTGAATTCATCTTTCTTTTTTGCTGGGATTTATGATCCGCATGTTCACTTCAAGGTTGTATCCTCGTCTTCATAGCATTTTGCAAGTGGTTTGATAGATGAACAAAATCCCTCCTAAGCCATATTTAGTTCCGAATACATGGATGTATCTATACCATGTGCTTTGCAGAGTTTCTGAGCTGCACGATGGGACATTGATCCCTTCATTTTTAACCAAATAATGGTTGTTTATTCCAGATATTTAGCCAGTGGCACATTGACTTCAATATCCATTTTTTCTTTTTAATTTTTTTTGGAGTTTCAAGACCTGTTTTAGATCATCTATTTTGTTATAGACCTCTTTAGCATGAACTACTTTGGATGATTCTAGTTTGCATGATCGCCTTTGAGAGTGACTTTGTCTCAGAACAAAGAAAAGAAAGATCAAAGAGAAAAAAGATTGACATTTTGATGTGAAGACAAACTGTGACAAATGGATAGACACAACATCTTTGTCAGACTGCTTTTACCAGCCTTTGGTTGGCTTGTCTCAAGGAGTGATTCATAGTAACACTCATGTTAGGACCCACATGGATGATTTTCACCTTATTATTTTCATTTATCTGAAAATAAAAAATTTGCAAAATGCTCATAGGAAATGTGTTCATGAAGGTTGCGACAGAAGACTAACATTTTGAACTTCCCCTTGGGGGTATCTCTTGTGATGCTTATTGACAATGTCGTTTCTTTGATAATTAGAGAAGGGCATGCATTAGGTGGACGCGTTCAATCTCTTCAAGTTTATTGCAGCTATTACTTTGATGTTGACCATATGACCGTTTGAAGGTTTGGTCCAATCACACGTTCATTTTTTTCTGGCAAAAAATCTTCGAATTATAAACAAGGAGTTATAGAGGAGGTCTTAAACCTTTCCATCCCCTTCGTGAGGGACCCAATTGTGTTTCACCTTGTTGTCTACAAAAATAAAGATATTATGTGTGCAATTACGAAGTCTTCTACATAGGTAGATTAGGGCTTGCTTGAGAGACCACTCCTTGAGCGTCTTGCCAAAGATGGCCTCACTTCTTTCCTTCCAAGTCTTCTACAAATCCTTACTGCTTATTGTGTTCCAGAGCAGGGGCAGATTTTACGGAGTTTAGATTAGTACTTAATGTTAAAATAATTGCTCATGAGGGTGAATAAGTGTAGGATGTGTCCATGTATATGTCAATTTTTCGTTCCTTCTTTAATGCTCCTTCGTCAAGCTCCAAGGATGACAAGAGGAGCATTTGTGGTTATTTCATCATGCTTGGGAAGAAGACCATATCGTGGATATTAAAGAAAAAACCATTAGTGGCTCCCTCTCAAGTGAAGTTGAGTATAGAGATTTAGCATAAGTCTCATGTGAGCTCATGTGGCTCAAGATATTGTTTATTGAACTTGGTGTGTAGGTAAAGCAAGTACCTATTTTTTGTGAGAAAATAAGTAGTGTATTCTTTGCCGATGTTCCATGCAAGTTCCAAGCATATAGATCTGCATTCATACTTTAGTAGAGTGTCAAAGGATATACAAGTGTAGCATTTCAATACAAAGGACCAATACGCAGATATGTTAACCAAAGCATTGGATGGAGTAAAGCTATGACATTTCAATACATGCATTGAATTAAGGACCTAAGTATTGAAACTTAAGCGACTCCTTGGCCTGAACGAAAGAAAGCCTTTTCTACCAAAAACGGGATATTTAATGGAGTGTAGTGATGCCAATCACTATTTGTTGTATATTGCATGTGGAAAAAATGGTTGGCCTACTTGCCAGATTTTCATTTGCTTCCTTGTCTGCCTCGCCCTCCTTGACCTTCTCTTTGAACTTTCTCTCTCTTGCTGCCTTTCCTCATCCGTCCATGGCATGTTAATCCTTGATTGCTAACACAATTCATCAATGGGATTGACTACCACTTTGATTGCTAACACAAGTAATCAATGGGATTAAAGCTGATGACAAATGGGAATCCTTCACCACAACCATGAATCTCTACATGGATATGCAAGTGTCTCATTTGATCATAGACATGGGCCAAATCTTCACACATGAAGCAAAGATCATGGCGAATGCTGAGAACTAAAAAGATAGCCAATCTTCTACCCTCTATAAAGATAAGAACAAAGGCAAGGAAAACAAAGGAGAAGGTAAGAAATATGAGGATGAAGGAAGTACCTCTAATCTAATTTTGCACGAGGTAGAGAGGTTCACGAGGAAGAGGGAGAGGAGGTAGACTAGGTAAGGTTGAGAAACATAAAAGTAACCAATCCTCTACCCTCTGTACACATAAGAACAAAGGCAAGGAAAACAAAGGAGAAGATAAGAAATCTCGTGATGAAGGAAGTACCTCTCAATCTAATTTTGGAGGAGGTAGAGGTTCACGAGGAAAAGGGAGAGGAGGTAGAAAAGGTGGGGGGAGAGATCAAAGCTCATCACCATGTGCCATATGTGTTATATTAAATCATATCACATAAAAATGCTTTACCAACACAAGAAATCAAAGAGAAGAGGATATAATAGAGGATGTTATGGAGCTTCAAGAGATAGGTACAACAAAACTTATAGATACAACAACATTTCCTACAACAAGAATTATAAGGGAGAATTCAAAGGAGGAAGAGACTGCAACAATTACATAAATGATCAAGGTCAAGAGGATTCACTTCTACTATCAACATGACAATGGAGGAAGTTAGGCCCAATGAGCATGTATTCTTTATGGATTCTTGATGCTCAAACCATGTGATAGGAAATGTTGCTTTACTCCCATGATTCGAAGATCCAAAGAAAAAACATGAAGTCCAAACGGGTAATTACACAAGAAAATCCTATTGAGAGGATAGGAAACGTGAAGACCTCAAACAATAATGTGAATCTATTAAGTAGAGTTCTTTATGTACTAACCATTACAAAGAATCTTATAAGTCTAGGTCAGATTATCAAGAAAGGGTTGCAAGTGAGGTTCAAGAAGCATGGAGCCTATGTAAAGGAACCATGTCAAGGCTTCAAGAAGATATCAAAGGGAGAGAAGATAGGTAAGTTGTTCACATTTGAAATCCAAGACACCAAGAACATTGCTTTATTCTACTATGCATGCAAACCCTATCAGAACTTGAGGTTTGGAATAAGAGGCTGACTCACATCAAAGAAATGCAGTGGGAGAGTACTTCTCCCATGAATTTGATTCATATATCGAAGATAGAGGAATCAAAAGAAAAATTACTACTAGATAGACTCTTGAGCAAAATTGAGTGGGAGAAAGAAGGAATAGGACCATTGTGGAGAAGAATCTACCTAACTATCTATGGGTAGAGGCAACATCCACTACCACATATTTGATAAATAGATTACCTTAAAAGGGCTTGGATGGTATGACTCCATATGCAGAATAAATTGGAAGAAGATCCCCCTATGGCAAAGAAGTATGCATTTATAGGCTATGAAATTAATAAAAAAATTTATGTACTATATAATCCTAGAAATAAAGGCTTTATAATAGCTTGAGATGTTCTATTTCCTCAGAAAAAAGCATGTTTTGAAGATGATTGTAGAGAGATCAAGCTACCATATGATCTAGAGGAAGTCTTTCCAACTCTTTCACGCAAGAATACACATACGCTTGAAGCATCAAATAATTCTAAGATCATTAGAAGACTCCAAGAATAGAAATCAACTTGGAAATCCAAAGGCAAGGCTAAGGTTCAAGAGTTGAGGGATGTAGAATCCTCGAAACCAACCATCAGAAGATCTACTAGGGACAAGAAGAATCTAGAGAGGTATCGCTATAAAACATCATTGGTAACTAAGAACTCTATCTATTTAGCACAAGACTTGAATTCTGAGGAGCCCTCATCTTATGGGGATGCAAGGAGGAAACCAAAATGGTTGAATGCTATTGAAGAAGAAATTGATGCCTTATAGGAGAACTACACTTGGGAATTGGTTCCTAAGACTTCAAAAAATTTGTTCTCATGTGGAAGATTCTTCACCGTGGCATCTGGACCAACCTAAAGGCCAACAAAGTCTGTAGGGCTTTGCCATGGTATAAGCGTTGCCATCGTAGCATTGAGGACCTTGGTCACATCTTCCTTGCTTGCCCCAAGTTGCTCCTACTCTAGCAAACCCTTGAAAATATCTTAAGACTACAAGTCGAGATCTTCTGGAAGCAGGCATTGCTTGGTGAAGTGATTGGCTTCTCTGCGGCACTTTGGAATGCTATAAGAGGGGAAACCCTCTACAAGATCTGGGGAGAGTGGTGTGCCATGAATTTTGGACACCCTCCCAAAGATTGGTTAATCAAGAAGTATCTATTCCTCCTTGGCAAAAGCATCTCCAATTGTAAGAGATATCCACCATTTAGGCATCATAAAGTGTTTCTCATAAAAAACAACAAGCTGAAATCCAAGTGCGTCCCGCATGAGGGGACGGGAGGATTGTTAACCTCCTTTCTAACACACTATAGGTCATCTTGGTCTACCATTGCTTGGCGGGATTCCGGGGTCCCATGGGCACTAGTCCCATTCACTTATAATTTCTTTTGGTTTTTTAATTAAAGTCCGGGAGAATAGGCTTTAGCTGAACTTCCTTAAAAAAAAACAATGTGCAGCTATGATGACCAAGGCATTGAATGGAATAAAGTTAAATAGGCTCAAAGATATGCTTGGACTTCAGAGAGCAATGAAGGAATAAAGACTTAATAATCTTAGGCTTGATAAGGAATGTGTTGGTGCATAAAGCAAGCCTTATTGCTTGACTAATGCACATTGAAGTTCCCTTTGATTGTGAACCATAAATGTAAACCCATTGCAACATATGCTCTAGAGGTTTCAAAGGTTAATCCTTTATTTTATCTTAGTCGAATTTAAAAATGGAAAATGGAGAGAATATTGTGAATTTATTAAGAGAAAAAAGCGAAGACTTATTTTGAATTCAAATCCTAAATCATCTCCTAAAATATAGGATCCCTTTTAGGTGAAATCACTAAGAATCATCAAGTAAAAAGTGTGTAAATAATTTATGATTTGTGCGAGGAGATATAATGAGATTAGAGCAGACCATCACACTCATATTGAGTGAGAATTCTACTACCTCAAAGATGGAGAAGTCCTCCTCACGCTCCTTGTATCATATGTCTATTAGCAATCCATTTTATACTTCAACATTACTATTTTGTGAATCTTTGATTTCTGCTACAATACGCTAAGTATTTCTGTCAAGTTCTTTTGTTCATTTCTCTTTATGTGAGCATTTATTCCCCAATCCATTGATTTAATCATTAAGCTAAGACTCCAATAAGCATGTCTACAAAGTTTCATACTCATTGGATGCCTAGACCTTGAGTTATGAGTAAATCTATGCAACAGGATTTTTGCATCATCTTCATCCTCAAAGGTTGAGATTACCACCCAAACTTCTTATGGACATTGCTCTGAGGTGTAATCACTCTAAATTCATGAATTAACTTGTTATATCTTGAGTAACACTTCATTTGAAATTATGCATAGGTTTTGAGGTCCATTGCTACCAGGATGTGAGCATTGAGCAAAGCACTAAGAGCCTTCTACCATAAATAGACTGTTTTCTCAAGGAGCTTTGTAAACACAAAGTATCTATTCCACCATAGAATTTTGGGAATGATGCTCCAATAGGTAATATAGTCATCTAAATGCATATACTAGAAGCTTCAGCAATTTAGTAAGGATCTTTGAAGTTATCAAGGCTGGTCTAGAGCAAGATTTTGCCAAGACCATCTCATCTATGCATACTACCCATCACCTCTTCGCACATGACCCTTTGGAAAATGCAAATGAGGACTTGCAAGCATATTAAGAGACGTTTTCTAATGGTTGATTCTAAATTTGGAGACTACACAAAATATATCAAGACAATCGCAAAATTAGGAGACACAACCATTGTCATTTTGAAGAAATATACTAGTGTCATCCATGAAGAGTCTAAGAACCTTCAAATCATGATCATGATGAAGAAAGAAACCCTAAGTATAATCCAACTGCACTTGGTTTCTAACAAAGAAACTAAATCCATCAATAATGATGACATAAAGAAAAGAGGTAAGTGGGAAACCCCTATTTGATAGAGAGCTTAAGAAAAATATATGGTGATATTTTTTCATTAACATTGATAGGAGTGAAAGCATTTCCCAATAGTGTGGAAAACCATTTCGATAAACCTAGCACCACTGTGAAGGTGTTTAAGGGATTGAGGGATGAATTCCCTTTCTAGTTTGTCACAATCTTTGTCAAAAACAATCTTGAGGAAGATAATGTTTTGGGAAGATTCCTTACATAATCAAGACCCTCCCAAACATCAATGATGGACTCAAGGATGGATCCACCCTTATGAAACCCTACTCATCTCCATCGAACCATAGGTGGATACAGCGTGCAATGTGTTTAGCAAGGAATTTTCAAAAGATTATGAAGGAATTCTAGAGCATGGTGATAGGCTACAACGTTTCCATTCTATTCTTGCCATCTTTCTTGTGTATTAGCTCTATCACACCTTGATTGAAGCATCTCAATAGAGCACCAAAGATATGAACCTTTATCCAAACCAAGTGAAGTGGGACCACCATAATATCTCCAAAAAATTGAAAAACGTGTTGCTAAGGCCTTCAAGACTGTGACTTTTCCTTTGGGGAAGGCATTCATAATTCCTTTGATCTCATAGAGTAACAAAGGACAATCAAGATACATATGTAACCCATTAGCTAGATAGGGAGTCTCTCTTGCCTAGAGAGAAGCCTTTGATCATCATTCCTCCCCTTTGAGGATTTTAATAAATTTTTTAATTAGAACCAAACCATCTTACACAAGACTGAAAAGCAGATCCAAAGAATCCATAGGGACAAAGGGAGAAACTTTATGCAAGGCTCCTTTGGATCCAAAATAAATTCAACAAAGAAAACTTTCACTTATGTAAAGGCCTTCTAAGTATTAGAAGCCTCTTAAGATAGAAAGAGGAAGTGAGATTAAAAAATATTCAAATGTTTGTTAAAGTTTGGTGGGATCATAAGGAAAGAATACCATCAAAGGAACTATGAAAAATCATCAAGGAGAAGCAAAATAGAGAAGTACCTCCCAAAATTACTAATAACAATGGTGTTAAATGCAATTTGAAAGAGGTTGACTCCATGTTGAAGATCGTGAATGCCCGATTTAGTGAGAGTGAAGGTGAGAAGTATGGAGATGCAGACACACATACACACACACACACACACAAGAAAGAGACAAGCAAGACACAATGGAAGGTTGAAAGTAGACTCTATTTCTCAATAACACTCTTAGAAACTCAAAAATATCTCTTATCTCCAACTTGCTAAAACTATCCCTACAATATAACAGTATCGAACCTCAAAAGTGAGCTCTCTAGCTCTTTTTATAGATTCTAGACTAGTTTTGACTGGTTTCACATCTAGTGTTCAGTAGAGTTAAAAAATAGGTTATTGGCACTATTTGGAGGTCTAAATGAGATCTAAAAATAGCTAAAACTGGTATGCTTATTCTACCTAAGTTGTGCAAGCTCAAAGACTCCTCGGCTTGCACAAAATGGAGCTACTAATTAAAAAAGTGGGTGTTTCTATGATACATATGTTACAAAAGTGACAAAAATCAATGTTTGGAGTTTTGAGAAAGTAATATAAAACATATTTCAATGGAAAAATTGACTGCATGGTTCCCCACCACTCTTTTTAGTCTGCCTTTACATGCTTCCTTTGCATCTATGCCTTTGGTTACTGCCAACACCCCCTCTCTCTTGCGTCTCTCATCCCTAACAGATCCTTGTTGCGGGGTCTACATGATATAGTTTTGCAAGAGTTCATGTGCAAGGGTGTGCTACGCGATGTGAACTCCTTGTGCAAGATCAAGTTCTAGTTTTTCCCACTCGATGGCTTGAGGTTTGTGCCGAGGTGGAAGTTGGTAGTGTGTGAAGCACACAAGCTGCTCACAAGAAAATAATTGAAGTAGATGAGTGGGTTTACTGATAAAAACTTTGGAGTGGTACTCCCAAAAGCCCATCATGAACATCTCTTCAAAGGTCATCTTATAACATGCGGATAAGTACTTTATACAGCAATGCCAAGCATAACACCCGGAGCGATGTCGTAGTGCTCATATCGTATGCCAAGTCTTGATTGCCATGCTCAAAGCCCGGGGTGTTGACATGTGGTGCTTTGATGCGGTGAAAGATCTTAAAAACAGTATGAATCATATCAAATATCTTGAGTGTCATATGTGCTACAACGTCATCCATGCAGTGTAATTGGGGAGCTAGTGGTGAATTATGGCCATCATATATTCAACTCTAGGGGGCACATATGGTGGAGTGAAGTAAGGATAATTGAGCCAGTCATGACACTGCTTATTATTTTGAACTTTAAATGCAAAGGTTGTCCAGGAAGCAGCGTCATGGCATAGGTCCCCAACAAGTGTTGTACTTCAAATGCAATGGTGCCTTCACCCAAGTGTGCATCATCTTTGGATATTCTTGTACCAACTCCTAGCACCAATTCGGTTAAAAAGTTTTACCTTTCTGTGCTTCGGGGGGCAAGTTGTCGGGCTTGGACTCAGTTGCATGGGTTGGTTTCTTTCACATCTCTTTTTCAATTGCCGAGTGATATTCTACCATCAGCATGAAGTATGGTTTATATTGAAGCTCATGGCTAGAGATGTACCTTCAAGGGGCGAGGTGAGTGAATAAGTTGATTGTAATATTCATTCTTCAATCATGGCCATGGCATGTAGCTGTGCCTCGACACGTGCAGAGTGGGTTTTACCAAGTTCGTCCACAGACTTAAGAATGTGGGTGTAGGAAGTTCAAAAGTATCTTGGCCTTCTACCATGACACGTCTCTCAGGTATTGGTTGTGGTTCATATCCCTCTTCATATGTTTCCTCCACCAATACAAAAACTCTTTCTTCTTTAGCCGCAATTTTTGGTGGGGAATCTAGCATGGGAGGCACGAAGTGAGTTGTAATCTATGCTTGAAGATCAAGTACCTGCGCTCCTAAAGTATTGAGTGTTGGTGCATTTTGCCCAAGCCTACATGCTTGATATGCTTGATATTATCCTCATTTTTAAGTCACATGAGTAGTCATGTGAACACCTCTTGTAAAAGAGTACATTTTATCTCTTGTAAACGGAAAAAGAAAAAAGGAAAAGGATGGCTTACCTCATGCATGATGTAAAAGCAAATTCGTGGCTATAACTACCAAAATCACGAATTTTTGAGCTGAGGGAATCTCTCCTAACTTTGGGGATCACTTTTAGGTGGAGCCATTCGAATTCGAATTCAAAACTCCCTCCAAGAATAGCTATAAAAGGAGCAAGAAGGAAGAGGCGATTAGCAAGCCTTGTACGTGACCACTTCATGTCATTTTGTAGAGATTGAAGAGCTTACTGCATAGCTCTATCATTCTACTCCCATTGTGAAAAGATTCATTGCCAATGTGGTTGTAATCATACGTGAATCTATACATTTATCATCATCTACTTCTCTGTTTTGTTCTCTGCTATACTCACTGAGAGCAGTAACTTCAGAAGGTCATATCTCGAGTTCTACTGAATCTTTTTCAGTGATTGAACTTGCGTTGGATAGCTTGTACTGTCTACTTTGAGCATAAAACTTTTCAAGGTCATTGGATTAATACTTTTGGAGATATCTGCATTTTACTGCTTACTGGTCTATCTCTGCAGTGCCCCGAGAATTGTGGGGAGGTTCCAGAAATTGTTCAAACTTGTTCTCAGTGCTCAGTCCATCATTTGAAGTCTTTTAACTTGGATTGCGAAGCTTACTAAGTCTATTTGCTATGCCCAAAAGGAATGTTTCTAATTCCTTCCAGGTTGAGAGCACTGTTCATTTTTTCTAGCAGGTGTATGTCCAAAAATAGCAAGTTTTGGGAGCTAGTCATTTTGCAACTAGTGTGTCTTGACTTAAACTTTTGGGATACATGTTCCAAAGTACTTGGCTAATATTTTGGTGGAAGACATCAGATGGGAATATGAACCTCTTAAGCAAAGTCTTGTATGTCCCTACAATTACCAAAAATTTAATAAGTGTTGGACAGATTGTTGAAAAAGGATTGCAGGTTAGATTCAATCGATTTGGAGCATATGTTGAAGACCCAAGGCAAGGCTTTCAAAGGATTGCCAAAGGAGAAAAGACAGGAAGGCTTTTCACTTTTGAAGTGGAAGATACAAAGAACATAGCTTTGTTTAGCTATGGATCTCAAACTCTAACAGAGTTGGAGATATGGCACAAAAGGCTTGCTCACATTGGTGAGAGGACACTCAAACAGATTTGCAGGGACAAAAGTGTACTTGGTTTGCCTAATATCACAAGGCAACACATGATTTATAAGTGTGAAGCTTGTCAACTCGGCAAGGCTCATAGACAACCTTTCAATAAGAAAGGATGTATGTATCAAAATCCTTTGGATCTAGTGCACACGGATGTGTGGGGTCCAAGTAAGGAGCCATCTATATCAGGCTCAAGATATTATGTGTCTTTCATAGATGATTGTAGCAGGTGAACTATTCTATTTTTCATGAAGCACAAGGATGAAGTGTTTAATTGCTTTAAGAAGTATATTGCTCTTGTTGAAAACCAAACAGGTAGGACTTTGAAACGACTCAGATGAGATGGTGGAGGAGAATACTTCTCTTATGAATTTGATGCCTTCTTGCATGAAAGAGGCATTAAAAGGGAAGTCACTACAAGGTATACACCCGAACTCAATGGTGTAGCAGAGAGGAGGAATAGAGCTATTGTCGAGGCTGCAAGGTCCATGATCAACGAAAAGGGATTGCCGAACTACCTATGTGTAGAGGCTGTGTCGACAGCCACATATCTCATAAATAGACTTCCATCTAAGTCACTAGATGGAACCACTCCATATGAAGTGTGGAATGGAAGAAGACCTAGTCTAGAGCATTGCAAAATCTTTGGATGCTTAGCCTATGCTCACATTCCTTCTCAAGTAAGAGGGAAATTGGATCCCAAGGCAGAGAAGTGTGTATTTATTGGTTATGACCAAAACCAAAAAGGATATAGATTGTACAATCCAACCAATAAAGGATTTTTTGTGAGTAGAGATGTAATTTTTGATGAAAACAAATCATGGTTTGATGATGACAGGAAAGTGAAGCTGCCGTATGACTTGGATGAAGAATTTCCATCACTTCAACCAAAGGAGCCAAAGCAGATTGAAGAAAGTGATTCGGAGATTGACCTAGAAGACTTGAAAAGACTAAAGCTATGGAAGAACAAAGGTAAAGCAAAGATGCACGATGCTACATATGGACCAGAGAGCTCACATCAACCACTTAGAAGGTCTTCAAGGGAGAAGAAGAAACCAGAGAGGTTTGGTTATGATACTTCTTTGGTCACCAAGCACTCAATCTACATTGCAAAGGATTCAACCAATGAAGAACCTACCACATTCGAAGAAGCACAAAGCAAGAAAGCTTGGAGAGATGCAATGGATGAAGAAATGGAAGCCTTGAAGGAGAATGACACTTGGGAGCTTGTACCTAACAAGCCATCTATGAAGATAATCGGATCTCGATGGATATACAAAATCAAGAGGAATCCAGATGGAAGTATAAATAGACACAAAGCAAGGTTAGTTGTTAAAGGGTTTGCTCAAACCCATGGTATTGATTATGAGGAGACTTTCTCTCCTGTTGCAAAAATGCCTACAATTAGGGTTCTCATTAGTCTTGCTGCATCTAGAAATTGGAATCTTTATCAACTTGATGTAAAGAATGCTTTCTTGAATGGATGGATTTCTGAGGAAGTGTATATGGCACAACCTCCTGGATATGAGGATGCACATCATCCTAACTATGTATGCAAACTAAAGAAAGCTTTGTATGGATTGAAGCAAGCTCCAAGAGCTTGGAATTTCAGATTGGTGACTTATTTGCAGGACCAAGGATTCAAAGCTAGCAAGGCGTATACCTCTTTGTTCATAAAGAGGAATGGATCTGAAGTGATCTATTTATGTGTGTATGTTGATGATATTATTATCACAGGCAATGATCTTGAAGGTATCAAACAGGTAAAGAGTCAAATGAAGGAGGAGTTCAAAATAAGTGACCTCGGACCATTCACTTATTTTCTTGGATTGGAGTTGATCTACACAGATTCAGGTATATACATCACACAAAGGAAGTATGTCCATGACATGCTCGTCAAGTTCAAGATGGAAAATACCAAGTGTGCAGGCACACCTATGGAGCAAAATCATAAGCTTAGTGCTTATGAAGGAGAGCCAATTGAAGACATCACAAGCTATCAAAGCTTGGTTGGAAGTTTGAACTATGCAACACTCACAAGGGTGGATATATGCTATAGTGTTAGCATATTGAGTCAGTTTATGCATAAGCCGAGAAGACCACATATGGAAGCGGCCAAGCGAGTCCTCAAGTACCTAAAGGGGACCATGAATGAAGGTTTGTTTTATTCATTTACTTCAGATATTGAGCTAAAAGTCTACTCAGATGCAGATTGGGCCGGATCTAGAGATGATAGAAGAAGCACATCCGGGTATATATCATTTGCAGGTTCAAAAATCATTTCTTGGTCATCGAAGAAGCAACCAACCGTGGCATTATCTTCTACCGAAGCTGACTATAGAGGTTTGGCTAATGCAACTCAAGAAATCATGTGGTTAAAGTCTTTGTACACAGATCTTGGACTTCATTCTTCAACACCTCATATTTTTGGTGACAACACAAGCTCACTACATCTAGCAGCTAATCCGGTATACCATGCTAGAACCAAGCATATTGAAGTCCACTACCATTATGTAAGGGAGAAGTTAATGAGCAAGGATTTTCAACTATCCTATGTCTCTATAGATATGCAATGTGCAGACATGTTGACGAAAGCTCTTGATGGTACGAAGTTAAGTAGATTCAAGTTGATGATTGGCTTGCCAGAAATCAAGGACAATTGAAGACTTATTTGGAGGCCAAGCATGTTAGGCTTGAGGGGGAGCTGTTGGTGCATTTTGCCCAAGCCTACATGCTTGATATGCTTGATATTATCCTCATTTGTAAGTCACATGAGTAGTCATGTGAACACCTCTTGTAAAAGAGTACATTTTATCTCTTGTAAATGGAAAAAGAAAAAAGGAAAAGGATGGCTTACCTCATGCATGATGTAAAAGCAAATTCGTGGCTATAACTACCAAAATCACGAATTTTTGAGCTGAGGGAATCTCTCCTAACTTTGGGGATCACTTTTAGGTGGAGCCATTCGAATTCGAATTCAAAACTCCCTCCAAGAATAGCTATAAAAGGAGCAAGAAGGAAGAGGCGATTAGCAAGCCTTGTACGTGACCACTTCATGTCATTTTGTAGAGATTGAAGAGCTTACTCCATAGATCTATCATTATACTCCCATTGTGCAAAGATTCATTGCCAATGTGGTTGTAATCATATGTGAATCTATACATTTATCATCATCTACTTCTCTGTTTTGTTCTCTGCTATACTCACTCAGAGCAGTAACTTCAGAAGGTCATATCCCGCGTTCTACTGAACCTTTTTCAATGATTGAACTTGCGTTGGATAGCTTGTACTCTCTACTTTAGGCATATACATTTTCAAGGTCATTAGATTAATACTTTTGGAGATATCTGCATTTTATTGCTTACTGGTCTATCTCTGCAGTGCCCCGAGAATTGTGGGGAGGTTCCAGAAATTGTTGAAACTTGTTCTCAGTGCTCAGTCCATCATTTGAAGTGTTTTAACTTGGATTGGGAAGCTTACTAAGTCTATTTGCTATGCCCAAAAGGAATTTTTCTAATTCCTTCCAGGTTGAGAGCACTGTTCATTTTTTCTAGCAGGTGTATGTCCAAAAATAGCAAGTTTTGGGAGCTAGTCATTTTGCAACTAGTCTGTCTTGACTTAAACTTTTGGGATACATGTTCCAAAGTACTTGGCTGATATTTTGGTGGATTTAGGAAGCTCAAAGGGTCTACTAATCAACTCTGAAGTCTCAGTTGGCTGGTGTGAAGCTGGTTGTAGCAGCACCTACTCATCTTTGGATTGCATCCACCATCTCTCTTCACATTGAGGTCATCGAGAATCTCTGAGGGTGTGACTTCAAGAACGGGTTGTGGTTGTTGAGGAGGCGTCCGTAACAGTAAAATTTTATGATTGTTCCGGAGCTTTTGATATTCTTCATTGATTTTATTATAGTTCTCTAAGAGTCATGCATGATCGTCTAACAAGACTTGCATGGATTTGGAGGGAACGGCTTTAAATCTACTAGGACTGAGGGGTTCATCAGGTCTATCCAAAGCTGCTTCTAGGTTCTCACGATCATGTTCCTTGAGTCTTTGATTCTCCACTTTAGCAACTACGAGATGGCATCTTAAGAGTCCCATATTGCATGTGAGCGTGGAATTTTGTATTTTCTGAGCTTGTAAAAGATTCTCAATATTCCTGAGAGCTACTTTTGTCTTTTCTTTTGCTTTCTAGCTTGAGGGAGTGGTATGCTTCTCATAACTCCTCATGCCGCAGATTGAGGGAAGCATTTTCGATGGTTAAAGAATTCTACTACAACTACGATTCTGTAGTGGTATTTTGTAATGCTTGATAGCTGCTTTCGAGAGATGCAAATTCATCTCGAACTTGGGTCATACAAGAAAACATTTGTTGGAATGCAGTGTTGATCGTCGGTGATAATATCAATGGTGCAGTGAGTGAAGATGATGTGAGTGTGGGTGTCGATGCAGTGGGAAGGGGAAAGGGGGATGGGAAGGTGGATGCAGTGGTAACCATGGAGAAGTGTGATATGCCTAGATGTGGGGCGAAAATAGATGAGATGAGTGGTGATGTGGTGAGTGGTGAAATGTCCATGTCACTAGACAGGGCATCTAGTGGAGTGATGGTGAATAATGGTGTAATGGTGGGTGCATGAGTGGGTTTGAACACGGGATTTATAAAGGTGGACGAATAATTTACAGATTGAGTCTCGTGGATTGCTTGGTGGAGAGGGGAGGATAAAGGGGATATAGTTATGCAAGGAGGTGACACGAGTGATAAGGTCATTGGGGGGTGGAAATGGAACCATAGGCCTTGGAGGGATGGGAAATGAAGGAAAGGATGGAGTGAGGAATGGGTTGATTGGAATGGTGGTACTTGTAGGGGAAGGTTAGGTGGAATGGTTGTAGGTACAGTTTGGGGTGTGGGGGCAATTGTACGTGGCCTCTATTGTAGTACTTACAAGGGATGTGGATAGAGGAGGGGAGGTGGGATGCACTGGGGAAACAGGATGTATGGGAGGTCAAAGAGAAGCATATGCTTTGGTGGGGATTTTGACTGTGGTTGGGGATATTAGAGTTGAAGGTTGAGGCGAGGAGTTGATGATGATGGTGCCTTCTTCTGGCTGGGTTTTTCTTGTGGTTTTGGGGATGAGTGAGGCTTCCTTTGCTTGATGCAAAGATTATGCCTTGGTGGGCATGCAGATGTACTCAACAGGCTTTGACATTAAACGGATGCATCGAGGGTCAAACTTTGGTAGTGGCTTCCTCTTCAAATAATGGATTGCTTCGACAGTTCCCACAGACTTAACAAGTTCCTTGAACCTTGGATGAAGGATTCTTCAAAACCTCTAGTAGCGCGTTCTTGCTCGAGAATCTCTTGACTCTGTTCCTTTCATAATTGTTTGCGCGCCTAGACTACTTGCATAGCTTGGTATAATTTCTAGATTGCTATTGTATAAGTGGCAGCTTTAAATGCGTCATCCTCATGGGTACTTGTATCAACTCGCACTTCAGTTTTCTCCTCTTCTTCTAAATTCGAAACACCCTCTTGAGAGTCTTGACTATCCTCACTAGCTTCATCATCGCTGTCATCATCATTAGTCACTATCCTTTCTTCATCTGAGCTGGAGACTACATGTTCTTGTTGATGGTTAGGGGGCATAGTGGGGTAACTTGGATGTTCATACTCTTGTGAGAGAAACTGCCCTTCTGAAAATTGGAACTCGCTAGAAAATGCATCATGCATTTCGAAATCGAATGTCAGATTAAGGGGTTCTGCCTCTTGGTCTGGTATGGGAAAAGTAAAGGCTTCTGCATTGAGAGTGGTGGGAATCCCTCAAGTTCTAGTAGCGGTTGCCTAAGTGGTGGTCTCTGAGGCAAGTATGGCACTTGTGGTGCCTTTTGTGATATGGGGTCCTGAGAGGTAGATGTAGATTGGTTGTACTAGAGGGGGGGGGGGGGTTCTGTGGGGGATTGCAAAGGAGATTGTTGTGGTGATGGGGACTCTATCACTTACAAGCAGGGGATATAACCTCTAGTGCACTTGCCTGCTCATCCATTGCTAGCTTTTCTGGCCTTTTTGGTGGTTCTCTTCAATCCTTTTAATTCTTCACTATTCATAGCGTGTTTCATGGGCAAATCATAGGCCAAACACATATAGGCTATTCTTGTAAGGGCACAAGAGTCATGGATGAGGTGTTTTCATTCCCATCTCTACTAAGCTAAATACAATTGATCAATAATCCAACTAGAAAGATATATGATCTAGGGCCCTATGCATGCAAGATATAAGCCAAACCAGATACATTTTCAAGGAATGGTAAAGTGATTTTGTGTAGGGAATGCGAAATGCTGCATGCAAATGTGCAATGGCTTGGAGAGGTTGGATGTGATGGCCGAAATATCAGGTCACTTCAAAACATCACCATGTTTCATAGGTTGTCGAATAAACCTCTCTCGTTATGTCCGCGTGTGAGTTGTGAAGGGAGATGGTGGATGCAGTCCAAAGATGAGTAGGTGCTGCTACAACCAGACTCACACCAGCCAACTGAGACTTCAGAGTTGATTATTAGACCATTTGAGCTTCCTAAATCCACCAAAATATCAGCCAAGTACTTTGGAACATGTATCCCAAAAGTTTAAGTCAAGACAGACTAGTTGCGAAATGACTAGCTCCCAAAACTTGCTATTTTTGGACATACACCTGCTAGAAAAAATGAACAGTGCTCTCAACTGGGTAGGAATTAGATAAATTCCTTTTGGGCATAGCAAATAGACTTAGCAAGCTTCCCAATCCAAGTTAAAACACTTCAAATGATGGACTGAGCACTGAGAAGAAGATTCATTAATTTCTGGAACATGCCCACCATTCTCGAGGCTCTGTAGAGATAGACCAGTGAGCTGTAAAATGCAGATATCAACAAAAATGTAAATCTAATGACCTTGAAAATGTTTATGCAGCAAGAAGAGAGTAAGAGCTATCCAACGCATATTAAAACATTGAAAACGGGTGCGTACAACTTGAGATATGACCTTCTGAAGTTACTGCTTTAAGTGAGTATAGTAGAGAACAAAACAGAGAAGTAGATGATGATAAATGTATAGATTCACATATGATTACAACCACATTGGCAATGAATCTTTGCACAATGGGAGTAGAATGATAGAGCTATGGAGTAAGCTCTTCAATCTCTGCAAAATGACATGAAGTGGTCACGTACAAGGCTTGCTAATCGCCTCTTCCTTCTTGCTCCTTTTATAGCTATTCTTGGAGGGAGTTTTGAATTCGAATTCGAATGGCTCCACCTAAAAGTGATCCCCAAAGTTAAGAGATATTCCCTCAGCTCAAAAATTCGAGATTTAGGTATTTAGAGCCACGAAATTGCTTTTACATCATGGATGAGGTAAGCCATCCTTTTCCCTTTTCTTTTTTTCTATTACAAGAGATAAAAATGAACTCTTTTACAAGAGGTGTTCACATGAATACACATGTGGCTTACAAATGAGGATAATATCAAGCATATCAAGCATGTAGGCTTGGGTAAAATGCACCAACAGCTCCCCCTCAAGCCTAACATGCTTGGCCTCCAAATAAGTCTTCAATTGTCCTTGATTTCCTGCAAGCCAATCATCAACTTGAATCTACTTAACTTTGTACCATCAAGAGATTTAGTCAACATGTCGGCACATTGCATATCTGTAGAGACATAGGATAGTTGAATATCTTGCTCATTAGCTTCTCCCTTACATAATGGTAGTGGATTTCAATATGCTTGGTTCTAGCATGGTATACCGGATTAGCCGCAAGATGTAGTGAGCTTGTGTTGTCACAAAAAATGTGAGGTGTTGAAGAATGAAGTCCAAGATCTGTGTACAAAGACTTTAACCACATGATTTCTTGAGTTGCATTAGCCAAACGTCTATATTCGGCTTCAGTAGAAGATAATGCCACGGTTGGTTGCTTCTTCGATGACCAAGAAATGATTTTTGAACCTGCAAATGATATATACCCGGATGTGCTTCTTCTATCATCTCTAGATCCGGCCCAAATCTGCATCTGAGTATACCTTTAGCTCATTATCTGAAGTAAATGAATAAAACAAACCTTCATTCATGGTCCCCTTTAGGTACTTGAGGACTCTCTTGGCCGCTTTCATATGTGGTCTTCTCGGCTTATGCATAAACTGACTCAATATGCTAACACTATAGCATATATCCACCCTTGTGAGTGTTGCATAGTTCAAACTTCCAACCAAGCTTTGATAGCTTGTGATGTCTTCAATTGGCTCTCCTTCATAAGCACTAAGCTTATGATTTTGCTCCATAGGTGTGCCTGCACACTTGGTATTTTCCATCTTGAACTTGACGAGCATGTCATGGACATACTTCCTTTGTGTGATGTATATACCTGAATCTGTGTAGATCAACTCCAATCCAAGAAAATAAGTGAATGGTCCGAGGTCACTTATTTTGAACTCCTCCTTCATTTGACTCTTTACCTGTTTGATACCTTCAAGATCATTGCCTGTGATAATAATATCATCAACATACACACATAAATAGATCACTTCAGATCCATTCCTCTTTATGAACAAAGAGGTATCCGCCTTGCTAGCTTTGAATCCTTGGTCCTGCAAATAAGTCACCAATCTGAAATTCCAAGCTCTTGGAGCTTGCTTCAATCCATACAAAGCTTTCTTTAGTTTGCATACATAGTTAGGATGATGTGCATCCTCATATCCAGGAGGTTGTGCCATATACACTTCCTCAGAAATCCATCCATTCAAGAAAGCATTCTTTACATCAAGTTGATAGAGATTCCAATTCTAGATGCAGCAAGACTAATGAGAACCCTAATTGTAGGCATTTTTGCAACAGGAGAGAAAGTCTCCTCATAATCAATACCATGGGTTTGAGCAAACCCTTTAGCAACTAACCTTGCTTTGTGTCTATTTATACTTCCATCTAGATTCCTCTTGATTTTGTATATCCATCGAGATCCGATTATCTTCATAGATGGCTTGTTAGGTACAAGCTCCCAAGTGTCATTCTCCTTCAAGGCGTCCATTTCTTCATCCATTGCATCTCTCCAAGCTTTCTTGCTTTCTGCTTCTTCAAATGTGCTAGGTTCTTCATTGGTTGAATCCTTTGCAATGTAGATTGAGTGCTTGGTGACCAAAGAAGTATCATAACCAAACCTCTCTAGTTTCTTCTTCTCCCTTGAAGACCTTCTAAGTGGTTGATGTGAGCTCTTGGGTCCATATGTAGCATCCTACATCTTTGCTTTACCTTTGTTCTTCCATAGCTTTAGTCTTTCCAAGTCTTCTAGGTCAATCTCCGAATTGCTTTCTTCAATCTGCTTTGGCTCCTTTGGTCGAAGTGATGGAAAATCTTCATCCAAGTCATATGGCAGCTTCACTTTCCTATCATCATCAAACCATGATTTGTTTTCATCAAAAATTACATCTCTACTCATAGAAAATCCTTTATTGGTTGGATTGTACAATCTATATCCTTTTTGGTTTTGATCATAACCAATAATACACACTTCTCTGCCTTGGGATCCAATTTCCCTCTTACTTGAGAAGGAATGTGAGCATAGGCTAAGCATCCAAAGATTTTGCAATGCTCTAGACTAGGTCTTCTTCCATTCCACACTTCATATGGAGTGGTTCCATCTAGTGACTTAGATGGAAGTCTATTTATGAGATATGTGGCTGTAGACACAGCCTCTGCCCATAGGTAGTTTGGCAATCCTCATTGAGCATGGACCTTGCAGCTTCGACAATAGCTCTGTTCCTCCTCTCTGCTACACCATTGAGTTTGGGTGTATACCTTGTAGTGACTTCCCTTTTAATGCCTCTTTCATGCAAGAAGGCATCAAATTCAGAAGAGAAGTATTCTCCTCCACCATCTGATCTGAGTCTTTTCAAAGTCCTACCTGTTTGGTTTTCAACAAGAGCAATATACTTCTTAAAGCAATTATACACTTCATCCTTGTGCTTCATGAAAAATAGAATGGTCCACCTACTACAATCATCTATGAAAGACACATAATATCTTGAGCCTGATATAGATGGCTCCTTACTTGGACCCCACACATCCGTGTGCACTAGATCCAAAGGATTTTGATACATATATCCTTTCTTATTGAAAGGTTGTCTATGAGCCTTGCCGAGTTGACAAGCTTCACACTTATAAATCATGTGTTGCCTTGTGATATTAGGCAAACCAAGTACAGTTTGCTCCCTACAAATTTGTTTGAGTGTCCTCTCACCAATGTGAGCAAGCCTTTTGTGCCATATCTCCAACTCTGTAAGAGTTTGAGATCCATAGCTAAACAAAGCTATGTTCTTTGTATCTTCGACTTCAAAAGTGAAAAGCCTTCCTGTCTTTTCTCCTTTCGCAATCCTTCTAAAACCTTTCCTTGGGTCTTCAACATATGCTCCAAATCGGTTGAATCTAACCTGCAATCCTTTTTCAACAATCTGTCCAACACTTGTTAAATTTTTGGTAATTGTAGGGACATACAAGACTTTGCTTAAGAGGTTCATATTCCCATTTGATGTCTTCACATTACCTATCTTCTCCACTGAGTGCTTTCTGTCATCTCCTGTCTGCACTTCATGCTCGTTATGAGGATCTTCCAAATCAGAAAGTAAAGCCACATTTCCTGCTACATGGTTTGAGCATCCCGAATCAATGTAAAATATGTGATCATCATCATTACCATTCTTCACTCAGAGATTCATAATCAATAATGAATCTTCTTGACTTTGTTCCTCTGCATAGTTATTGTAGTCTCTCCTTCCTCTATGGCCACTTTGATAGTTGTTGTTGTTGTAATTGTTGTTGTAGTAGTTGTTGTTGTAGCCTCCATTGTACCTGCCTCTATTTGATCCATAGCCACCTCTATTGAATCCTCTTCCTCTTGAGTTCCTTGGATTCTTGAAACATTCTTCAGTAGTATGGTTAGATAAGCCACATATGTTGCAAGGTTGAGATGATTGGAATCTCCTTCTGCCTTGCTTTCCACCTTTGCCTCTTCCTCTAGCTCTTCCTCTACCTGCAAAGTTTGCTTGGAAAGAGCTACCTTCATCTTCATTCTTCCTATTCTTTGACTTGTCCTTCACCTTAGCTTTATCAGAATATAAGGCAAAATTTTGATTACCTCTTGAGGACTCACCACCTTTGCTAATCTTTGCTTCATGAGTGAAGAGTTGGCCCATGAGTGTGTTGAGGTCAGGTACATGCATATCCATATATAAATCCATGGCTGTTGTGAATGACTCCCACTTGTCGTCTGCTTTGATTCCATTTATGATTTGTCTAATGATTTTCTCCTCTTCAATTTCCTCTCCAATGCTTCCAAGTTGGTCGGAAATCTCCTTCATCTTTGTGACATAATCAGTCAAATTTTGCTTTGGGCTTTTCTTCATTGTTGTGAACTCCATCCACAATTGGTTCTTCCTTGCTCGAGTGTTGGAAGAGAAGAAAGAAGCAAGTGCATTCCAGGTCTCTCTTGATGTCTTGCATCCCTTGACATGAGGTAAAAGAAAATCAGAGATTGAGTTTAGAATATAGGACCTTGCAAGTGCATCCTTCGAACACCAATTTGAAAGTCCTTCCACTTCTTCATGTGATGGTTGCCCTTTGTTCCTCATGGTTGGCATTGCTTCATCTCCGGATATGAATCCATATAGATTCCTCCCTTGAAGGTAAGCCTCCATCCTTAGAAACCATGCCGGGTAGTTGTTTCAATCCAATTTGTCAATTGTTGATCGAAATCCATCTCCCATGTTGCTTGACTATGCTTTGATACCACTGTGAAGAGAGATGGTGGATGCAATCCAAAGATGATTAGGTGCTACTACAACCAGCTTCACACCAGCCAACTGAGACTTCAAAGTTGATTATTAGACCATTTGAGCTTCCTAAATCCACCAAAATATCAGCCAAGTACTTTGGAACATGTATCCCAAAAGTTTAAGTCAAGACAGACTAGTTGCGAAATGACTAGCTCCCAAAACTTGCTATTTTTGGACATACACCTACTGGAAAAAATGAAGAGTGCTCTCAACCTGGTAGGAATTAGATAAATTCCTTTTGGTCGTAGCAAATAGACTTAGCAAGCTTCCCAATACAAGTTAAAACACTTCAAATGATGGACTGAGCACTGAGAAGAAGATTCATCAATTTCTGGAACATGCCCACCATTTCTTGGGGCTCTATAGAGATAGACTAGTGAGCAGTAAAATGCAGATATCTCCAAAATTGTAAATCCAATTACCTTGAAACTTTATATGCAGCACGAAGACAGTAAGAGCTATCTAACGCATGCTAAAATACTGAAAAAAGGTGCATACAACACGAGATATGACCTTCTGAAGTTACTACTGTGAGTGAGTATAGCAGAGAACAAAACAGAGAAGTAGATGATGATAAATGTATAGATTCACATATGATTACAACCACATTGGAAATGAATCTTTGCACAATGGGAGTAGAATGAAAGAGCTATGGAGTAAGCTCTTCAATCTCTACAAAATGACATGAAGTGGTCACCTACAAGGCTTGCTAATCGCCTCTTACTTCTTGCTCCTTTTATAGCTATTCTTGGAGGGAGTTTTGAATTCGAATTTGAATGGCTCCACCTAAAAGTGATCCCCAAAGTTAGGAGATATTCCCTCAGCTCAAAAATTCGTGATTTAGGTAGTTAGAGCCACGAAATTGCTTTTACATCATGGATGAGGTAAGCCATCCTTTTCCCTTTTCTTTTTTTCTATTACAAGAGATAAAAATGAACTCTTTTACAAGAGGTGTTCACATGACTACACATGTGACTTACAAATGAGGATAATATCAAGCATATCAAGCATGTAGGCTTGGGTAAAATGCAGCAACATGAGTCCCATGGATTTTTAGCGCTTCCCGAATGAGATCTTTTGAAAGGTAAAACTTCTTATATAGAGCATCATTCACTACTGATGGAAGAATAAATGTTCCTTGCAATTCCTTGTTCGTGGGGGCTTCAAGTGTAGACATCAAGTAATAGCACCGATAGAAGTCAAGTTTCGGCAATGGATCACTTCAATATTCCATAAAACTAGCTTTGGCCCAAATATGCTATAACTCTTTTGAATTGTGAAGCTCTTCAAATTCTTTTGAGAAAAAATGATATCTGCCCCACTTGTTACCATCAAAGCACAACATGGAATCATGTATAAAATTTGTGTCTGCTAAGGGTCCTGCTAAACCTTGGAACCAATGTGAATTGCTATGAACTTTTTCATTACGTCCTAGCGGAGGGTCATCAATTGACATCAATCTCGTGGAACCTTGAAATCCGAAGGGGTGTGAGGTACGGCAAGATTCAGCCAATAGGCTGTGCTAACACACATCCTATGGCATAGTTGGATGCATCCACATGTACATGGAATGGCTTAGTCCAATCCAATGTTGTTAATATAGGTGCTGAACACAAGCATCATTTGAGTTCATTGAATGAATTACCACATTCATCCATCCATGTGAACTTGGTCAACACTAGAGAGTATAGAGGATTTGCTATGATAGCGTACATATGTATAAATCGTCCATAATATCAACAATGATCCATGAAAGCTTGTAGTTCTTTTACATTTTTTGGCCTAGGTAGGTCTCCAATTACTTTCAAGTTTACTTCGTCCATAGAGACTTGGTTCTTTGACACAAGTCTTACCTTGCCTAACCATGAAAATACACTTTTTTGGGTTCAAGCAAACCTTATATTCTCGACATTTGTCAAAAATTTTCCTTACTTCAAGGATGTGGGTAAGTCTCATGTTTGAATGAGCACATATGGCATCCACATAAACTTCCAAATTCTTGCCTTAGAACTCCTTAAAAGCATGATACATGAGTCATTGAAAGGTGACAGGTGCATTTGTTAGCCCAAATGGCCTTACACGAAATGCAAATATGCCTCATTCTATGGCAAAAGCCATCTTATGTTGATCTTGAGGAGCAATGGGTACTTGATTATAGCGCAAAAATCCATCAAGGAAGTTGTAAACTTCCTTGCCCATGACTCTCTCCAATAAGAGTTCCGTGATAGGAAGAGGATAAGTTTCTCTTATCCTGACGGCATTAACTTTTTTGCAATCATCCATTCTTCTTGGGCACGAAGACAATGGGGGATACCCATTCTATATGCTCAATTTTGTAAATGAATCCTACTTCTATCAAGCGATCAATTTCTTCCTTGATCTTAGCAGCATAGTTATCATTATACATGTATAGTTTTTGCTTGGACGGTTTAGCCTCTCGAGTCATAGGGATTCTATGAGAGCATATATCTATGTATACTCCTTTCAAATCTTTGTAACTCCAAGTGAAAACATCACTATATTCTTGCAATAGGCCAATTAACTCCTCTTCTTCTTCATTGGTCAAATCATGCCCTATGTATGTACATTTTTCTTCTCCTTCTTCTATGCTTATTATGCTTTTTTTGTTTTCTCTTGATTGTCATACACTTCTCCAATGGCTACTTCTCTCTTGGGCATTCGTACTATAATTCTTATATCATCTATTTCATACTTCTTGAAGTTCTCTGGTACTTCCATGATTGGTTCTTCATCTTCTTCTGTCTTAGGTGATTTCTTTTTCTTATTTTCTTACTTTCTGTATCTTTTATAAGTGACTCAGGTTGTTCAGTTTGACTTTCCTTGTTTGCTTCAGGGGTTTTGGCTTCCACAAAATAAAGATATTCCTCTTCTCTCGAACAAAAGGGTTCCTGGGTAATGGATCCTGAATCCTCATCATCACTCTCGTCTGGTTCTTGGGTCACTTTCGTGCATACTTCTAGGATAAGCTCTTCCTCTCTTTAAAAAGAGCTAGAGAGCTCGTTTTTGAGGTATGATAGTGTTAGCTTGTAGGGATAGTGTTAGCCAGTTGGAGATTAGAGCTATTTTTGAGTTTGTAAGAGTGTTATTGAGAAATAGAGTCTACTTTTAACCTTCCATTATGTCTTGGTTGTCTCTTTCTTGTGTGCGTGTATCTGTGTATGCATCTCCATGCTTCTCACCTTCACTCTCACTAAATCTTGCATTCACGATCTTCATATCACTCCTATCTCTTCCGCAAATTAACATTAAGGAGGTGGAGCTTCTTAATGTGATGCTTACCATTGTGCTAGAGCAACACCAAATTTGGCGCCATTGCCAAGGATCGATTTCTAGGACAAATGGATGATGGTAAGAGTATAACAAGAATTTGCATTGGACGGTAATTTCAGTTTTTGTTGTTGTTTTTGAGTATTCTTTTGTGTTTTTCATCTTCTCTACACTCCTCCTTCACCACCACATCATCTTCTTCCACTTCAAAAAAATCAAAAATTTCACCATATCCACCTATCCTCCTCATTTCCCTCATTTGTGCATGCCAGAGAGAGAGCTTTTGAGCTTGTATGTGTGTGTGTGTGTGTTTTTGCGTTTTCTTGCAGGAACAGTACTCCAAAACATAAGAGAGCTCCAAAAATGTAAAATCTCAAACTTTCAATCATATCTACCATTGGAGTTGGACCATTGCAATGGTCTGACAAAGTCGGCTTTTTTGGTAAGCATCTACACCACGGCATAGAGCACACTTGCGCACATAGGAATCCATAAATGGAGCAAAGAAATTTGCATTTTCGTGGACCATTTCGACGAGCTCAAGCCATTGTGATTGTGTTGCACTATCACGATTGGCTCACGCCATCGCAACCGCTCAGCTAAACCATCACGATGGTTTAATTGAACCATCTCGATGGTCATTGAACATTGCGACAATCGCATTGACCCCACACCATCGCGATTGGCTCATGCCATCACCATGATCCACTTGCCACATGTCCTCTAGATCATCGTGACGATATAGGTATGCCATCCTGAGCTTCTGATTTCAGACCATCACAATTGGCTCAAGCCATTGTGATGCCTCATGACCATCATGATGTGTTCATGCCATCGTGAAGATTCCATTGACCATTGACCATTGATCATCACAACGGCCTCATGCCATCATGACTACTCGTTAGATTGACCATCCCGACGCTTTGCACCCTCGGATCATCACGACAGTTCCAAACCATCACGATGGTTCAACTAGACCATCACGACGATCCTTGACCATCGTGATTACCTCAGACCATCGTGATTGTCCACCTGAAACACCAAATTAGGGTTCTTCTTTTTCACAAATATAAGTCCTATTTTGAGTAAACTTGTGAGTGATTAGGCATATTGGAGATCCCCTTTAGCTCATATTTAGAGAAAAGCCAAACTACATATTTTCACCCCCGAGTGCCTGAACGTCCATAACTTTTGCATTTGAAGTCCATTTTTTGAGCTCTAGGGCTCATTGGAGAGCTTGTTTTTTGTAAGAATATTGTGTTGATATTTAGATAGTATAAATTGAGGTTGACCCTTCTCTGGGATTAGGAAATCAAGGGGGAACTTCGGAATCTCATAAGGAGAAAAAGGGACCCTTAAAAGTGTTTACATCAAGATGTCTGATCATTGATTTAAGAATTGGTCTAAACATTGGATTTTGATAGGTCTAGTAAGATTCATCCAAGGGTGAACTAAGCAAGGCTTGGGAAGGGCGACCTCTTGGGCTTCCCCACTATCAAAGAAGCTGACTCGAGGTTGGAAGAATACTCAACTCCCTCAGTCAATTATTAGCTTAGGCTAAGCATCTAGCATTGGGGATTGAATTAGGATTGCGATACGAACACATCAAGTCCAAGCAGCTTAATTCTCCCAAGTCCAAGAGTAAGATAAAAGTGTGTGAAACGAGAAAAACCTAAAGGAAAGAACTTAAGTATGAGAGAATGAGAATTTAAACGTACAACAAAAAGTCGATTAGTGACACATACATTGAGACAAGATAGGAATTTAAAAGAACTAAGAACAAAACAAGTGACTGAGAACAAGAAGCATTGACAATTAGAAAGTGTACTAAGAGGTCAAGGAAGACAAGTTCACGAACCTTAGATCCTGCAAGCATATTGGTAAGTTAGACTAATGAGGACTTAGATCATCACAAGCAAGTTTAGCAACTACTGCACGTTTGTGGGCTCAACAATTGAATAGCTACGCTTACAAGTTGGGCTCAGATACCAGTGAGTTAGAAATGTCTCTTAGCATGAAAAGACTAGGATGGTTGAGCATAGCATACTTAGAAAGACCCAAGGGACCCTAAAAAAACCAATTAGAATATGTCTGAACCAACACGTACATTCTCGCATCTATGAGGATGTTTTGAGAAGATCAATAGTGCAATTGCACAACCTTGACCAACCCATTGGATTGGAACATCCAGTGGTAAAATTCGAGAGAGATGCATACCTAGAAAAAGAAGGAACCATGTACATATAACGAAGGACCCAGAGACACCTGGAAAGGTAGTATACTTAGACAATACCTCAGAATGAGTAGTTGTGGTTTCAGATCATGCAAGACATGCCTATACATGGAGAGCCAAACTAGTGTTCCACCCATTATGAGCACATGCAAACACTAGTCATCAGGGTGTTGGGACATCCAGAGCCCATGGTACTCAAAGAGAAAAGAATAAAGAAAGGCTAGAAGTAAGTTTTACTCACCCCATAGGGAGGGATAGACCAACCATGGGCACCGATAGATGGTAATGACAAAGGGAACCAAGAATACTAGGTGGTAGAGATGATTTTCCTCTACCTAGACCATGTGAACATCCAAGGATACTAAGACCTACTCAATTAGTATAGTCCATGAAAAATTACTTTGATGGGATAGGAGATCCCTATGACCATGCTGCCGAATTTAAGCAAGTATTGTGAGCATAGCAAGTACAAGACATATTTACACAATACTATGTGTTTGGACTCACGGTAAATAACACGGCTTTAACTTGGTTCCAACCATTTCAAGAAAGGCAATTTAGGGATATTCATCACTTGTTAGAATCATTCACCACAAAATTCTCTAAAAGTGGAATCAGACATGATACTTCTTCATTGATTCACAGCTTCAAACAGATCCCTCAAGAAAAAGTGAGACTTGCAAGACGTAGACTTAGACAATATGTTAAGAGATGCCCAATGCAAGAACTACCCTCACAAGCCAAGCAAGTGTCTTTGTTTTTAAATGGCCAGTTGAGCTCTAAACAATGCTCCTATGTCTATCTCAAGGAACCTAGAACACTAGAGAGATGTGTAAGAATTTGTATAAACATTGGCGAGAATTGACGAGATGAATTGGAACTTCCAAATGTCTATAAAGACTCAGATAGCTCATCTCAATCATCATCAACGCTTTCTAGCTCGATAGAAGACCTAGAAAAAAAAGTGGCCCAAAAACTAGGAGTCTCTAGTAAATAGATGCCTAGGTTAACAACAAACAAACGTTGTTACACCTGTCATGGTGAAGATATGGCAAACCTGTGTCCCAATGTGGCACAACCTCAATCCAACCTTAGTGGCTAATACTGCACAATTGAAAGGAGGTACACAAATCACACAGCACAAGATTGCCCATACAACAAACAAGTAGTGCGACAAAACAACTCGTAAGCATACCCCCAATGAGGTAGGTATCAAGGTCAATACAATGCTCAACCTCACTACTACAGGCCTCCATAGAGTTATCTTTATCAGGTTCAACAAAGAACTCAACTTGTTTGAGCTTAGCAACCACCATCCCTAGCTAATGTAATCTTAGCCAAGTACGTTTCTGAAGAAGAGAACCTCAATAGGGCTTTAGTGCCTTCTTCTCCCTTGATCACCGATAATGATCCCAAATCTAACAATTTTGACTCTACCCATGTAGATAGTCCACCTGATTATTACACCGAGTCTCTAGAACATATGGAAACATATCAATACTGTTGGAGGATAAACACTCCTATGTGCACAACAAAAATGAACCCTCTTAGGATCCTGAAATTTTTTAGACATAGGCTCTGTATTTTCTAAGTTTCTTTGAGTACATGAAAAGACTCAAAACAAAATTTTGCACGCTTAAACTAGACTCTAGGATCTTTCAAATGAGAGTTAAATCACTCCATTTGGACACTGGATGATGCCTCAACCATCTGCAACAAAACAGATAACTTGATCTCTTCACAGAGTATGAGCTAACTAGACAGACACTATTCTGGACATTTCTCTGCACATGTGCAGGCACTGAGCCTGAGACTTATACCAGACAAAGTAGAACTTATAAGCTTTCCAACAAGACAAAAATCATTGCAAATCAATTTGGGATGAAGAGAAACAACAATTACAAGATAGGGGGGTCTGCGAAGATTATCTAGGGAGAAAGAGTATGAAAAAGTAAAATCTCTGCAAAATATGCAGAGAACAGCTAATAGGGGGTGTGCTTAAGCGAGCGGGCAGCTTGGGCACGTATTTCCACGACTCTAAGTCATAATACAACTCATTAGATTTTTTAAAGACCACATACTAACCTCTTTAACCAATCAAAAGCATATACATGTCAAAAGTGAGTGCAATCACATCAAGAGGTGAGCTAAATCCTCTCTAATCAACTTCTTTCCATTACGGGCATAATTGGATGCCTCCAACTCGTGGAAATCAGCCTCTTTTGATTGTGGATGATGTGGAAGGCTCAATTTGGGGCATGTTCCCACACTCTTGAGCTTGAAAAACGTTCAACACTCCCCCTCAAGCTCAAGTCTTTTCCTTTCGTTGCTTCAGCCTATGTCTCTTATGTTGATAGCTTCCTTGAATCCTCCAAGCTTTGTACCTTCAAGAAACTTTGTCATCATGTCTGCAACCTGCATTTTAGTGTTCACATACCTTATATCTAGCTCTTTTGCCATCACCTTTTCTCTAACGAAGTGGTAATGAACCTCTATGTGCTTGCTCCTTGCATGAAACATGGGATTGTTAGCTAGATAAATGCTTGAAATGTTGCCTCCATAAAGAGGAAACTCCTCCACTTCTACTTCCAAGTCCTTAAGTAGGTTCTTAAGCCATAATAGCTCACATGTAGCCAATGCTAAACCTCTGTACTCAGCCTATGGATGAAAGAAAAACAGTGGGTTTCTTCTTAGAGCTCCAAGAGATCACTTTTGTACCTATCATGAAAACATAACCCGATGTACTCCTTCGATCATCCTTGCTACCTGCCCAATCAGCATCACTATATCCTTTGACACTTAGATCAGCATCATATGAGTAAAATAGACCTTGGTTGATGGTGTGCTTGATGTAACGAAGCACCTTTCTTGCTGCCATAAGATGATCATGAGTAGGTGCATGCAAAAATTAAGAGAGAACACCTACTACATATGCAAGATCAGGTCTAGTGAATGTAGCATAAATTAATGAGCCAATTATGCTTCTATATAGTGTAATATCTTGTATAGCCTCTCCTTGACCTGCAACCAACTTTTTATTGGGCTGCATGGGCTGAGAAAGTGGCTTACAACCACTCATACCAAACTTGTATAGCACATCCAACAAGTATTTTCTTTGAATCAAGAAGATGCCATTGTGTGCATAGATTACCTCTATTCCCAAGAAGTACTTTAGTGTTCCAAGATCAGATATCTTGAACTCCTTTCCTAGCTTTGATTTGATATCTTTAATACTTGCAATATCACTTCCTGTGATGATCAAATTGTCCACATAGATGCATATGTATACCGTCTTGTCTCCTTGCTTCTTGATGTAAAGTGATGGATCTGCAACACTTTCTTTGTATCCACAACTTGATAAATAATCCACTAACCTCTAATTCCAAGCCCTTGGGGCTTGCTTTAGTCCATATAGTGCTTTCCTTAGCTTGCAAAACATGATTTGGGTACCTCATACTAGCAAATCCTTGAGGTTGGCTCATGTAGACTACTTCTTCAAGCTCTCCATTGAGGAAGGCATTCTTCACATCCAACTGATATAAGCTCCACTTCCTTGATGTGGCCACTGCAATCAAAGTCCTAATTGTTGGCATCTTGGCTACGGGGCTGAAAGTTTCATCATAATCGGTCCCATAGCTTTGGGAGAAGCCTTTCGCCACCAACCTTGCTTTGTACCTAGCAATGGAACCATCTGAATTTCTTTTAATTTTGTAAACCCACTTATTACCTATCACCTTCATGCCTTCTTGAGCTGGTACCAAGCTCCAAGTATGGTTCTCATCAAGTGCTTTGAGCTCTTCCTTCGTTGCCTCTTGCCATTCCTTGCAATCCTTAGCTTCTTCATAACTAGTTGGTTCTTTGTCCTTGATTACCTGAGTCATGTATGCATAATGCGTTGCAATGAAATTATCATATGTTAACCTTTGTACTGGATATCTTACTCTTGAAGACCTTCTTTCACTTCCTTTAGATGTGGTTGCCATCTTCTTTCTTTGTTTTGCCACTCCTAGAGTTTGAATTTCTTCTATCTCTTCATCTTCCAACATGCTCTCGTCCACATAGCTTCCTTCTTCAATTGAAATCTTCTCTTTGCCTTTGACTTTGCTTTCTTCAGAGCTGGTCTCTCTTTCCCTAAGCCTTCCACTCCATGGTGAGGGTGTCCTTGTGTTGCATGAGTTGCTTGGACCACTTAAATCCATGCTTTCTTGAACTCTATCATCATTCTTCAAATTTGTCTCACCTATGTCTTCAACCTGCAATGGACTTTGCATGCATACCAAGGCTTCAACTCATCAAAGACAACATCCCTACTTACCTTCAGCTCCTTGGTGATGGGATTATAGCATTTATACCCCTTTTGTTCCATAGAATATCCCAAAAAAATACACCTTTCAGATTTGGCATCTAACTTTGACCTCAACTCTTGAGATACATGTACATAGCATATAAAACCAAAGACTCTAAGATGTGAAATGCAAGGTTTTCTTCCACTCCATGCTTCCTCAGGGGTTAGATGATGTATACCTGATGTAGGACATCTATTCATGATGTATGTGGCTGTATATGTAGCCTCTCCCCAATAACAATGCAGCATATTCATTTCGTTGAGCATACAACTTGCTACGTCTGCTATGTATGAGCTTGAAACCTGCCCTTGGATCCTCAACAAAACATCCTCTTCCATTGAGCCTAACTTGATAGCCTTTTTCTACCATTTGGCCTACCAAAATCAAGTTTTTGGTAATAGTAGGGACATGTAATACCTCTGATAAGAACTTTTCTCTTTGATTTCCTTCCAAACTGATATCTCCCACATGTTGAATGGTATGCTCTGAGTTATCACCTGTTTCCACATGCCCATGATGCTTTGGGACCTGCAAATTACTAAAAAGATCCTTTCGACATGACATATGATTGCTACATCCACTGTCTCCATACCATACATCTTCACTAGCTTGAGTTGTATCTTCACCATACATCATGGCAAGTAAATAATCATTCCCTTGGTTGGATGATGTGTTTGCATAATTACCTTGCCCTCTATAATTGTTGTTGTTGATTTGATTCCCTTGTCTTTGAGCTCTATGATAGCATTCATTTGCAAAATGACCAGGCTTACCACATACAAAGAATCCATTTGAAGTGGGTTGTCCTCTTCCACCAAATCTTGCACCTCTTCCTCTATTTGTGGCTCTTCACCTCTTTGACCTGCATTTTCTTGTTGTCCTTGACCTCCTTGGTTGCTTTGATATCTTCCTCTTCCTCTTGTAGCACCTCGGTTGTGTCTTCCTCTTCCTCTACGTGCATACAACAATTGCCCTTGGCTATCCTTGGCATTATGAACACCAAGGTTCATCTCCTCTGTCACCATGAGAGTGATTAGTTGATAAAAATTAGGAAGAGAGTCCCTTACATACACTGAAGTTGTGAAAGCCCTCCATTTTTCATCATCCCTAAGTCCTTTTAGGGTGTGGGCGAAGGGATCGTCATCATCTAGGGCACAACCGATTGACCCTAGTGCATCTGCAAGCTCTTTAACCTTTAATATGTAATCATTAGAACCTTGAGAGGGGCTTTTCCTAAGATTATTTAGCTCATTCTTGAGCTGAATTTTTCTAGCTTTTGTGGAGGTTGAGTACAATCTCTCCAAGCACTCCGACACCTTCTTTGATGTATCCAAATCTTGAATATGCCCTACCATAGAGTTGCTAATATGCTGAGATAAAATGAAAATGACCCTTTTGTCCCTTTCATCCCACTCTCTTACTGCTCTTGTCTGGTCACTGGTTGGATTTACCTCATCTATGTAGGGTTTTGGCTTTCCACCACTCACAAGTCCCCACAAACCTTTCCCCATCAAAAAATTGCTTATTCTAGATCGCCATGGTTGGTAGTTTCCTTTTTCGAGCTTCTCAATCTGAGCATTGAGATCAGCCATGGTGCCTCCTATCTATTTTTAACCTCCCCCTTGATGCAATGAAGTTGAAAAGGATGGCTTTTACCTCAAAAAATAGAGCTACTCCTCTTGATGAAGCTTCATCTTTTGATTTGATGATGTATTTGCTTCCGCTTGTTGTTGACGTGCCCGTTCTTTGCTTCCTTCCTTCAAACTTTGATGAAGTCTTTACTTCACTTCAATGGCTCCTTCTTCTCTCTTTGATACTCCATTTATAGCTCTGATACCACTGTTGGAGGATAAACACTCCTATGTGCACAACAAAAGCAAATGAACCCTCCTAGGATCCTGAAATTTTTTAGACATAGGCTCTGTATTTTCTACGTTTCTCTGAGTACATGCAAAGACTCACAATGAAATTTTGCAGGCTTAAACTAGACTCTAATATATTTTAAATGAGAGTAAAATCCCTCCATTTGGACATTGGATGATGCCTCAACCATCTGCAACAAAACAGATAACTTGATCTCTTCACAGAGTATGAGCTAACGAGATAGACACTGTTCAAGAAATTTCTCTGCACATGTGCAGGCACTGAACCGGAGACTTATACCAGAAAAAATAGAAATTATAAGCTTTCCAACAAGACAAAAGTCATTGCAAATGGGTTCGGGATGAAGGAGAAACAAGAATTACAAGATAGGGGGTTCTGCCAAGATTATCTAGGGAGAAAGAGTATGAAAAAGTGAAATCTCTGCAAAATATGCAGAGAACAGCTAGTAGGGGGTGTGCTTAAGCAAGGGGGCAGCTTGGACACGTATTTCCACGACTCTAAGTCATAATACAACTAATTAGAGGTTTTAAAGACCACATACTAACCTCTTTAACCAATCAAAAGCATATACATGTCAAAAGTGAGTCCAATCACATCAAGAGGTAAGCTAAATCTTCTCTAATCAACTTCTTTGCATTATGGGCATAATTGGATGCCTCCAAATCGTGGAAATCAGCCTCCTTTGATTCTGGATGATGTGGAAGGCTCAATTTGGGGCATGTTCCCACACTCTTGAGCTTGAAAAACTTTTAACAAATAGAATATTCCACCCCCTTGAACCCAATTGGGAGCCTGACTATGCCAATGTAATGTATACTAACCGTAACCCATAGCCCTAGTTGAGACATACAAGACCATAGGGCCCTAGAGGACCATGTTTTAGGTGCCAAGGAGATCATTTCATAAAGGATTCCCCACATCCTCCGATAGCAGGACAATCACAGTATTATAACATTCAAGGTTTTTGTGCAGAATGTGATAAAAAGCATGTAACTATAGATTTCCCTAAGAACCCTGATAATGCCTCTAAAGTGATGGCCATTAATGTGATAGGTATTTTGAATAACGCAGACGGATCCAACCCAACATATGTGCCTATCCAAGCTATAACAAGAGCCCAAGTGATGTTATAGAATCAAAAGACTAATCCTAAAAAGATAGCCGAGACTAGGGAAGTTGGAGAATCTAGTAGTAGAAGGACTAAAACTTGGAAGGATTCACGAGAGAGAATCAAAAGGAAGTGGAGTAAAAAGATAAATGAGTTGGAAGGAAGCCTAAAGGAAACTAGAGCTAAAATCCTCGGATTGACTTTGCAAGAATCTAATCAAGAGATCCTAGCTTAGAGATTAGGAGCAGTTCTAGCTGAACCCATACTTGAAAATCTAGACATGATGTTTCCAGTATATCAGCCAAGACTAAAAGAAGGACCCCACGTAGATGAATTGAGTAAGAATTATCCAAGAGCAGACTTAGAAATTCAGAGAACCAAGCTTTGCATGAAGATGGTAGAGCCATCCCAAAGCATGTTTGAAGCCTCTAGATACATCAGTTGGAGTAACATGGAAAAACTTGAATTACTCTTTCAATGACTACTACAGAGACTAGAATATTTGCTTGCTAGAAATGAGAAGAGGAATCTACAGAAGGAACCCATTGCTCCCGAGGCACAGGAAGGTCATGCACCATCCCTGTCTCAAGTGCCAAATATCGAGGCTGAAGACATCCTGTCTTCCATACATAAGTATTCACAAGGCTTTCTGAGAGAAATCCAAGAAGAGAAGAGGAGATGAGGGCAAGAAACCCATCCTCCTATTCAAGAGATAGATGACTTGTAGGAACAGTTTCCCAAAGACATACCCTCTATCTATGATGATGTAGAGGAAGAGAAATTGAGTGAAAAAATGAACTTTGAATCCAATTCTTTGCAAGAATTACCTTAGTGCATGGGACCTTGGGAAGCCAAGTCTATTAGCACGAGAGCACCCGCTACAATAGTGAGGAATGAAGAATCATTAATCCCTAGAAACACGAAAGTGATAAAGAACACCAAAGTAAAGTGCCATCTCACTCTAGAAGAATTGTTAAAAATTAAACAAGAGTTGTGGAAGCACGTAGCAAGCCAATTTATTGAGATTGCTATGGCTCCCTCCTAGATAGGATCACACAAGAAGGTACCACATATACTAGTGGAAAGAAGGAGATGTGAGTGAGGAAGATAAAGATAATACCTATCTTCCAATAACCCACATACGACACACGACTAAAGCCATCATAGACTCACGAGCCGGAGTAGCCATCTCTACCACTTCTTTATAAATATATTGGGGTCAGCCAGCACTAAGACCCACTAGGATGAAGCTACAAATGGCTAAAGGACATATCAAAAAGCCATTAGGCTTACTAGAAGGCATATCTCTCACCACTTCTGATGTGGTGTTTGAACATACTTTCGCCATTTGTGATTTTGGGTAAAATCACGCGTACAAGATGATTTTAGGATGACCAATCATGCAACATTTGAGAGTGACAACCAAAGTCAATCTCAAAGACTATTCCCGTCAAGATGACCCCCAATACAATGGAATACCATCCATAACACACCAGAAGAAATAGAGTCAGTGCATTCATTAGAATGAGACCCCTCATGGTTACATGAGAATACTCATCTATGGATGTGTAAGGTAGCAAATCAAGAAGAAGACTAGTTCTGATTAGTTTCACGTCTAGTGTGAGGCATAGTTAAAAAAATAGGTTCTTGGCACTATTTGGAGGTCTAAACGATATCTAAAAGTAGCCAAAATTGGTATCCTTATTCTACCTAAGCTCCTCAAGCTAGGTGACTCCTTGGCTTGCACAAAATGGAGCTACTAAATACAAAACTGGTTGTCTCTATGATACATATGTTACAAAAGTGTTTAAAATCATTGTTTGGGGTTTTGAGAAAGTAATATATAACATATTTCAATGGAAAATTTGACTATATGGCTTGCCATGGATCTTTGTAGTCCACCTTTACATGCCTCCTCTACATCTATCCCTTTGGCTACTACCAACAGATAGCGAGAATACCTCAAAGACACTACAACATGAGGGGCATACCAACGCTCCCTATACCGACTGTCACTCCCGACATTGGTATAAACGTTGGAAAAGTCCACTTAAAGATACCGACGGTCAAATGACGGTCCATATGACCATTTAAAATAGATCATCAGGATGTCTCACGATCATCGGTATAAGCATTGGTATATCCATCAGTATAGGCATCCATATGAGCATCAGTAATTTACTGGAAATTATCGATGCCCAGACCAACAGGTATACCAAGGGTGTGTTTTAAACATACCTGAAACCTGAGAGTAAAACTCAACATTTTGCACGTGCTTTACACTGAGTAGTACTTGCTTCTGTGAAACTTGCACGCACGAATTGAATTGTGACCCACATTGTCTTGTGCACACACACACACAGATCTCTCTCTCTACACACTCTCTCTCTATTTAGATCTCACATCTTGGTAAGTGGTGCGTGTACTCTTAGTCTTTGTCTTCCTCTATGCTTTATGTTTTATAATTTCTCTTCTCTTTGATTTTATAGAAATTTTTTGGCATTACGCTTTCATGACAACCATCCAAAGGAGGAACATACCTGCAAGTGATTGTTTTATTCTCTATTGATGGAGAGAAAAAGGGAGAGAGAGATGAGAGAGAGACAGAGAGAGAAAGATAGAGAGAGAGAGAGAGAAAGAGAGAGAGAGATAGATAGAGAGAGAGAGAGGTAAAGAGAGATGAAGGAGAGGAAGATAGAGCATACACACACACATGTACACATGCATACATACACACACAGTTGTACACACATGCATGCATACACACACATACACACATGCATGCATACATACACACACATATACACACATGGATGCATACACACACATACACATATACACACATGCATACATACACACACATGCATACACACATACATACACACACACATATACACATATTCATACACACACATACACACACATGGATACACACATACATACACACACACATATACACACATGCATACACACACACATACATACACACATTAAACATACTTAATTAAATATATAAAAATACGATTAATTTTAAGGTTTTTAATCGTAGTAAATATATATACACATACACACACATACACACACACACACACATATATATATATGTTTTAGGTCTAGATCTTTATGATTAGGGTTTTAGGGTTTTTACACATGAATAACATATATACACACATACACATACACATATAATACATATATACATGTATAGACACATGCATATGCAAATATACATATTTTAGTTCTAGATTTCTAAGATTAGGGTTTTAGGGTCTTTACATACATGTAATTCAATTAAATTTATATAAAGAAAAAATATAAAACAAATTAAGAAAAAAATCTGAATATATAAATAAATATATATATATATAAAATAGGGTAATTGTATAGATAAATAAATATGAAAAGAGCTAGTGTTTTAAATAAATAAATTAGATATATATTATTAAATATAACAAAAAGGAATTAATTTTAAGGCTTTTAATCAGAGTAAATATATATACACATACACATACACAGACATAAACACACACACACACACACACACACACACACACATATATATATATATATATATATATATATATATATATATATATATATATATATATATATATATATATATATATATATATATATATATATATATATATATATATATATATATATATATATACATACATACATACACATATATATACACATGCATACACACATATACATGTTTTAGGTCTAGATCTTTACGATTAGGGTTTTAGGCTTTTTACACATGCATAACATATATACACACATACACATATACATATAATACATATATACATGTATATACACATGCATCCACAAATATACATATTTTAGGTCTACATCTTTAAGATTAGGGTTTTAGAGTTTTTACATACATATAATTCAATTAAATTTATATAAAGAAAAAATATAGAAAAAATTAAGAAACAAATCTGAATATATAAATAAATATATATATAAAATAGGATAAATGTTTAGATATTTGCCACACTCTTGTACATGCTTCATTTATGAAATATATAAATCTTTTTGTACATGGTTCATGGTTAATGTTTCATTCTCATTATCTCTTTTGTGTCCAATAATATTCTGTTTTATGAAATCATATTTCGGTTGCCATTAGAGTACACATCACATGAACTCAGTTTTTTTGGGTAGAGTGTATTGTCTTTTGCTAAGCAACATCATGGTAATGTTGCTGTAGCAAAAGACAACACACTCTACCCAAAAACAATTTTGCAGATATGGTCATTGGTATAAGCGATGGTAGTCCCAATGGGGACATTGGAATAAGCGTCAACACACCTATGCGCGCCGGTATACATAAAGGTGCACCCAACATAGGCATCGGTATAACCATCGGTATGAGCATCGATACTATCGACGCTTATACCGGCAGTTATACCGATGCCTATACCGGTGCTTTAATTCCGATGCAGGTACCGACATCTACACTGATGTCGGGGAAAAAATGCACCCGTTCAATTTCCTAGGTAAAAGCCTCGGTATATGGCCGATCTGTTGCAGTGAGAAATAAATATCAAGTAGTGGTTTGAAATCACAATATCCATGCCCTAACAAAGAGGGGTCACCCAAGTCATCAATGATACTCTTGGAGATGTAGCATCTACCAAGTCTCTCTTTACACAATTGAAGTTCCACCAAGAAAACCCACTAGAGACCTAAACTTCAAAAAGATCATGATGAAGGTTCAAGAGATCCTAATTTTGTTTTCTAAAACCCTCAATAATGTCTCCCTTTTACTCCCACCTATCCAAGAGTACCTCCACCATGTTATAGTCGCCACACAAAATTCTTCCCAAGGTCAAGGTGTCCAAAGATTGCCACATGTTGATTGTTTTGAGTTCTTGGTCTAGGGCATAAATAGAAATGATGATAAGGGAATGAGGCCAACCAAAAGAGGAACAAATTCTTCTTTGACAATGGTCAACGGAGGTCTGAAAGAATATTGCAGTTAAATGGGAACCTAACGAAGTACCCCCACATCCATGAGGATGGTTGTCGAGATCCAATAATACTGAGAGGAGATATTGTGCAATTGTTTCTTGAGATGATCACTTTCAATTTTTAATTCTTGAAGAAACATAAATTTTCCATTTACATTCTTTCCTTGGTCCATTTCTCAATGATAGCCACTTTCAAGGGGCTTGAGATCCCTTGAACATTAAAGCAAAACAATATCATTTTTTACTTAGTTGTTCCTTCCGAATTGATGTTGTTTGCTTTACTTTGAGTCCTCCTCTCCAATCCTCGTAAAATAAAGTATCAACAACCTCAAACAATTAAAATGTCAATCTTAGAAGCATGCTTAGACCATGGCCCCTTCTTTATCAATGGATTTGAAGAAATACAACATTGTTCTAAAAATGATTCATAAGTTTTGTTTTATACATTTTTAAGTGTCTAAGTTCACACTTAGAATAGGTCCTCTAAAGTTTCTACTCTATTGTTCCACTATCTCAAGAGCTCTAAAAACTCTACCAAAAATACATATGTTACAAGTGCTTATGAAGAAGACTCATCCCTATTTTTACAAGATTTGGGACATTCTACTCTACTATGATACAATGTCTTTCATCTTTTCCTTCAGAAAGCTACTTCCTAGCATTTTTCTCTCTATCCTTGAATTTTTGCATCCTTGAAAAAACTTGGTGGTGGATCGCATTATTTCTTTCCTTTTCTCCGATATACTTGGGCCACCAGGTCATGGTTATTTCTTTCGGTGACATTTTGATCATTTACCATCTCAAAAAAATATTCGCTTCACTCTACTATAGCTCTAGGTTTGTCTATCACATCTTTTTTTAGGTATTCTCTATACATCACTTCATATGTTATTAGTCTAGCTTTCATAACTAAGGATAATCCTCCAAAAATCTCTCAATCCCTTTTGACAAATCCATCTTCAAAGGCATCCTCAAAAATTTATACATAGTGTATGCCCATGAATATGATTCTACTGTAATAGGCCACTAAATATATTATATCTTGAGTACACATAGATAAAAAGGAAGTGCATCTAAGATTAATTAAAACCTATATAACTCATAGTTGTAATATCTATATTTGTAAATGTGTATATACAAGTTATAATTAATTTCCAAATCCTAATTATTAATATACATGCTCGAACATTCAGATCCTCTATATCATGTAAAAAAACCTTGAAGGTTATAAGCATATACGTTTTGTAGGCCAAGTTTTCTTCTTTGCACTAGCTATCTTGGGGAAGTTCAACCATATTGAAGGATTGGCTTCATCTTTTCTCATCTAAAAAAACTTTGGCCAATCTCTTCTCTTGATATTTGGATAAAAAGCTAGATTGATTTTTTATTGTAGAGGGGTTTGCATCCATATTTTTTTGCATTCTCAATTTTTTTCCAGCCACCTATTTCTCCATGATGGATTAGCTCTTTCAGATAACTCTTTTGTAATTCTCATGCTCTCTTCAAACTCCGAAAATTCATTGACAATGGTTCCAACTAATGTAGTTTGATAGCTCCTTATGCTCTCCAAAACCATGTAGAATGCAATTCCCAATCCATCTATTGCCCGAATGATGTTCTGCTAGTTGTTGATATGTTTAGGTAGTGATGTGTGTGAACATTGTAGGACTGTCGGGGTACTTTTTCCCTCTTTAGGAGGTTTTTTTCCCCGGCTCATATATACGCCTATTGCCCTAATGGGCTAGTTATCTTTGTACATTCTAGTGGTAATACATTCACTATTGTGTGTTGTGATCCAAGATTATTCTTCTTCCTTGTGTTCCTCACATGCTTTTGTGGGCATCTAAATCCAACATTTGGTATCAAAGCAGGTCCCCGCTTCATCTAGGGCACTGTCTACACCTCTCCACTTGTAGTATCAGAATCGCATGAAATTCGGTAAGCATAATTAGGGTGTTTTAGGGATCAAAACTGCTTCAGTTTGTGGTGCCAAAATTGTGATCTGAGCTTGTTTTAGCCTCCAAGCGCACTATCGTAGTGCTTGTGCAGGATATTTCATCTTTTTTGCCAAAGATATATACCTTGATGGAGATGGTGTTGAAATGATGATATTCTATAGATTCTTGTTCATGCTACTCTTTCTGTTGCACCTACTATAGAGCAAATTCATTGGGATGGCAGAGATACTCACGCACATGCATTGATAGCTTTGTCTATGAAACGTGCCATTATTTCTCACATTTGCTCTTGTAGAACAACTAAGGATGCTTGGTATACACTTACCACATTATACGAGGCTAGGAATGAGGCGCTTGTTGCTTACCTCTGAAAACAATTGGAGAGTGAGCACATGAATGAAGGTGATTCTATGGACAATTTTCTCACAAAGATCAAGGATTTGAAAGAACATTTGAATCTACTCATGAAGTTATAACAGATAGCTCACTTGTGCAGACCATTCTAAATGGTCATCTTGACCCATATTAGAGTTTTGCTTCTACTCTTCGTTTGATGATGAAAGGCAATTCAAATGCCTTCTCATTTGAGGAGTTAGTCTCTGTTCCGTTGCAAGAAGATCAATCTAGGCAGAATAGGTCCATCATGCATGTTGCAAATCAAGCTTTCCTAGCTAATCAGAAGGGAAAAGGTAAATGGAGCTCTTCTACTAGTAAGGAGAAATCTTAAAATGCTGCACATTCAAAGAAGGAAGACAAAGATGAGAAGAAATCAAAACAGCAAAAATTGTTTTGCAAATACTATAAAAGAAAATGATCATGTCATTAACACTAGTTTGGTACCGAAAGCGGAGAGTTAAGTGTCCTTTTTTGACAATTTTCTTAAAAATTACCAACCTTCTACAAAGAGAATTTGAGAAAATCCTTTAACACACATATTAACTATAATTCAAAGGTTAATGAAAATTTTGAAAACCAAATAAATCATGTTTCGTGCTCATATTAATAGCCTCTCATTATGCTGTTGTAGTGAACAGGATGAAAATTCCTAATCGAATGTATTTTTATCAGAAGAAAAAATCCATTATATGAAAAAAAAAATTACACATTCCTTGAAATATAGAGCAAATAGTATGAACCTAAAACTCACTTAGAAAAATCATTTTAAATCAAATAAAATCAATTATTTTATCTTTTTACACCAAAAACAGCAACTACTTTTAAACATGGTTCAAACCAACTTATGGGAATCAAAAGAGGTGTACAAATATGCCAACAATCAAACTAGGTATCAAGACAACAACCAAGGTATACACATGTAAAATCAACAACTATGACTTTAGTCACCAAAAAAAAAAACTAAAGCCAACATATATGACTGAACACAATTTATGGACATCATCCAATGCGTACATGTTCAAGTTACCGAGTGGAAAATGCGTGACGTAACAAACCAAGGCTTATGCATAAGAGGCTAAATAATTTATGGAAACCGGAAAAAAGTTTCACATCTTTTGACACAACCAAGAATCTTATGTTGTGTGGGCATCAAAAAATCTCTACAGATAACAGAAGCATAACATAACAAAACCAAGAATCTTATGTTATCTGGGAATCAAACAAAATTTCACATATTTGGATGCAACCAAGAATCTTATGCTGTGTGGGCATCAAAACATTTCTACAGATAACAAAAGCATAACACAAAAAAATAGTTTGTGGACACATAATAGAAGCATGTACATTGATGGAAGAGATCCAATTTCTTCACATGAAACAAGACAATAAGACATTAAACAAGGTGAACATAAGAGAATATGTGAAAATCAACCAAGTTTTTCATATCTATGTACACCAAACAAATTAGATATATGTGTGGACACCAAAAAATACATCCACATACAAATATCAAAATACAATTGAATTTGTGTAAAATTTTTAACATTTAGGATGATATTATGAACTAGTTCTTACCAAGAAACAAGACTCATGTACACATAGAATCAAAAGAACATATATTTTTAACATGTTCAGTAAAAATAATTTATTGGTGGTTGTTATATGCATAAACACACAATCCCTTGCACACATCCACACATACTCAAAATAACACTCAAACATCTTTGATATAATCTTTGATACCCTAAAATGATAAGGATAATTTGAAAACATTCCATCATTTCCATCGTGGATGCCATCCTTTTTTGTCGAATGAAACATGTATGCCAATTTTTTTTATTTTTATCACAATTTGTATTGTTGATCACATATTATTTGACAAGATTAAGAACAAAAAATGGCATGAAAGCATATTTTATAGGCCAGACCTTTTGTGCAGCTACTTCAAGTACCGTCTGAATAGTTGTCATGCGTGATGTTGGTGCAAAATTTTCTTGAACATTAAATCCTTTGATCTGTGAAAAACCCTATGCAACTAATCTTTCCTTATACTTTTCTAATGTTCCATCTACTTTGTACTTAGCTTTCCAAATTGATTTAGTACCTATTACCTTCTTCTTTGGCCACAAGTCGACTAGATCCCATGTATCATTTTTTAGTATACTATCATACTCTGACTGCATTGCCGCTCTCCAACCCAGATCATCAAGGGCTTCTTCAATGGTGGTAGGATCCTTTATCGAGCCCATGATATCTACCATTAGGGCCATGCTAACAATGTGTTATGAGGCTCTTCTTTGCTCCTCTATTATCTTTGATCTTCGTAATCCATCAGAGAATGATTTTGGTACATCTACATGTGGATTGTGATCATCAAAGAGCTGTTGTGCCCACTTCGATAGTGGCTTACATTGTGAAGCTACAACTAGTTGGCTTTTTACTTAAGAAATTTCTCCATCAGATGTTTCCTCATCCTCAACTTAAACCTGCCTTTTGATAGGCACAAGGTGAGATATTTCTCCACTTGATGAGATAGAAGATTTACCTTTATCTTCTACTAAGTGTGATCGTTCAACAAACACTACATATCTACTGACAAAAATCTTCCTTGCCTCACGATCCCACAACCTGTATCCTTTAGACTCTTCACTATATCCTAGGAAGACACACTTTTTTCTTTTTGAATCCAATTTTGATCTTGTTGAAGACTGTCTTTTGTGTTTATTTGTGGGAGCAAATAACACATCAATATCTTTTGATAAGAGTTTCATTTGTATAAAGTAGTAATGAACCTCTATATGCTTGGTTCTTGCATGGTATAAAGGGGTAGTTGCAAGATACATTGAGCTCAATTTATCTCTAAAGATATGGGGTTTGAAGTTCACATTGTTTAAGTTTGCATAAAAAGTTCTTAACCATATAGCTTCTTGTGTGGCTATTTTCAGTCCTCTACATTCAACTTCCGTTGAGGAGACTACTACTATAGGTTATTTTGTAGAGCTCCAAGAAAGAAATTTTCATCTTGCAAATAGTAGAAATCTTGATGTACATATCCTATCATCCTTGGATCCTCCCTAATCAACATTTGAATATAGATTGAGATCCAAATAAGATGTATAAGAGTGGAAATATCTACCCTACACTATAGGAAATATATGTCCTAGTATGTGTAGCATAAATCAGAATACACACAAGGCTTTGATATCCTTTCACATATCCTATGCATTCCCCTTCCTATGAGCTAAGTTTGTGGTTTATCTCCATAGGCGTACATGTAGGTTCGGCATTGTTCATTTTAAACTTTAAGATAGATCTTGAATATACATCCTTTGAGTCGAATACATCTGTGGATTTGTATAGATAACCTACATGCCTAAGATGAATGTAAGTTCTCAAAGATCATTGATCTTGAACTCCACCTACATGTGCTTTTTAATTCGTTCTATCCTAATCACATCATCATCTAAAACAATTATGTCATCTTATACACATAGGTAGATAGCTTGATCATGAGTCTTCTTGAAGATTAAGGATGGGTATTCATTGCTTGATTTGAACCCTTGATCTTGCAAATAGGTTACCAACTTGCAGTTTAAAGCTCTAACAACTTATTTCAGACCATATAGGCATTTCTTAGGCTTGAAAAAATAATAAAGATAGTTAAGGTTTTCATACCCAAGAGGTTCTTACAAATGTACTTCCTCTTTGATCCATCCATTCAGGAAATCATTCTTCATATTAAATTGAAGGAGCTTCCAATTCCTTGCAACTGCAACACTTTGCAAGGTTCTAATAGTAGTTTTCTTGTCCATAGGTGAGAAGGTTTCTTCATAAATTGTGCCCTGTGTTTAAGCACATCCTTAATAACCAACATGGCTTTATACCTGCAAATAGAACCATCTAAAGTCCTTTTCAGCTTATACACCCATCTATAACATATTACCTTCTCATTGTTCTACATAGAAACCAATTTCCATGTGCCCATCTCATTTAGTGATTCTATTTCCTCTTTCATGGCTTTCTTATAAGTAGAGAGATTGAACAAATAGATGGTATGTTTAGTCGCACATGATGTATCATAACCATACCGTTCAGGTTGTCTTCTATATGTGATCATAACCATACCTTTCAAGTGGTTTTCATACCTTGTTGATTTTTTCTATGTGCATCTTTGGAACATTCTCCACATGCCTCTTGTTGTCTTGAGTCATTCAGATAATTTGATATCTCCAAAAGGAATTTTTCTAATTCCTACTATACTGGAAGCACTGAACATAACAAGCAATAGGTATGTGAACAAAAATAGAAGGTTTTCATTGATCCGTCAACTTGGAAGTAGTCTGTTTTGGTTCAATCATTTCTTACATCATTTCCAAAGTACATAGGCACTTTTTTAGTGTCATTGGAAAGCTAAGAGGGCCCACAACTCAACTCTGAAGCAAAAAGGGGTTAGTACAAAGCACCGATTTGCAGTACCTACTCATTTCTTGGAGTGTCCATCCATCTTTCCCAACAGTGGTATCAGAGCAAAGCTAAGGTAAAATAGGAGATGATTTTCCTTCTTTCATTGATAAATTGGATAGGAACAACTATCAAGCATGGTCCTTGAGGATGAAAACATACTTGCAAGGAAGGAGCCTCTATGGATACATCTTAGGAGATGAGGAGATGCCCATTTTTAGAAGCAAAGGGCAACCTACTAGATAGGAGCATGAAATACTCAATACATGGTCTGCCAAGGATGCCTTAGCAAGGTCATACTTACTTAACTCAATTTCTGATTTTCTTATTCCACATATTAGGAACTGTAAGACATCCCAAGAGACTTGGGAAACATTGTCTTCATATTTCTCTTCCAATACAAGGACTAGGAAGAACCAATTGTGGATTGAGATTACCGCTCAAAGAAAACAACCCAAGCAAGGAATCTTAGAGTATGTGACCAAAGTCAAGGATATAGCTGATCAATTGGCAAGCATACGAGAAGAAATTGAAGAGGAGAAGATTGTAAGATAAGTAATCAATGGCATTAAAGTGGATGACAAGTGGGAGAGCTTCATAACTACCATGCACATGCATATTCCAGACCTTACCACACTCATGGGGCAACTCTTTACCCATGAAGCCAAGCTCAACAAGAATGGAGACTCATCAAGAGGTAATAACTCTTCTACCCTATACACAGATAAAAGTAAGTCTAAAGAGAAAGGGAAGAACAAGAAGATTGAGGATGAAGGAGCTACCTCCCAAGCCGACTATGCAGGGAGAGGTAGAACCTCAAGAGGAAGGGGCAGAGGAGGTAAGCAAGGTAGGGGGAGACCTTATAACTCCTCACCATGTAATATTTGTGGATTGTCAAATTATATTGCAAATGAGTGCTACAAGAACTTCAAGAATCATAGATGTAGAGGATATCAATGAGGTGAATATCCACAATCAAGAGGGAGATTCAATCACCATCAAAGTTACAATAACAACTACAATAACAACTACAACAACAACTACTATAACAACTACCAAGGAGGCTACAAATCAGGGAAAAATTACAACAACTATACAGAGGATCAAGAGGATTCTCTTTTGATTATGATTATGACTTCAAAACTAGGTATAAATGATGACCATCTCTTCTACATTGACTCAGGATGCTCAAATCATGTGGCAAGCAATGTAGCTCTTCTCTCTGACCTTGAGGAACCAAAGGGTAAGCATCAGGTACAAGCAAAAGATGACACCAAGCACTCAGTGATTAAAGTCGGAAATGTTAAGACCTCTGATGGAAATAGAGATGATCTATTAAGTAGGGTTCTATATGTACCTACAATTACCAAGAATTTGATGAGTGTTGGTCAGATTGTGGAAAAGGGTTTGCAGGTTAGATTCAACCAATATGGAGCATTTGTGGAGGATCCCCAACATGGATTCAAGATAATTGCCAGAGGAGAGAAGACAGTAGATTATTCACTTTTGAACTTGAAGATACAAGGAATATTGCACTTTATAGTCACAAAGATCAAACTCTATCAGAACTTGAAATTTGGCATAAGAGATTAGGGCATGTTGGTGAAAGAAACTTAAAAAAATATGTAGAGATTAATGTGTGCTTGGGATACCTAATGTATCCAAGCAACACATGATCTATAAATGTGGTGCTTGTTAGTTTGGAAAATCTGACACGTTACCCTTCTCAAGGAAAGGCTACATGCATGAGGACTACCTAGAGCTTGTCCATACAGATGTATGGGAACCAACTAAGGATCCCTCAATTTCTGGATCAAGGTATTATTTATCCTTCATTGATGACTTCAATAGGTGGACTCTCTTATATTTTATGAAGCACAAAGATGATGTATTCAGTTCCTTTAAAAAGTATCTTGCACTTGTTGAGAACCAAATAGGAAGAAGCCTTAAGAAACTAAGGTCAGATGGAGGAGGTGAGTACTTCTCAAATGAGTTTGATGCATTCTTGCAGGACAGAGGAATCAAGAGAGAAATTACAACAAGGTATACCCCTGAGCAAAATGGGGTGGCAAAGATGAGAAATAGACTAATTGTTGAAAAAACTAGGTCAATGTTAAATGAGAAAAAAATACCTAATTACTTGTGGGCAGAGAGTGTATCTACTACCACTTATCTTGTAGACAGGTTGCCATCCAAATCTCTTGATGGGATGACCCCATATGAAGCATGGCATGGTAGAAAACCTTCTCTTGATCATTGCAAGATCTTTGGATGTGTTTCTTATGTGCATATCCCTTCTCAAATCAAAGGTAAGTTAGAACCCAAGGTAGAGAAGTGCATCTTCATAGGATATGACTTGAATCAGAAAGGATATAGGTTCTACAATCCTTCTAACAAAGGATTTATGGCCAATAGAGATGTTGTCTTTGATGAGAATGACTCTTGGTTTGAAAGTGAAAGTAGGAAAGTAAAACTACCTTATGACTTCGAAGAGGAATTTCTGAGCCTCACTAAGGAGGATCCTAATCAGATTGAATACATCAACTCAGATGACGAGGACATGATCAAATTAGAAGAATTCAAGGCATGGAAGTCTAAAGACAAACTCAAGATGAAGAAATTGGAAAATATACTTGAATCATCGAACCAAGCAATCAAAAGATCACAAAGGGAGAGCAAAAAGCCAACCATATATGGGTATGACACTACCTTAGTTACTAAGCACTCTGTTTATCTTGCAAAAGACTTGTCATTTGAAGAGCCATCATCATATGAAGAGGCAAAGACCAAGACAAAATGGAAAGAAGCTATGGATGAGGAAATTAAAGCACTCAAGGAGAATGATACTTGGAAGCTAGTACCAAAGAAGGAGTCTATGAAGGTAATTGGTTCTAGATGGATTTATAAGATCGAGGAATTCAGATGGATCCATAAGCAGGTACAAAGCTAGACTTGTGGCTAAGGGTTTTGCACAAACCCAAGGAGTTGATTATGAAGAAACCTTCTCACTTGTGGCCAAAATGCCAACCATTAGGGTATTGGTAAGTGTGGCTGCATCAAAGAATTGGAGCATGTATCAACTATATTTAAATAATGTATTTCTAAATGATTGGATTTCAGAGGAGGTGTACATGTCTCAACCTCCTGGCTATGAGGACCCAAGCAAGGTAACATATGTGTGCAAATTGAACAAAGCTATTTATGGATTGAAGCAAGCACCTAGGGCATGGAGCCATAGATTGACTACATACCTTCAGGATCAAGGATTCATCATGAGTAAAGAAGATACTTCTCTGTTTGTTAAGAGAAGTAATTCAAAGGTAATATACATATGTGTATATGTTGATGATATCATACTCACAAGTAATGATGCTAATGGAATCAAGTAGATTAAGAATCAAATGATGCAAGAGTTCAAAATTAGTGATCTAGGATCACTAAAGTATTTTCTTGGACTTGAATTAGTATTTACTAACTGTGGAACTTAGAGAAAATATATACAGGACAAGTTAAAGAACTTTCAGTTGTGGGATGCCAAAATAGCAAGTACTCCAATGGAGGTAAACCAACCTCCATTTGTAAAAGTCCATTTGACTTCGAGGATAATTGTAACCACCACTGAATTTGTGGAGACTTTATTTAGAGAGAATATCTCCTAGATTGGAGGACTGTTAAAAAATCAAGCTTCAAAGTACAAATTCATGGGCAAACTAATTTTTACAAGTGGACCAATGTATGAAGGCCTCAAGTCATGAGATTTCCCCAAAAGGAATCACTTAACAACTCCCCAAATCATTCCAATCAATTCCTCTAACTTAGAGAAGAGTAATTTTAGGAAAAGGGGCTCCTAGATTATAGGAGTCTACTTACTCTATTTAAAATAGGCTAGGATCACAACTTTTGTGTGATCCCGTGTGTTTCTTTTGTGTATTCACATGTTCTTAGGGTGCTAGAACTCCACCAAGAAATCTCCTTGCTTAAGCAAGCCCCCTTCTTGCTTCCATCCCAAGTTTGGGTTAGGATATCTCACTGTCTATGCTAACAGCGACTAGTCTCTATTTCTCTGAGTTGTATCCATTGGTTCCCCTATGGTAGAAATACATTTACTGTGATTTTACTCTTTTTGCATAGCTAATATAGTCTTTAAGTTGTGGTTCAAATCTCGGGATCTGTCTCTACATATTCTTTGAGTTATTGTATCTGGAGTGAAGGTGTGTCTTAGTAGAGGTTTTTGAGAGTGTTGGCAAAGTAGCCTCACTTGAAGACATTGCCATTTCATGTGTGAGCATCCATTTTAGATTAAATTTGTCTTTTTAGAAAGCTCTTCATATCTACTATGAGTGGTTAAAATATGTCCGGAAATTGTTGTACTAGCTCTGAGAAATAACCAGAACACTACAACAGTGTCCAGTTGAGTGTACCTTGGGAGGTCACATTACGCTTCTAGTTGCATAGGGAGTTGCCAAATTTCCCAACAGTGGTATCATAGCATTTTGAAGTGCTTGGAGGGAATCCATTACAAAGCAAAAGAGCTATTTGAGCTGGAGTTTAAAAGGTTTCTTCACCAAAGGAAGCTTTACAAAGATTTTCATCAAGGGGGAGCACTCGATCCTCGTCAAGTGAAGCATACTTGGAGTTTATCAAAGGAGATCTAATCTGGGAGGTAACATCAGTTTACTTTTGCATCACTAGCACTTCAAGGAGGTATTGGAAGAGTTCCAAACCTTAGGGAAAGCAAGATATGGCTGAGTTCAACACTCAAATAGAGAAACTTGACAAAGGCAACTATCAGCCTTGGAAGTTTAGGAAGTCAAACTATCTCATGGGCAAGGGTCTTTGGGGTTTGATCAATGGGACTGATCCAAGACCTAGGTTGGGGGATAATACAACCAATGACCAGTTGAGAGAATTTAGGGAATTGAATGAGCATGACAAAAGAGTTATTTTCATTCTTTAACAACACATTAGCAATAGTATGATAGGACACATTCAAGACCTAGACTCAAGCATGAGAGTTTGGGAAACTTTGGAGAGGATCTACTCTACAAGTACTAAAGCAAGGAAGATTCAACTTAAAAATGAGTTAAACAATCTAAAGAAGTCCTCAGGGAGTTGCATCAACGACTTCATTCTCAAAGTCAAGGAGCTTTCAGATGCATTTGGATCTATTGGCAGCCACATAGATGATGATGATCTAGTGGCATATACCCTCAATGGTTTGAGGGATCATGAAAAGTGGAAACCATTCACCACTTCAGTTTATGTAAGGGACACACTTCCATATTTTGAGCAACTAGTTTCTCCTATGGAAACCGAACAAAGGAATGTAAATGGAGGTTCATCAAAGGGCAAGGATGCCCAAGTGCTTTATGCAGGAAACTCAAGGGGCAAAGCACAAAGAGGAAACCAAACTAGGCAAAAAGGAAGATTTGGAGGAAGACAAAGAAATCAAGGACATGACCAAGAAGGCTCTTCATATGAAGGAAGAGGAAGGACAAGAGGAAGAGGAGGAAGACATCAACAATCAAGAAGCCAAGATGGTCAAGGATGCTACATATGTGGATGACATGGACATTATGCAAGGGATTGCTACCAAGGGAGCAACCAAAAGATTTACAACAAAGCCTCAACATACAAAGGGCAAGGAAATTATGCATCCACTAGCTCTGACAATGAAAATCTCCTTATGATGCATATGTATGGATGCTCAAACAATGTAGATACTACATGGTATATCGATAGCGATTGCAGCAACCATATGAGTTGCGACCAAACAGGGGATGATACAGCCCATGAGATCACACACATAGGTGATGTGGTTTTGGATGACAAAGAGCAAGGAAAGTGTCTCAAAGATGTGCTTCATGTACCTACAATCACCAAGAACTTGGTATCTGTGGGAAAAGTGGTGGACAGAGGCTACCAAGTGAGATTCAACAGAGGAGGATGCTTTGTGAAGAACCCAAAACAAGGCTACAAGCTGGTTGCAAGAGGAAAGAAGCAAGGAAGATTGTTTACATTAGAGGTAAAACCAAATCCTTCACATCATGTATACTTTACTTTTGGTAATAAGCAGATTGCGGACTTGGACTTGTGACACAAAAGAATTGCCCACATCAACATTCAAAGGATGAAGGAGATGCAACAAAAGAGGCTAGTAGAAGGTCTACCAAGTTTTCAAGGTCAAGGAATGAAGAACTTATGTGAAGCTTGTCAGATCGGTAAGCAATCAAGACTTCCCTTCAAGAAGAGTGGATACATCAGTCAACATCCACTTGAATTGGTTCACACAGATGTATGGGGACCAACCAAGGAGACATCCCTAGTAGGGAATAGGTATTTTGTGACTTTTATAGATGATTGTACTCACATGGTTTGTATCTATTTCATAAAGCCAAAATCAGATGTGTTTCAATGCTTTAAAATGTTCAAAGCTATGGTTGAGAAGGAGACAGGTAACTACATAAAGAAGCTAAGGTCCTATGGAGGGGGAGAGTACTTCTCAAATGAATTTTCATATTTTCTTTCGGACCAAGGCATGAAAAGGCAAGTAACATGCAGGTATACACCTCAACAAAATGGGGTTGAGAAAAGGAAGAACATGTACATTGCAGAGATAGCTAGGACAATGTTGAATGAAATGAATATGCCCAACCACTTTTGGGGTGATGCAGCCATATACCTCATGAATAGGGCTCCAACTTTAGGAATACACACCTCAACACCTTATCAAGCTTGGTATGGTAAGAAGCCAAACCTCTCCCACCTCAAAATATTTGGTTGTAAATGCTATGTTCATGTTGGATATAGGCATGATGGATATAGGCATGAAGAAGCTCAAAGACAAACAAGTATTGAACTAAGTGGTCATCAAAGCTCAAGTTCAGAGGATGAAGATCAGATTTCATCACCTTGGAAAGGGGGAGCAAGAGGAAATTCAGCATCAAGTCATTCAACAAAAGGGAGAGCAAAGCTTGTGGAGCTAGACGATGATGGAGTTGAAGTGGGTGGTGAAGACCATGGAGAATCTTCACATGTACCAAAGCATAAACCAAGAAATAGAAGGTTCATACCTCCAAAAGTTCAAGAGAGGAAGTCCGTAAGGCCAAGGTATCCAATAGATAGGCTCACATGTGATTTATTTATGGCAACTCATTGTGCTTATATGAATAAAGTTGTAGAAGATCATGAACCTACATGTTTTGAAGAAGCAAATAGGTATAAAGAATGGGAGGAAACTATGAACGAAGAGATTGAAGCTCTTGAAGAAAAACAAGACATGGAGTCTTGTTCCCAAGAAGGATGGCTTGAAAGTGATAAGAAGCAAGTAGGTCTACAATGTAAAGAGGAAAGCGGATGGGACTATCTCTAGGTACAAAGCAACACTTGTTGCAAAAGGCTTTGCACAAACATATGGAGTGGATTTTGAAGAAACTTTCAGCCGCGTGGCTAAAATGAGCACCATCAAAATCTTAATAGCTATGGCAACCACCAATGGATGGAGATTATACCATTTGGACATCAAGAATGCATTCCTCAATGGAGACTTGGAAGAAGAAGTGTATATGGAGCAACCACAAGGTTTTGTAAGTAGTAAATTTCCTACACATGTTTGTAGGTTGAAAAAGGCTCTTTCTGGCTTAAAACAAGCACCAAGGGCCTGAATCATAGATTGGTGGAATATCTTATCAAGTGTGGATACAAACAAAAAGATGCAGATCACTCTCTCTTGATGAAGCAAAGAGGTGAACTAGCTACCTACATTTGTGTTTATGTCAATGATCTTATTATCACAGGTAATGACATAAAAGGAATTGAAGACATCAAATATAAGCTAGGTAAAGAATTTAAGATCTCAGATCTTGGGGAATTGAGGTATTTTCTTGGCATTGAAGTTGTTTACAAACAAGATGAAATCATGGTGATGCAAAGGAAGTACATTGTAGATGTCCTTGAAAAGTTTGGAATGATAAATTGCCAGCCAATCTCCAATCCAATGGAGGTTAATTTGAAGCTGATCTCGAGTGATGGTAATCCTCTTGAAGATGACACTTTGTATACGTCTATTGTTGGATCACTCAATTATGCAACCATCATAAGACCTGATATAGCTTATGGAGTAGGCATCTTGTCACAATTTATGCATAGTCCAAGGAATACTCACTTGTTCGCAGAAAGAAGAATGCTTAGGTACTTAAAGGGTACTATAAATGAAGGATTATGCTATGCATATGATATTGATTTTCAGGTCAAGGCATACTCTGATGCTGATTGGGCCGGATCCAAAGAAGATAGAAGAAGCACTTGTGGTTATCTAGTGATGCTTGGAAGCAAAGTTATATCTTGGCTGTCAAAGAAGCAACCGGCAGTTGATTTATCATCTACAGAGGTTGAGTATAGAGCACTTGCACAAGTCACATGTGAACTTATGTGGCTTAAGAAGTTGTTTATGGACTTGAATTTGCAGGTTGATACATATCCTATCTATTGTGATAACTTGAGTAGCATACACCTCGCTTCAAACCCTGTTCTCCATGCAAGAAATTGAATTGCATTACCACTTCATAAGGGAAAAGGTCTTGAAAAAGGAGATTTCAATGATTCATATAGGTGCAAAAGACCACGTTGCTGATGGTTTACAAAGGCATTGGATGGCACAAAGCTCATGAAGTTCAAACAAGGCATTAGCATAAAGGACCTTGGATAAAGATGAAGATTGAACCTTGAAGGGGGGTGTTAAAAAATCAAGCTTCAAAGTACAAATTCGTGGGAAAACTAATTTTTAAAAGTGGACAATGTATGAAGGCCTCAAGTCATTGTCAATCTCTACTACTCTAGAAAGGCAAAATGCTGCATGCACATCCATAGATGGACCACTCTCTTTGGTGTCATTGCCACCATATCCTTGACTTTTGTGAGATTCTAATTTTTCATGCCCTCAATGACTAATCCTTCCTTTCTAGTGGGGATGTGCATTCCCCTCATGTCTAAGGTTTCACATACTAAGTTGTTTATCATGCAAAATCGCTTTAACTCAGTGTCATGCACTAGGGATGGGATCACAAAGGTACTAGATGTGCAGGGGTCCTTGTTTGGCATTAGAGAGTTAATGAGACAATAGAAGTGCATGAAGTCAAGGTTCGATAGCTTGGCTTTTAAATATTCTATCAAACCCACTTTTTTCCAAACTGGTCATAGCTCCTCTGCATTCTATAGGTGATCAAGTTCTCTTATGAAGAAGTGGCACTCTCCCCACACATTTTTGTATTCTATCTCTGCTTGCCAAACAAATGATCCTTCCTTAAGGGCTCGTGCTACATCACTAAGCTAGTGCAAATTCTTGCTTACATGCATTGTATGGCCCATTGGTCGATCTTGGATTAGGATGATCTACATGCTCCTAATATCCTTTAGTCATTCCTTAAGTTCTTCTAATATATGCAAGCTCTCTATGTTTATGGTTTGCTAGATGCATACTCTGGATGCGCAATATACTTGGAATGCATCTAACTTGTTTGTGAGAGTATTTACACTTTTGGGTGAGGGGGTTTATTACAAAGTTTGACTCTTGACACTTCCCTTATGGAATTATAGATTTTTCCATTGGTGATCTTTAAGGCTATCAGGGGTGTCTGTACCTGAATATGGAACTTTTTAGGTACCCATGTCCAAGTAACTCTAGAGGTAGTTTTATGCGTGGATGTGGTGATAGCAGATTTCATCATAGATGTTCGTTGGCTAAGTTCCTCTGAGCACTAAATTAACCCTAGAAGTTCATGTGTAGCTACTTGTGCATGTCAGCAAGTCTTAGGCACCCACATTTGCCTCACCGTAGGGCCTACCTTCATCAATTGCTTAGGTATCCAAATAGAAATGATTATTCAAGATTGACTCCTAGAGTATTCAGCTTCGATTTTCATAGAGTGGGTCGTTTGTTTGGTACATAGTTATGGTCCTACTAAGGGGGCAGAGGATCACTCACTCTTGCACCTTTAGATCTTCTTCGCTCCATGAGTCTCCTTGTTTTTTTTTTCAAATAAAGGAAGTTCGGCCTTAGCCTACTCTCCCACACTTGTATTAATTAAAAGAAAAGTACAAGTGAAGGGGAATAGTCCCCACGAGACCCCCCAAATCCCACACAACAGGGGTAGATTTCATAGGATTTAGATGGCATTACAAAGAAGGTTAACCACCCTCTCATGAACTGGCCTCTATGTGTGAGATTCAGTTATCTACTTCATCGGCTTCTAGGGTCTCTTTGTTTGTTTTGCCTTGACCATCTTTGAAAAGAAGGGAGTTCCATCTTATCTAGTGATATTCCTTCATGAGTTTCCTTGTTCCATAGAATAGAACTTGGGACAAGAATAGCATTTTTTATCTTCATGTCTATTCTTGGAAGGACCACAACTTGGTGCTTTTCCTAGCTCTTGAGTGCATGAATTGCTTGTTCAACTGTTATACATTGTTGGTTCAACCCAACTTGAAGAAGTCCAATTCTTAGATTTAAGTTGACCAAATGGTTATAGATCCAATATTGATTCAAGATAAGAGGTTTTTTCTGAGGTCCTCATTGTGAGACACAACACTTGAACTATCATATGGACATCTTCAATGGAGATTTGAAGTTCAACATCACCCACGTAAGCCGTTTCCACACCTCCCAATCCTATGAAATAAGTTTCAATAGGATTGATGCTTAAGTGAAGGTCTCAAGAGTGAGAAAATCTAACTACACTAGTTGCACTTGAGTCAATCACGGCTTTCATAGTCCTCATGTTCTTGCCTTGTCCTACTTCTAATGTTAGAAAAGGACGTCTTTCAACTATTCTCTGATGATTTGCACTCATCATTTGGCACATAGCCATGTGATATCTTGGTGCCTCATGAGTACCTTGCTTAGGTTGATCTCTACCTTCTCTTCTAAACTTCATGTGGCATATATGTTCTAAAGATTCTATCTGAGCTTCTTCGTGAATTCATCTTTCTTCTTCCTTAGGCTTCTTTGCTATGTCGAGTTGAATCAAAATTTCCTCCATTAGGGGTTCTTCATATAATTTGACTCTGCATCGGGTGATGTAATTGGGTAGTATGTTGCCCTCTAGAGTGGTTAGTTGGACAAAACATGTTCAAATTATGTTGATTATCATGGGTCCATAGCCACACTTTTCTGATTTCCTAGCATGCTGCTTCAATGTATACAACAAAAAAAAATCACTGAACTTCAAGCCCTTACCTTTCACATGTGCATCAAAGTATGCTTTCTGTCTCTTCTTCCTTGCATAGATCCAAGCATTTGCTCTTAAGTGAGTTTCTCCTAGTCATTCTAAATCAAAGATTCTAGAAGAGAGCTCATGGCTGGTCCATTCATGCTGTTGTGCTACCCTCAAAATCGGTATCGGGAAGTATAAAGGCAACATTGCATTTTTCCCAAACACCATTTGAAAGGATGTCGGATTGGGTATTGTTTTAAAGACCAGTCTATAAGCCCAAATAGCATGATGCAACTATTTATCCAAATTAGACACTTTTTGTTCACTAACTTTATTAGGACAATACATATGATCTTATTCCCACTTTTTCCCTTTCCTTTTGCTTGTAGGTGGTACGGGGCAGGCATCTTATGAATCACTATGAAATCTTGTAATAATTATTCAATGACCTCATTTAAGAATTGGGTACCACGAATACTAACCAATTCCATTGGTAGACCATATCTCCTCAACACATTTCAGAACAGAAACTTGGTTGTAGTTTGCACATTTTTCTTTCTATTGGCTTTTTCTTCTACCCATTTGGTTAGACAATTTATGGAAATAATAATATAATCAGCATGTGAGCTCTTAGTTGGGGAATTAATGGGACAAACAAAGTGTATTCCCAACTTAGAGAATGCATGTCCTTCCAAAATGGGTCTCAATGGCATCTCGTCCTTGAAAATCACATACTGAATGCATTGGCATGTGTTACACCACTTTACATAGTTATGCGAATTGTCACATAATCCTAGTAGGAGATGGTTAAACCATGGCTTAAGAGAGAGGATTAGGAAGTAATCCTTATCCATGGCTTTTGGGGCAAGTGGTTAGCCCATCGTACTCCCAACTAGGAGGTTGTGAGTTCAATTCCCAACATTGATATCAGAGCCTAGTTCAGAAATTGGGCAAGATGGAGCTTCGTACCTCATTTGTGGGCACTTGGAAAAAGCGCTTATCCATGGTGAGTGTGAAATTGGCCTTGGATGAAGGCACTTGGGCATTTGGGCACCCACGGAGGGTGAGATGTACAAATTTGGTCCATGTTTTGGACTTTGAGGTTGGTGGAAGCACTCATGCATGGAAAGTGGGTCCAAGAGTTAGAAGGGTCCACAAGTGAGCATTGAGGATAATGCTCAGTCTAAGGGGAAAGGAATGTCACATAATCCTAGTAGGAGAGAGAGGATTAGGAAGTAATCCTGAACCATGGCTTTTGGGGCAAGTGATTAGCCCATCGTACTCCTAACCAAGAGGTTGTGAGTTCAATTCCCAACATGAATCCATGTGTGTTGGAGTTAGATGTCTGCGGAAGCATGTGAACAACACAAGTAAGAAGGAGAAGCTTGGAGCACAACACACTATGCTGAATGAATTACCACTTGACCGTACTAAGATAAGTAGCCCATTAGGGCAATAGTCGTATATACAAGCCAGGGGAAAAACCCCTCCTAAAGAGGGAAAAAAATGCCTTGGTGGTCCTAGAGTGTTCACACACATCACTACCTAAATATATCAACAAATCCCCCCTAGGAGTGCTGCGGTGAAAAAGGAGCTAGCACTCATGTATAAGGAAGTTTCAAGCTATGTGGAATCAATCCACAAACGGAAGTAAGCAGCCAAAGCTTTGTGGAAAGCTTCAAACTTCTCCCTAGGCAGAGCCTTCGTAAAAAGGTCTGCAATGTTCTCCTGTGTGGGCACATATGCCAAGTTGATCTCCCTAACAGAGAACCTCTCCTTGACATAATGATAATGCACCTCAATGTGCTTAGTGCGATCATGGGACATGGGGTCCCTCACAACTGCCAATGCACTCTATTAGTGAAGATGGTGGTGGTAGAAGACTGACCAACACCCAAATCAGCTATAAGGCATCCAAGCCACAGATACTCAACAGTCGCTATGAAAGCTACCCTATAATCAGCCTCATAACTAGAAGTGGCCACAGTAGGCTACTTCTTGCTCAACCAAGATGTACATGAGATACCAAGCATGAAGCAAAAACCATTGGTGGACATACGAGTGTTATAACAAATAACCCAATCACTATCAGAAAAAGCATGCAAATCTCACAGTAGTGACTCCCCCTTGGGATGAAACAATCCAACTAGCTAGGTACCACTCAAGTAGCAAAAGATGTGCATAAGCGGCAGCCAAGATTGACACCTTGGCAATGTATAAACCTACTCATCTATGAGATAACAAACTGAATATGTGGCAGAGTAATGCATAAGTAAATTAAGCACCCTACAGCCTGTTGATAGAGAACAACATCAAATGCATCTCAAGCATCATGAAGACTCAATTGTAAACCTGTCTCCATATGAGTGGCAATAGGATCACACTCTTCAAGGCCAAAATGCTACAAATGTGTCAATATATTTCGTTTGACACAAGGCCATTCCACCATCAACTTGCATAAAGTGAATGCCCAAATAGTGATGCAAATGCCCCAAATTAGGCATCTCGAAAGAGGCATGCAAATCTGCCTTAAAATTAACAATATGCATGTCATGAGGACTTCTAAGCATCATATCATCAATATACACCACAATGATCAAAAGCACATCATTAGCACGCTTAACATATAAGGTGCTTTCACTTGGACTGTTATCAAAACCACGTGCAATGAGATAGGCATGTATCTTTTCATACCAAGCATGTGGTGCTTGCTTTAAACCATATAATGCCTTCTTTAACCTGAACACCTCGTTTTCATGCCCTTTTTCCAGAATGCCACGGGGCTAAAAAACATACACTTCTTCATGTAAGTCATCATTCAGAGAATGTTGTTTTAATGTCCAACTAATGTAGATTCCAATTATGATGAGCTGCAAGTGCATAGATGCTATGAACAATAGTCAGCTGACAAGTAGGAGAAAAAGTTTCATCAAAATCAATGCCTCCTTCTTGTGCATAACCCTTTGCAACAAGCCTAGCGTTATACCCATAAACTATTCTATTAGGTTTATGCCTCACCTTGTATACCCACTTTGTGCTAATGGCATTGTTGCCAAGAGGCAAGTTACATAAAGACCACATACCATTCTTCATTATAGCATCATATTCAGATTTCATAGCAGCCATCCAATTTTTTGAATTTTGTGCTTCTTCAAATCAAACAGCCTCATTCTCATCACAGAGACTAGAGGCAGCCATAGCATAGCAATCTGATGCAAAAGAGGCACTATGAGAGCCTCATGGAGTACGATATGATAGAGGTGCATCTAATTTGTTGTCACGCAAGGTCTGCACGAGCTATTTTGGCATAGTTTTTTCCTGCTCAATATCAGCTCTCTCATCAGCAAGTGCATCATGTAAATCAACATCAAAAGTGGAATGATCCGCATCACCACATGAAACCTGTAAAGACTGAGAAGTTGCCTCATTAGGACCAGCACTAGACTGTCCACCTGTAAAAAGAGGAAGCAAAGTATCATACATGTCTCTTGAGCTAACAAATGTCTCCTTAGTACATGAAAGTAATGGTTGAATAGCATCTTCCACAAAAACAACATCACGGTTCACTAGAATGCGTTTACCCTGTCCTTCTTCAAATGTGCAGCATTTGCAAATTTTTGCTTGCTAGTAGATAAGCTCCATTTACCTTTACCCTCTTGACTAGCCAGGAAAGCTTGATCTGCAACACGTATAATAGACCTGTTCTGCCTAGATTGATCTTAATCGAATAGAACAAAAACTAACTCCTCAAACAAGAAGGCATTTGGATGTCTTTCATCATCAAACAAAGAGTAGAGGCAAAAATCTAATATGAATCAAGAAGACCATTCAGAAGGGTCTAGAAAAATCAGCTATCTGGTATACTCTCATTAGCAAAAATCAATTGTTTCTTCAAGTCTTTGATGTTTGTTAAACAATTGTCCATAGAATCCCCTTCATTCATGTGCTCACTCTCCAACTATCTTCGGAGGTAAGCAACACGAGCCTCATTTCTATCCTGGTACAATGTGGTAAGTGTATCCAAAGCATCCTTAGCTATTCTACAAGAGCGAATGTGAGGAATAATGGAGCATTTGACAAACAAAGCTATCAATGCATATGCTTGAGCATCTCTACCATCCCAAAAACTTTACTCTGTGTAGGTGCAGCAAAACGTGTAGTATGAATAGGAATCTCTAGAATATCAACATCTTTGACACCATCTCCATCAACTCCAACACCTATATTTACAGTACCTGTATTTGCAGGTGTAATAGGACGTCTTTCAACACCGCATAATATTCCACATTCCTTTTGCAACCAATACATGTCGCATCATATAAGCGCATAATGGGTAGTTCTTACCATCTTACATATCCTCAATAGCCAACATACGGAATACATCACCGCTTTCAACCATGGACGGTGACTAAAATACCTTTATGCAAAAAATTGATTGTGTCTCAAAAAGGTGAACAAAACTGTTGAGATGAACTTTGCTAAACCTATAGCAGGCTTCGAGATGCTTCAATTGACAAACCAAAACTCGTATATACCTTTGGCCCAAAAGGACAAAATAGCTTGCACAATCACTACGATAGTGCACAAAGTCCAAAACGAGCTCAGATCGCGATTTCAACACCACATAGCAAAGCTGTTTTGATTTCTAAAACACCCTGAGTATGCTCACCAAAATTGGTGCGATTTTGAGACTACAATCAGAGGAGTGTCGAGGATGCCCTAGATGAAGCAGTGACCTGCTCCGATACCAATTGTTGGAGTTCGACATATGCAAAAGCATGCGAAGATCATAAGGAAGAAGAAGAAGCTTGGAGCACAACACACTATGCCAAATCTATTACCACTAGAATGTACAAATATAAGTAGCCCGTTAGGGCAATAGGCATATATACAAGCCGGGGGAAATAAAACCTCCTAAAGAGTGAAAAAAGTGCCCTGAAAGTTTAGAGTGTTCACACACATCACTACCTAAATATATCAAGAATGTGAAGGGTTGGTCATCACACACTTGCAAATAGTATTGCTTTGATCACACTCTATTTGTTCCAAAGTTTCCTTCTACCACACCATGGTCTGTAGTTTCTAAGATCTTAAGGTACTCACTTTCATAGAAATAGATTCTAAGATATCCATCTCTTTCACATCTCTATAAGCTATCTCAATGACAATGTAATCTAAGGCCTCTTCTTCTAAGTTTGTTGTCTAGCCAACATCATCTCTTGAGGAAATGTTTTCCTGACAAAGGCTACCAAAGGACTACTCTAGTCCCACATTAGTGATACATGATACAAAGTAGCATGTTCTACAAGGGGTCTATGGCAAGAGGTTAAACAAGTCTGACCCATCCTATGGACGTATGCTTCCATGGTTGGCCAATATATGCCTAATATTCATAGAGTCTAGAGGACCTGATGTTTAGAATGATGTTGGTTCAGTCCACCTACATGTGCTATTTGCAACCATTCTGCATGCTCATCTTCTTCAACACAACAAGCCAATATGCCTTGTTCTGTGTGCTTGTATACACTATCTATCATTATGTGATATTTTTGAGATTGTACTACTTCATTACCTTTTGCTCTGAGTATAGGATGTTTTTGTCCAAACACCTGAATAGGCATGATGGTTTTGGCCTAGTTAGGTACTACTTAAAGATTTAATAACTAAGCATCAAGAAGTTCATCGGACACTCATTGCGGGGACTCTCTTGAGGTTAGTATGGACAGGTGATCTACCATGAGGTTGGTCTTACCTTTTGTGACAACTACTTCAAAGTCCTATTCCATTCGTAAGAGGAACCGTCTTACTAATCTACTAGTAATTCAAGGTTTATCACCAGGTAGAGTAGTGCTTGATGCAAGAAAATAATGTCTAAATATTTTAATCGCATATCCCATGCCTAATCCTTCTCATTCTATCATGGCATAATTTTTCTCAGTTGCATTTAACTGCCTACTTGCATAAGCTATCAAAAGATTGATGTTACCTTCATCCATAGGTTGTGCTAGCACACACCCAATAGCATAATTGGATGCATCCACATGAACATGGAATGGCTTATTCTAGTCAGGTTTACTCAAGATTGGTGTTGCGTACAATCATCACTTAAGCTTGTTAAAAGAGTTCTCGTGTTCGTCCATCCACTCAAAATTAGGCTGAAGGTTGTATAGAGGCTTTGCAATGATTGCATACATGTGGATAAAACAACGATAATACCCACAATGTCCCATGAAAGCATACACTTCCTTGACATTCTTTGGTCTGGATAACTCTAGAATAGCTCTACCTTCATCCTCATCCACTAAGATTCCATTCTTCGAAACTATGTGTCCTAGAATCTTGGCTTGTCTGACCATGAAAACACACTTTTTTGGTTCAAACAAACTCAATATAATCCACAATTTTCAAAGATAGATCTTAGTTGGGAGTGTGCATTTTCTAATGTTGGAATGCGCACATAAATCATGAACATAGACCTCTACATCTTTTCACAAGAAGTCCTTGATCACACAAAACATCAACATTTGAAATGTAGCAAAAGCATTGTTGAGCCCAAAATGCACTACATGAAATGCAAAAAATCCCCACTCCGTGGAAAAATCCATCTTATGTTTGTATTTCTGGGCAATAGATACTTGATTGTAGCCAAAGAAACCATCAAGGAAGCTCTTGAATTCCTTGCTTGCTATGCATTCAAAAAAATGTTCAATGATAGGAAGTAGATAGCTATGTGTGGTAGTATCTACATCAGCCTTCTTCAAGTAAATGCACACTCACAACTTTCCATTCTTTTATGGCACTACCACAATGAAGAATTCCCATTTGGTATGCTCAATCTCATAAATAAATCAAGCTTCTATCAAACAATCTATTTCCTCTTTCGTGCATAATTTCTATCAAAAAATCTATTTCTTGCTTAAAGGGTGTGGCTTCTAACAACATTTGAATTATATGAAAATAGATATCAAGTTCTAATCCTTTCAAGCATTTGTAACTCCATGCAAACACATCTCTATATTCTCTTCACAATGTAACCAGTTCTTTCTCTTCTTCTTTGAAAAGGTCGTCTCCTATATATGAACATCATTCTTCATTGTCGTCTATGGTCAAAAAAATTTTCTTAGTCTTCCCTTTGTTTTCACATGCCACTCCTATGAGTGCTTCTCTATTGGGCATTCTAATCATGACCTTTTGATCTTCTATTTCATATTTCTTGAAATTTTCTAGGACTTCAAAGTCAGTCTCTTGCTCACTTAGGGTTTGGTCTTTCTCTTTTCTTCTTCTTGGTTATTAACAATGTGTCTTCTTCTCTTGATCTTTCCTCTTCCTTAGTTCAAGCTTCTATAAATAGAGGTATCCCTCCTCTAAAGCACAAAAAGGCTCCATGAGGATTGACTCTTCATCTTCCTCATTCTCTTCTTTGGGTTCACTCATATTAGGTTCACACTCCTCAATAATAGAGTCACACATGTTCAATTCTATCGTGAAGACTAAAATATCATAGCCATCTTCATCACAAGGGAGGGTCCATTGTTCTTCATTCATTGCTATGTCCATGGTGACTAGAATTTTGGCCCAACTATGGGGCTCAAATTCTTCATTTCAGAAAACCATCGATGCATACATTGGGTCATGGATTGTTATATGCTTCTCTTTAACACCTACATCTCTAGTGGTTATCCTTTTGTCTTCCTCTTTGGGGACTTTACGCATCCATAAGTGGGTGTCTTCATGCATCCAAAAGTATTCTGATCCAATGGAGTGCATTGACTTTCTACCATCTAATGCTCTATGGATGGGGTTCCATAGAATATTGATTCACAGAAGAAGAGACTTTGAGATTAGTGGAATTAGGTACATAAGATTCCTTGGGAGGCAAGCTTATCCTTTCACTTCTATTGTTACTAACCTTGAATGTAGCTAATGTCCTAGATTTGGCTATTATCTTTTTTGGTCTCTCTAGCAATCCAACAAAGTGCAATTGTGCCTTAGTTGACTTAGCACAATTGAAAAGACCATTGGCCTCAAACATGGTTTGAGAGAATTCCACCATTTTTGCACAAGTTTTGGTTCTTTTTAATTTCTAAGTCAACTCTAGAATAAATCTAATCTAACTCTACCACATTTGCCAAGTTGATCTCCCTAACAGAGAACCTCTCCCGTACATAATGATAATGCACCTCAATGTGCTTAGTGCGAGCATGGGACAAGGGGTCCCTCGCAACTCCCAATGCACTCTATTAGTGAAGATGGTGGCAGAAGGCTGACCAACACCCAAATCAGCTATAAGGCATCCAAGCCACAGATACTCAACAGTCGCTATAAAAGCTACCCTATAATTAGCCTCATAACTAGAAGTGGCCACAGTAGGCTACTTCTTGCTCAACCAAGATGTACATGAGATACCAAGCATGAAGGAAAAACCATTGGTGGACATACGAGTGTTATAAAAAATAACCCAATCACTATCAGAAAAAGCATGCAAATCTCGTCAAGATTGACACCTTGGTATTGTATAAATCTACTCATCTATGAGGCAACAAACTGAATATGTGGCGGAGTAATGCAGAAGTAAATTAAGCACCCTACAGCCTGCTGATAGAGAACAACATCGAATGCATCTCAAGCATCATGAAGACTCAATTGTAAACCTATCTCCATAGGAGTGGCAATAGGCTTACATTCTTCAAGGCCAAAATGCTACAAATGTGTCAATATATTTCGTTTGACACAAGGCCATTCCACCATCAACTTGCATAAAGTGAATGCCCAAATAGTGATGCAAATGCCCCAAATCATGCATCTCGAATGAGGCATGCAAATCTGCCTTAAAATTAGCAATATGCATGTCATGAGAACTTCTAAGCAGCATATCATCAATATACACCACAATGATCAAAAGCACATCATTAGCATGCTTAACATTTAAGGTGCTTTCACTTGGACTGTTATCAAAACCATGTGCAATGAGATAGGCATGTATCTTTTCATACCAAGCATGTGCTGCTTGCTTTAGACCATATAATGCCTTCTTTAACCTGCACACCTGGTTTTCATGCCCTTTTTCCACAATGCCACGGGGCTGAAAAACATACACTTCTTCATGTAAGTCATCATTCAGAGAATGTTGTTTTAATGTCCAACTAATGTAGATTCCAACTATGATGAGCTGCAAGTGCATAGATGCTATGAACAATAGTCATTTGACAAGTAGGAGAAAAGGTTTCATCAAAATCAATGCCTCCTTCTTGTGCATAACCCTTTGCAACAAGCCTAGCGTTATACCCATAAACTATTCTATTAGGTTTATGCCTTAGCTTGTATACCCACTTTGTGCTAATGGCATTGTTGCCAAGAGGCAAGTCACATAAAGACCACATACCATTCTTCATTATAGCATCATATTCAGATTTCATAGTAGCCATCCAATTTTTTGAATTTTGTGCTTCTTCAAATGAAATAGGCTCATTCTCATCACAGAGACTAGAGGCAGCCATAGCATAGCAATCTGATGCAAAAGAGGCACTATGAGAGCCTCATGGAGTACGATATGATAGAGGTGCATCTAATTTGTTGTCACGCAAGGTCTGCATGAGCCATTTTGGCATAGTTTTTTCCTGCTCAATATGAGCTCTCTCATCAACAAGTGCATCATGTAAATCAGCATCAAAAGTGGAATGATCCGCATCACCACATGAAACCTGTAAAGACTGAGAAGTTGCCTCATTAGGACCAGCACTAGACTGTCCACCTATAAAAAGAGGCAGCAAAGTATCATACATGTCTTTGGAGCTAACAGATGTCTCCTTAGTACATGAAAGTAATGGCTGAATAGCATCTTCCACAAAAACAACATCACGGTTCACTAGAATGTGTTTAGTCTGTCCTTCTTGAAATGTGCAGCATTTGCAAATTTTTGCTTGCTAGTAGATAAGCTCCAATTACCTTTACCCTCTTGACTAGCCAGGAAAGCTTGATCTGCAACACGTATAATAGAACTATTCTGCCTAGATTGATCTTCCTCCAATAGAACAAAAACTAACTCCTCAAATAACAAGGCATTTGGATGCCTTTCATCATCAAACAAAGAGTAGAGGCAAAAATCTAATATGAATCAAGAAGACCATTCAGAAGGGTCTAGAAAAGTCAGCTATCTGGTATACTCTCATTAGCACAAATCAATATTTTCTTCAAGTCTTTGATCTTTGTTAAACAATTGTCCATAGAATCCCCTTCATTCATGTGCTCACTCTCCAACTATTTTCAGAGGTAAGCAACACCAGCCTCGTTTCTAGCGTGGTACAATGTGGTAAGTGTATCCCAAGCATCCTTAGCTATTCTAAAAGAGCGAATGTGAGGAATAATGGCGTGTTTGACAGACAAAGCTATCAATGCATATGCTTGAGCCTCTCTACCATCCCAAAAAATTTACTCTGTGTAGGTGCAGCAAAAAGTGTAGTATGAACAGGAATCTGCAGAATATCAACATCTTTGACACGATCTCCATCATCTCCAACACCTATATTTACAGTACCTGTATTTGCAGGTGTAATAGGACGTCTTTCAACACCCTGCATAATATTCCACATTCCTTTTGCAACCAATACATGTCGCATCATATAAGCGCATAATGGGTAGTTTTTACCATCCAACTTATCCTCAATAGCCAACATACAGAATACATCACTGCTTCAGCCATGGCTGATGACTAAAATACCTTGATGCAAAAAATTGATTGTGTCTCAAAAAGTTGAACAAAACTACTGAGACGAATTCTGCTAAACCTATAGCAGGCTTCGAGATGCTTCAATTGACAAACCAAAACTGGTATATACCTTTGGCCCAAAAGGACAAAATAGCTTGCACAATGGCTACGATAGTGCATTCAAAGTCCAAAACGAGCTCAGATTGTGATTTCAACACCACATAGCAAAGCTGTTTTGATTTCTGAAACACCCTGAGTATGCTCACCAAAATTCGTGCGATTTTGAGACTACAATCAGAGGACTGTCGAGGATGCCCTAGATGAAGCAGCGACATGCTCCGATACCAATTGTTGGAGTTAGACATATGCAAAAGCATGCGAAGATCATAAGGAAGAAGAAGAAGCTTGGAGCACAACACACTATGCTGAATGTATTACCACTAGAATGTACAAATATAAGTAGCCCGTTAGGGCAATAGGCATATATACAAGCCGGGGGAAATAAAACCTCCTAAAGAGGGAAAAAAGTGCCCTGACAGTTTAGAGTGTTCACACACATCACTACCTAAATATATCAAGAATGTGAAGGGTTGGTCATCACATACTTGCAAATAGTATTGCTTTGATCACACTATATTTGTTCCAAAGTTTCCTTCTACCACACCTTGGTCTGTAGTTTCTAAGATCTTAAGGTACTCACTTTCATAGAAATAGATTCTAAGATATCCATCTCTTTCACATCTGTATAAGCTATCTCAAAGACAATGTAATCTAAGGCCTCTTCTTCTAAGCTTCGTTGTCTAGCCAACATCATCTCTTGAGGAAATGTTTTCCTAACAAATGCTACCAAAGGAGTGCTCCAGTCCCACATTAGTGATACATGATACAAAGTAGCATGTTCTACAAGGGGTCTATGGCAAGAGGTTGAACAAGTCTGACCCATCCTATGGACGTATGCTTCCATGGTTGGCCAATATATGCCTAATATTCACAAAGTCTGGACGATTTGATGTTTAGAATGATGTTGCTTCAGTCCACCTACATGTGCTATTTGCAACCATTCTGCATGCTCATCTTCTTAAACACAACAAGCCAATATGCCTTGTTCTGTGTGCTTGTATACACTACCTATCATTATGTGATATTTTTGAGATTTTACTACTTCATTACCTTTTGCTCTGAGTATAGGATGTTTTTGTCCAAACATCTGAATAAGCATGATGGTTTTGGCCTAGTTAGGTACTACTTCAATATTTAATAACTAAGCATCAAGAAGTTCATCGGACACTCATTGCGGGGACTCTCTTGAGGTTAGTATGGATAGGTGATCTACCATAAGGTTGGTCTTACCTTTTGTGACAACTACTTCAAAGTCCTATTCCATTCGTAAAAGGAACCGTCTTACTAATCTACTAGTAATTCAAGGTTTATCACCAGGTAGAGTAGTGCTTGTTGCAAGAAAATAATATCTAAATATTTTTATCACATATCCCATGCCTAATCCTTCTCATTCTATCATGGCATAATTTTTCTCAGTTGCATTTAACTGCCTACTTGCATAAGCTATCAAAATATTGATGTTACCTTCATCCATAGGTTGTGCTAGCACACACCCAATAGCATAATTGGATGCATCCACAAGAACATGGAATGGCTTATTCTAATCAGGTGTACTCAAGATTGGTGTTGAGTACAATCATCACTTAAGCTTGTTAAAAGAGTTCTCGCATTCGTCCATCCACTCAAAATTAGACTGAAGGTTGTATAGAGGCTTTGCAATGATTGCACACATGTGGATAAAACAACGATAATACCCATAATGTCCCATGAAAGCATACACTTCCTTGACATTCTTTGGTTTGGATAACTCTAGAATAGCTCTACCTTCATCCTCATCCACTAAGATTCCATTCTTTGAAACTATGTGTCCTAGAATCTTGGCTTGTTTGACCATGAAAACACACTTTTTTGGTTCAAACAAACTCGATATAATCCACATTTTTCAAAGATAGATCTTAGTTGGGAATGTGCATTTTTCTAATGTTGGAATGAGCACATAAATCATGAACATAGACCTCTACATATTTTCACAAGAACTCCTTGAACAAACAAAACATCAGCATTTGAAATGTAGCAAAAGCATTGGTGAGCCCAAAATGCACTACATGAAATGCAAAAAATCCCCACTCCATGAAAAATCCATCTTATGTTTGTATCTCTAGCCAATAGATACTTGATTGTAGCCAAAGAAACCATCAAGGAAGCTCTTGAATTCCTTGCTTGCTATGCATTCCAAAAAATGTTCAATGATAGGAAGCAGATAGCTATGTGTGGTAGTATCTACATCATCCTTCTTCAAGTAAATGCACACTCATAGCTTTCCATTCTTTTATGGCACTACCACAATGAGGAATACCCATTTGGTATGCTCAATCTCATAAATAAATCAAGCCTCTATGAAACAATCTATTTCCTCTTTGGTGCATAATTTCTATCAAACAATGTATTTCTTGCTTAAAGGGTGTGGCTTCTAACAACGTTTGAATTATATGAAAATAGATATTAAGTTCTACTCCTTTCAAGCATTTGTAACTCCATGCAAACACATCTCTATATTCTCTTCACAATGTAACCAGTTCTTTCTCTTCTTCTTTGAAAAGGTCGTCTCCTATATATGAACATCATTCTTCATTGTCATCTATGGTCAAAACAATTTTCTTAGTCTTCCCTTTGTTTTCATATGCCACTCCTATGAGTGCTTCTCTATTGGACATTCTAATCATGACCTTTTGATCTTCTATTTCATATTTCTTGAAATTTTCTAGGACTTCAAATTCAGTCTCTTGCTCACTTAGGGTTTGGTGTTTCTCTTTTCTTCTTCTTGGTTATTAACAATGTGTCTTATTCTTTTGATCTTTCCCCTTCCTCAGTTCAAGCTTCTATTAAATAGAGGTATCCCTCCTCTAAAGCACAAAAAGGCTCCATGAGGATTGACTCTTCATCTTCCTCATTCTCTTCTTTGGGTTCACTCATATTAGGTTCACACTCCTCAATAATACAGTCACACATGTTCAATTCTATTGTGAAGACTAAAATATCATAGCCATCTTCATCACAAGGGAGGTTCCATTGTTCTTCATTCATTGCTATGTCCATGGTGACTAGAATTTTGGCCCAACTATGGGGCTCAAGTTCTTCATTTCAGAAAACCATCGATGCATACATTGCGTCATGGATTGTTATATGCTTCTCTTTAACACCTACATCTCTAGTGGCTATCCTTTTGTCTTCCTCTCTGGGGACTTTATGCATCCATAAGTGGGTGTCTTCATGCATCCAAAAGTATTCTCATCCAATGGAGTGCACTGACTTTCTTCCATCTAATGCTCTATGGATGGGGTTCCATTGTAAGGGTGGTACATCTCTATGTGAGTTATTCTTGAGATTGACCTTAGTGGTGACCCCTAAATGTTATAAGTATAAAGATTTGGTTCCCCAATCTTTCTCTATCTAGAGTGAGCACATGAACAACCTACCTAAGATCATCTTGTAAGCATCGTTCTTGCTTAAACCACATATGGTGAATGCACTCTCAAACGCCACACCAGAAGTGGTGAGAGTTTTTCCTTGCAACAACCATAGAGGCTTATCCATGTGTATGTCTGCCATTTGCCATTTCATCCTTGTTCTAGTTCGCTACAATGCTTCTGCAATGAGATGGTAGCAATAGCAATTCCTACACCTAAGACCATGACTACTTTCGTGGTATAGCCCTTATAGGTAATTGGGAGATAGTTACTTCCTTGTTATACCTTATTCATATCTCCTATTGTGTCCAATGGTATCTCTGGGACTATTTTATGTGTTCCTACTTGAGAGGGTGGCTTGGCTACCATTGGCATTTGATTTTCTATATGCTTCCATAGTTCTGGTTTCACTTTCAATAGCTCCTCTAAGGTGAGATGACATTGTACCTTAGTATTCTTTATCACATCTGTGTTCCTAGGTATGATTACCTATTCATTTCTTATCATGACAATAGGAGCTCTCATTTTTAATAGACTTATACTTCCACGGGCCTTTGTACTAAGGTAATTTCTAAAAAAGAATTGGATTCAAAGTCCAATCAGTCACTAGTTTGAGCATCTTCTAGTTCTCCATAAATAGATGGAATGTCTTGTGGAAATTGATCATGCAAATAATCTACTAGCTCAATGGGCGAAGGATTCTTGTTCTCCTTTTCCCATTTCTCCTCTTGAATATCTCTTAAGAATTGTTTAGAATATTGACTCACAGAAGAAGAGAATTTGAGATTAGTGGAATTAGGTACATAAGATTCCTTGGGAGGCAAGCTTATCCTTTCACTTCTATTGTTACTAACCTTGAATGTAGCTAATGTCCTAGATTTGGCTATTATCTTTTTTGGTCTCTCTAGCAATCCAACAAAGTGCAATTGTGCCTTAGTTGACTTAGCACAATTGAAAAGACCATTGGCCTCAAACATGGTTTGAGAGAATTCCACCATTTGTGCACAAGTTTTGGTTCTTTTTAATTTCTAAGTCAACTCTAGGATAAATCTAATCTAACTCTACCACATTTGGTCCTTCTTAGATTCCAACATGATATGCCTTGAGCATTAGTCCAAGATCTTCTAGAGTAGGAGTTGCTAAGATTGATCTGGGTCGTGGTGGTTTTGTGGGATAATTTTGGTGCAATGAAGGTGGTGGGTTATGACGGTGCAGATGAGATGTGATCTCTATCAAGTTAGCTTTAGTTTTCCTTAAGTTTTCTTTGAGTTCACCCATCTTCTTTGTACATTTCCTCTTCATTATTTCACGGCTATCTTTCTCGGCTCTCATTCTCTTTTTGGTTGTACTCTTAGTCTCACTATTGTGGGTGCTCTTCTCTTGACCTATATCTTGATTTTCTCATAAACTCTGAGCTCTAGTTACTACCTGTGTTGGGGCAGTCATTATCATACTCCCACTAGAGTCTACAACCAAGCAACATTGATCGGTGTGATTTTTGTATTGGTTGGATTCTTTGGGAACTATTTTAGGAGGTGTTTCTTTCTACAATCTAGACAAAAGCCTTGAATAGTTACTACTTGGGGTTGTCCTAGTGCCGGGATTGGGAAATCTTGAAAGAAGTGATCTCCTTGGCACCTATAGCATGGGCCTCTAGATTGATGTACATTTCATTTGAATACTCAGGCTCCCAACTAGGTTCACTAGGAATTTCATAAGGGTAGATCTTGGTGTGCTCCCATGGTAAATCCATGCATTATGCCAAAAGACTATCTACAGGTGTTGATTCAAAGCTTTGAACATTCAAATCACTTTCTAAAATAACTGAGGGTGTGGGCACTAGAGCTCTACTAGAGGTTTCCTCAATGAATGCATACTTTATTGGATTTACACTAGCTTGGGGTGGAGGTTGTTGGCCTAACACATGTTGAGGTCTTAGCTTAGCTTGGTATGGTGGGTGGAAAGGCTACTAGGGCCTAAAGTATGGTTGCAATTGGTACTAATTTTGGTATCTCCCTTGTTGTTGGTATGGTTGTGGATATGTGCCTAACCATTTGCTTGTTGTAAGAGCAGTCTTGTGTAGTATGGTTTGCGTATCTCTTTTCAATGGTGTAGTATTGGTTATTAGGGTTTCCTTGGGGTTTAGTCACAATTGGGAGAACATTAGCCATACGGTCTTCTCTATAGTTGTAACATCTTTTCACTGAGACCATCCTATGGGTATGCTTGCTTGAGACTCTTAATTTCTAAGATACTTTCTCTACCAACTCATCTATCCACATAGATGGCTTCAAGAAGTAAAACTTGTAATGCTATCTAATTCTTTATAAATCTTCAAAAGCTCTAACTCATTGCCTAAGTTATCCCCTATGTCTATACACATGCATACACACTGCTCTATGGATCTAGGCTCCTACAAGTACATATATGATCGCAATTTGGCACTTAGCAAGCCATCCAAAAACAATGCCACTTGTTTGGCTACTGTGGGTAATTTTGAAATACGGCATCTCTCCAAGTATTGTCTAAATCTTCTTCTAGCTAGTTGGAGTGTTTCCTGAGGTATTTCCTTGAAACTATGTATCAAAGATGAGGTATTGTGCTTGATGCCACTTTTGGAGAAGTGAACAATGAGTGATTCTAGAAACTCAACTATATTCTAGGATTGATCTTTATTTAGTGGTTGAAACCACATTAGAGCTGTATTCTTTAGAGTTAGACTGAAAGCATTATACTAGGTGAAAAAAATCATCAACTTATTTAGCTCTTAATACTTGTCTAAACTTTGCTACATGATTGTATGGGTCTCTAGTGCCATCAATCTAGTTCTTCATGGAATTATATAGTTGAGTGGGCCTCAGTATCTAGGGTGTTCACTAATCCGAGTTAGGAAAAACTCATCCATGCCTCTTTGATGTCCCGGTCCCCTATGCTTCTCTTGATCTATTCTTTCTTTCTCAATTCATGATCTATCTCTACCTGAGGGGTTTGCAAAGCTTACTTCAGGTCCTTCTCTAGTTCTTTTCTTGCGTACCATGAGTAAAAGAGGATCGTGCTCCGTTTTGTCCATGGGAAACATTAGACCTCAGTGGAGGGAAAACCAATTCACCCTTGCAAGTTTATGCATGGCTACCATGCTCCATTACCAAGAACATTCTTTTCAAAGTGAAATCTAGATAGAAAACCTTGCTTGTTATTTCAAGATTTTTGAAATCGTATATTGTGACTCGACCTACTTCATTAGGTTGATCTAGTGTTAATCTCTAAAAGGCTTCATTGGTTTTTCTATAAAAGAATTCTTATTATCTTTAGGGATCCACTCTAGGTGCATGATTCTAGTTTAGATGGATTTTCCATCACGTGTTCCAGGTTCTCGTCCTAGGTCTCTTTGCTCCACATCTCCTATCTCATTCTCTTGAATGACATTTCCAAACTCATATATCCTTTCACATAAGTTGGTAACCATATATATGGTTCCTTTCTTATAAATATAAGAACTCTCTTCAAATTTGACCACAGGGTGTTCAAGTCTGAATGGTTGATCAGGGTTTTTGAGTTAAAAGATCTTTGCAAACCATCCTCCTTGATGCAAGCACACAACCGGTTGGTTCTAATATAGTCTAATTGCATCTTGAAGGGGCCTTGTGGTGTATGTAAATAGGTTGTTCCTAGCTACCTTTTGATCAATCCATGCTAAATGACATTTCTCAATCACTCATCTCAAAACGTAGCACGTAGGGATAATCACTGAGCTATCGAGTGCACGACCTAGTTGTGTGATTGACACTAGCTTTAGAGGATCTAATGCTTTTTCTATCTCCTCCTAAGTGTGTTCTTGATCTAATGTTCATATGCCTTGCCTATTATCCCAATGTTTTCCAAGTACAACCATGTTGTAATGTTCTTTTGTTGCAGTCACTTACTCCTTTTAAGTTCCCCTTTTGGGTGTACAATCTTGTCCAATGTGTCGTGTCATCAGTAATACTTGAGTTATTTCATATTTTTAGTGTCATTAGTGCATTTATGCCTGTTTACACTTATAATTTTCTGAATTAAGATTCTAGCTATGCTTGAACTTGAGTGATTAGGTTTTCTTCTACTTTACGCATGCCTCACATAACCCTAATCAATCACTATCTCTAATCGCACTTAGCCTAGGCTATAAATTGATTGAGGTGGTTAAGAATTCTTTGAAACTCAAGTCTAGTGCTACAAAAAGTGCTCCAATGCTCTAGAAGTGTGTTCCCAAGCACAATTTCTATGGTAGTTCACCTTTTACCTACTGAAGAGAAAAAAATATCAAATTTGAGTTCAATTTTCAAAAGCTTTTAAATCCTCATTTTTTTGGCCAAAATTGGTTGTCTATGAAAATTGATAGGGTCTCCCTATCATGATGGATAAGCTCTGCGTCGAGGGCTATGAGTCACAATGGAGTGGACCATCACGATGGACACTTGTCCGCTGCACAATGGATAGTGTCTATCGAGCTGGATAGGGATCCTCAAAATTTCTCTAAACCATCCTTTGTGGTCTACCATGATGGATACATACAAACAAAAAATGATTTCTATCATGGCAGTGTCAATTGCAATGGACACTTTGCCATTGTGATGGATGGTGTCTTTCACAATGGATAGGGTTGTTTTCTACGTTGGACACCGAGTCCCTCGTGGCCTGTTAATCATCAATCGAACGATTGACACCTGTGAATCACGATGGATGCCTCTATCTGTGACATTGGACAGATAAAATGGAAATTTTTACAAAATTTTTATATATCTATGATGTGCAAGTGCTCTACTCTCTAATGATGCACTCCTTTTAACCGAATGACCAATTCTTCTATCTATCATGATTGATAGAGACCATCCCAAGGTGTGTGCATAGATAATATGTACCTTGTGGAGCTACTTTTGCTCCTATGGATGTTGGTGCTTGCTAGAAAGGTCACAAAGTGGAAGAAAACATGGCATGCAAAATCGCTCTCTCTCTCTCTCTATCTCTTTCTCTCACAAACACAATGATAGGAAATGGGGTAGAGGTGAAAATATGGTCCAGCGAAGAAAGAGATGGATGTTGGAGATGGTGATGAATAGGACCTCCCCTCTGATGGCGTTCTGGAGAGTCAGGGAGCAACTGATCGCTTCTCCTAGAAGAGCATGCTTACAACTGATATGTTTCTGGAGTCTAATTTTCTTTCCGACAATCGGCCAGAGCCTATAGAAGATGTGCGAAACATCTTCGATGGACTGGTAGCAATGTTTGCACCAGGGAGGTATCCCACAAATTTTGCTAGCCTTAAGGTTGGCCCATATTCCATGATGAAGAATTCCATAAGAGGACAAACTGTTTTACTTCTATGGGGGGGGGCGAGATAACCATGAACTTCATGTCCCATCGAAGCCGTGTCAATGATAGGCACCACTTCTTCTTGAGGTTAACCTGATAATCAACGATTTCTTTGATGTTCGAGATTTTTGATAGGCAATTACCATTGTGCCATCTAAGAGGGAACGAGCTCGGTGTGTCATCCCCCATGAGAAGGGGATTTAAGAGCGGTCCCAGGTGAGACATCTGCTTTGAAAAGTGTTCCATTCTTCATAGGAAATGTTAACCCTAGGGTCAATATCCTCAAAGTTGATCCACTAGTTGATGTCTTGCTTCCAGAGATGTTTCCATTTTTTGAAGCCTTTGTTCCATAGCCTCTTGGCGTTTCGAATGTTCCAAGATTCCACGATCTAGATGCCATGGATCGAGAACCAGATAGAGTCGTTTTGTCTAGTACCAGCCACCCACTTCCAATCTTCACTTATTCTTGTGAAGCTTTTGATTTTATTCCCACTCTTCCATAGGGAGCACACAAGATTCGAGCCTTTCGGGTAGACCGGGATCGTGGAGAACAAAAGGGTTAGAATGTCAAGATTCTTCTAATTTGGGAATCCCATGAGAGACAACTCATTCTTGTTTCTGAAGATCAACTTGGCCCATGAGGCCTCCCCATTGCACCATTTTTGATCATCCATTTTGAAACTAGTTTGTTAGCCATGAAACCAATGTCTAGAATGCCAAGGCCCCCACTATCTCTTTGGCTGGTGCAGATGGACCACTTGATTTTATGCACCCCCTCCTATTGTGGTCGGCGGTCCAAAGGAAGTTTTTGCAAAAACTTTCCAGTTTGGACAAATCTTCCTCTTTCGATCTCCAACAAGAAAGGAAGTAGATTGTCGATGGTATGAGGAATGTGTTGATAACCATTGCACGACCAGTGAGAGTGATTTGCATACCTCTCCAATAGTTTAGCTTGTTTTCAAGTTTGGCTAGTACCCAGTTCCACCGCTACTCCATCGAGACACCAAACCCCAAGGGAATCCCAAGAAGCCGAAAAATTTGCCCGTGTGGAATGATTTGGCAGCCATGATCAATGAGAAGGTCAGGTTGGATCTCGATCATAGCTGCGAAAGCGGCCTTAGAGTGGTTGATTTTAGACCTAGAGGCAATGCAAAAAGTATCGAGGCACCTCGAGAATGTCTCCACGCTAGTACTATCGTTGTGAACAAATGCGTTCATATCATCGGCCAAAAGTCTCATGGTGATCTGGCCATTGTCAAGAGGCAATGGGACGCCTTTGATATTAGTTGCTTCCACTTGATGCTCCTTCTGTGGAAATGGCAAAGAGAAGGGGAGCCGATGCGCACCCTTGTCTAATCAATCTTCTAAGTTTGATCACCTTCAAAAGTCTTCCATTAACATTAATTTGAGTAGACACGTTTCCCAAAAGGGTCGAGATCATCTTGGTGAATTTCTGACTAGATCCGAGATCTTTAAGTGACGATAGAATATAGTCTCATTCAAGCCTGTCGTAGGCTTTATCAAAGTCGATCTTGAGGACGGACCACATCTTATCTTGACTCATTTGCAAAGTCGAGACCTTCCCAGATATCTATAATGGTTTCCAAAATTGATCTGCCTTTAATGAAACCTTTTTGGTCCTCGCTTAACCATGCTCTCAGATGGCTCGAAATTGTATTGGCTATGACTTTGGCTTAATATCCCCTTTTTTGTGTATTAACTTGATAATGCCATTGTTGAGACAAGTTGGAAGGGTGCCAAACTCGACTGCGTCTTGCCAGACCAGACGAAGAGGGGTGGTGACCACCGACTTGAAGGACTTAAAGAACTCATTAGTGAGTCCATCCGGCCCTGGGCTTTTACCGTAAGGGAGGGCATCAATGACTCAATGATTTATGCTTCCGAGATAGGGGCATCAAGCAAGGAATGAAGGTTGAGTGGGATCCTATGAGAGGAAACACTAGATATGGCTTCCATGCAGTCCCGTCTATGGTGGGAGAGGGCGGTTTATTTCATGTTCCTTATTTCTCTCACCCTTCGATTTTATTACATATACTTTTCGAGTCATGTTCCTTATTTCTTTATTTCTCTCACCCTTTGATTTTGTTACATAGTCTGATTGTTGGGCTTGACCAAGAGAACCATGCTCCATGCTTCTGTTGCAACAGGTCTGTAATTATTGGACATCATATCTACAACATACCTTGAAGGAAATCGAATTCCGGGGGAGAGATGTTTCTACAGAAAACAGTATCTAGAATTGGTCAATCGGATGAATTTATTATGACGGTAATGTTGCATTTCCACAAGAGCAACAGTAGAAAAGGTCTTCCAAGTGGCATGCACTTATGAGGTTATATGTTTTTCCTCCAAATATGGGGCGAGCCTTGAAAAGATTAATGAAATAAATATTTTTCATGTAACCTTGATTTGAGAAAAGAAATTATAAAGAACTTTATGTTGCTCCATGACCTCTTGTATCTATCTATCTAAGGACTCTGCTAGATATAGAATGTCAATCTGATAATATTGAAACAAGAATGGTTCATTTAGATTTAGCACGAGATGCAGCAACCATGAATGTGTTTTCTTCCCCCAAATGATTGTAAAAACAAAATTTCCTCACCGTCCTAATTAGCTAACTGGCTCCATCTGAAGAACATTTACCTGCTGCATAATGAACAGAAGTATATAAAACATATAATCTGATATAACGGGAGCAATGCAAATAGATCTGAGGAGCCAATAGAGCTCTTGAAAATCCAAAATATTCATTAATTTTTCATGAACTTGGAGCTCGTCTCTCATTTCTTATATCATCATATTGAAAGGAAGGCCAGCTACATGAATATGTTCAGAAAGAAAACATGTAATGCATTTTGTAATCTCCATGGTGTTTGGTTTACCTTCAGCAGTTATTATGAAAAGTAGACGTTACAATCGAGGCATTCCATCTATAAGGCAAAAATGGGATTGTGAGAAACGCATTCAATTTATGCACTTTTATTTTATCATGTAACATCATTTATATTTTTTTTAATTGCTGTATGTTATACCGATTAATAATTTTGGTCCCTAAACAGAGTGCTTTTAGATATACTTTCATTCATTCTTTTTTGGCCACGTCATCTGCAAAATAATGTAAGTAATTGTGACGCTATATTCTATTGTTATTTTTTTGGATGTCTCCTAGCAGCTATAAGAAAGGTTGAGGAAGATAAACATCATTCTCAGTGTTTCTAGGAAAAACCATGATATATACAAAATCAAAATGTACTGAATTCTCTAGTTAATTAGTCCTATTTTGACCTGCACATACCTTTTTTCCATCTCCCCCCCCTTTTTTTTTCAGAAGGATTCCTTGGATTTCACTAATTCTTCTGAGACGCACAATACAATAGGTATTTTTCTTTTGGTCAAAGAACGTCCTGCACCGACCTTGACTGAAAGGTACTCAACAAATTCAATGCATCTCGGAGATACCATCAGCAACGCATGGAAGTACACTCTCCCGGACATGAATTAATTAAAAGAAAAGAAAAGTAAGCTAAAGCCGAACTTCCTTTATATTTAAAAAAAAAGCATGGAAGTACAATTCTATGCCTTTATTCATGTTCCTTCACCACGTGTGCGGGGAAAGGAAAAAGAGAAACCATGAATACCTTTAACAACATGGAAGCCTACTGTTTTACCATCATCATGATACTTTATTTCTTTGATGCCTACTTTTGAGGAAAAGAGAGTAAGAAGCAGGATGCTCTACAAAATACATCTCACGCTATTTGCTTCAACGTAGGGACAAAGAAGGATCCATCTTTCCAACATCCATCTTTCCAAAGCAATTGCTTTCCTCTCCCTCTACCCTTTAAGATACTTACACAAATAAAATTCGCATATTCTTATAACGCGTCTGCTTCAATTGCCATCTTCCAATACTGGATATCCCACAGTACAAGAAAAACTCCTATCAAGTTACATCACTTTAGAACATTTTAGACCATCATGGACCCTCTTTATCGTTTGGATGTTTGAGAGAAGCAATAAGAGAGGTTGAAGAAGTAAAATAACATTCTCAAGGCTTCTAGGAAACACCTTCATCTAGAGAGGGAAAAATGTGGTCACTTTGAAGATGGGTACCTTTTAAGGCTTAGAATGAATGTTTGGGATGAAATGTAGACCCACCTCTCACTTGACCACCACCCTCCTCTTGTAAAGAGTGTGAAGTGATAGGATAAGTAAATTGGAGGAAATTTCGCTAACCAACAAAGACTTTGACTTTCATAAAACTTTGAACGAGAATTGGCGTCTCAATTGGACTTAGCTAGAACTTCAAGTTCAAGGGAGCTATGGGACCCTCTTATTGAGATTAAAAAATCCATCTTCACGTGGCATATTCTCCACTAGAGGAAATTTACCAACTTCAAAGCAATTGAAATTTGAAAGGCTCCCCCATGGTGCAAGAGATGATATAATGGCAAGGAAGACTTAGATCACCTTTTCTTTTCCTCTTCCAAGAGCATCGTGACTTGGCAGTGCCTCAAGAATCTTCCTTGGTTGGTTCATCATGTCAATTGGAAGCAATATTTTCTTGGCAAAGTGATAGGATGCTCTTTCTTTCCATAGAATGTGGAAAATCTATAAGGTAAGATGCGCGATAAACTTTGAAAACCTCTTAGTGAGTGGTTGTGAGGAGTGATGTTTAATGCACAAGGATGAGAGAGTCTTTGCAAATAAATGATGAAAACCAACCTAAGTAAAGCCCAAAAACCTTAATAAACTCCTAAAGCTTCGAGTTTGTGCATTTAAATCACCTTACTACTTTGGAACATGATTCTCAAGACATTGTCTCAAAAGAGATAACTCGCATGTACAATACACCTTGAGAAAAGCTTCTATTTATGGAGGAAGACACTTAGTAATTTACTCAAAGCTCATAGCTTGGTAGCAATTGATCTCATATATTGGTCACACTTTTAAATGAAGTTTTGAGTGATTTATACCAAGTTATTTAATGAATTCAGGATAGCTATATTTAGAGCACTGTGCATGAGAATTCAATGGGGCAATCCCAACTTTTGTGATGAAGGAGATATACAAACACATGCACATTGTTTTACTCATAACTCAAGATCTATAGATACAATGACTATGAGACTCTAAATGCATGCTTAAAATAGTTCTAGCTTCATATTCCAATCAAAAGAATGAATCACAACATCATACATACAGATAAATGACTCAAAGAACTTGATAGACTTTACTCAATGTATTGTACTAGTAATAGAGATGCATGTAGCTATGAAGAAGCATAAATGTATTGTTAACTACGATATGATACAATGTGAGAGTGGAAAACTTATCTAACGTCAAGGAAAGACATAAATAACTCAGAATGAGTGTGATGATCATCTCATATCCCTCGACTAAAGTGCCAAGTGTATGTACACTTTTGCTTCTTAACTGTCGATAGATTCCACCTACAAGTGATCCAAGCTTTTAAGAAGTAATTTGAATTTTTAATTAAAATGAGGTTGTGCCATTTGTCCCCCAAGTACACAAGATTCTCTCCAATCATCTTATTTACATTTGACTAATATAAAACCAGACATGAACCTTTGAAGCTCCTTAAATGTATGCTGCTATGAGTGTAAAGATTATGCCTGAAATATCATGATAAATCATTTGCGTATAAGTCAAGAAATTAGGATTGCTTCATTCACTAACAACTCCCCCTCAAGATTAAGATTCTTGATTCATCAATCCATTGATATTTGCTAAATTCCAATCACAGCTTTGAGCCTATTTAATTTCACTTCATCCAATGCATTTCTCATCATATCTTCACATTTTTATTGAGCGGATGCATATGAGAGTTCAATTTCCTTGCTTATGATTTTCTCCAAACATAGTGAAATATTGGACCTCAATGTGTTTTTCTAGCATGGTAAATTGGATTTTCTACAAGGTGAAGAGAGCTTATGTTGTCTCCAAAGATATGATGAGTAAAAGACTTTACACCCAAACTTGAGTATAGAGTCTTGATCCACATGTCTTCTTAGCTGCATTTGCCAAGCCTCTATATTCAGCTTCAACTGATAAAAGCACAATAGTAGGTTCCTTCTTTGATGACCATGAAATCAAATTTGTACCTACAAATGTAAGTTAACCTGAACTACTTCTCTTGTCATCTTTAGAAGCTACCCAAACTACATCAAAGAATAGCTTAACATATATATTAGGGGTATATGGAGAAAATAGACCTTCATTTATGGTTCACTTTAGATTCTTGAGTATCCGCTTAGCTATTTCCATGGATGGTTTCTTATGAGTATGAATGAATTGATTTAGAACACTTACACTATAGCAAATATCTACCTTATTAAGTGTTTCATAATTGAAACTTACCATCAATTTTTGGTAGCTTGTTATGTCAAGCACTTAGCTTTGAATTGATTTCCATGGGTGTACCTACAACCGTAACATTCTCCATCTTGAACTTGGCTGACATGTCTTTGATGTATTTCTTTTGAGTAAGATCCATACTCTTTCTATATACATAACTTCTAAACCAAGGAAGGATATGAGATATCCAACATCACGAATCTTGAACTCCTCCTTCATCTATAGCTTAATCCTTTTGATGCTTTGAGCACCATTAACTATGCGTATTATGTCATTTCCATATACAAAAGGTACATGAATTCTCCATGAGTCCTCTTGATGAAGAGTGAAATGTCTACTTGCTAACAATGAAACCTTTATCATGAAAATAGGTCACAAGCCAGGATTCCATGCTCTTGGAGCTTGCTCTCGACCATATAGAGCTTTCAGTAACCTGGATACATGTTCAAGAAACTTTGAATATTCAAACGAAAGAGGTTGAGCCATATATACCTCTTCAGATATCCATCCATTTAGAAATGCATTATTCACATCCATTTGATAGATCTCCTAATTCTTGGTAGCTACAATGATTACAAGTACTTTGGTTTTTGGCATCTTTAGGAGAGGTTAGAAGGTCTCTTTATAGTCATTTCCTTGGTTCTAAGCATACCCTTTAGCCACAAGTCTAGCTTTAGACTTATTGATAGTTCCATCAGAGTTCTTCTTTAAGTATATCCATATGGATCCAATGATTATCATGGCAAGAGTCTTGAGCATCCTTCAAAGCTTCAATTTCTTCTTTTGTAACATTCATTTAGTTTGGTTTCCTCTTTGCATCCTCATAAGATGAAGGCTCTTCAAATTTTAAGTCTTGTGCTAAATAGATAGAGTGCTTAGTCACTAGAAATGTATCATAGCCATACCTTTTTGGATTCTTCTTCTACCTGGTAGATCTTCTAATGGTTTGTCAAGGACTCTACAACATCCCTCAACTCTTGTATCTTGGCCTTGCCCTGAGTGTTCTATGAGTTGATTTTCTTTCAATGAGTCTTTTGTTCATCTTTTGAATCACTTGATGCTTCAAGTGTATGTGTATTATATCTTGGGAGTTTTGGGGAGTCTTCTTCTTGATCTTATGGTAGGTTAATCTTAGTGAAATCATTTTTGAACCATGATTTGTTCTAATCATGCAAAAGATCTCATGTGACTATGAAACGTTTATTGCTAAGATTAAATAGTCTATGAACTTTTTGATCAAGTGCATTGTCTATAAATACACACTTCTTTTCCTTAGGGTTAAATTTAGATCTCATTTGTGATGGTATGCATACATATTCAATGCATCCAAATATCCTACAATGATCCAAGCTTATCTTCTTCCATTCCAAGCTTGAGAGGGGTCATACCATCCAATGCATCTCAAGATAATCTAGTTATCAAATGTGTAGTAATGGATACTTTGTCCCACCTTTTTCTTATCCCACCTTGTTGCCACAACAATGGTCGTATTCCTCCTCTCTACTACTCCATGCTATTCACGAGTGTACATGGTAGTAATCTCTCTCTTGATTCCTCTATCTTATTGGTAGTGATCAAATTCATGGAAGAAATATTCTCCCCCTCCATCAGACCTTTGTGTCTTAAGATTTTTACCTATTTTATTCTCCAAAAGAGCTAAATAATTCTTAAAACATGAGAACACATCATCCTTATGCTTCACAAAGTACAAAATAGTCTGTTTGCTACAATCATCCATAAATGACACATAATACCTTGATCTTGAGATTGTTGGTGCTTTGCTTGGTACCCAAACATCTATGTGGACAAGCTACAAAATGTCTCCATGTACATATCCTTTCTTGGTGAATGGTTGCTCATGTAATTTTCCAAACTGACATGCACTAAAAAATTACAAGTCGAGTATATACAAAGAAGGTTGAAAATCTTTTCATCCCCTATGTGGGGGAGCCACTTAGTTTAAGCTAGTTGTTCTCTAAGATGAAATCCCCATGGTATCTAGGTGGGGGGGGATTCTCAAAGCTCTGCAATCGTTTACCAAGGAAATCAATAGAATTTTGGATCGACCAATATTTAGAGGGTTTGTTAAAGCTTTTGACACACTGTTCCTTTCATATCTTTGAAAGAGCCTCGCTTGTGACCGCATTCTAGAGTGCCTATGAGCAACCAATATCTTCACCAAGTAAAGCATGCTTTCAAAAAATGTCGGAGGTCAAATTCAGAATCATACTAAGAGCAAACCATATGTGATGGATCTTAGGGTAGAGAAAGAAGAAATGGCTAACGTATTCTCTCCCACTACATCTTTTACATAGGATGCACCATAAATCTTGGTCGCTTTGACATTGGTCCAGATATCTCTATGAGGTATCTACCACATTAGAAACACTTTCTTATTCTCAAAGAGGGATGCCATCAGTCCACAAATTGGCATTCCCACCATTTAGAGCTGAATAAGGTAAATAATAACATTAAAGATGCATAGAAACATCAAATGTTATATCATGATTTCAAAAAGAGACCCTTGAAGTTTATAATGAATGATCTAGCTTTTTCTTAAGTCAACCCTTCTAAATCAAATCTAGTTTCAGGAAAAGATCCTGGATTGCCTTGATATTATGCTGGTCCTTTTAACATATTAAATAAAGTTTTTTTTTGTTGTATATTTACTTGGTGTACCTAGGACCTTGAAAATTAATCAAATTTTCCACGTTAGATTACTTTAAAAGTAGGTCCCTAATGATAATCATGTTTTGCAGGCAAATCTAAGTTGAAGGGAGATGCCACTTTTGAGCTTGGACTAGAAGTAATAGTGGATAGGAAAATTAGACAATATCATATTGAAGATTCAACATCCGTTGGTTTTGATGCATTTATGGAACATGGAACATTGCCCTTCTCTCCAACTATGAGAAAAAAGTTCTACAAAAAGGGGAGGATTGTAATATATCATATTGAGATAGATGTTTTTTCTTGAAAATAATGTGTAGGTAATAATGAAATTTCATATTTAGGATATTTTGATCATGTCTGCAAAATTTTGTAGCAATAAATCTTTACATTCTTGCTCTAGGAAGTTGTCGCATGAAATTTGTATAATAAATTTGAGCATGAAGATGTAGGACTTAGAGAAAGTGGTATGAGAAAAGGTAGAGTGCTCTTAGTACACAAACTTTACCTAATGGAAACATTTTTAGTTCTTGTGTTTTATGTGTCATTCGATTGCTTGAATGTAGGTTAATGAAGAGAATTTTCATGTTTTTTTCATCCTTTTCTAGAGTTTCTAATTTTTCAAGGCTCAAAATTGATATTTGGAAGCCATTTTGGACTTAGGGCATCTCTAGCACTATTGTGCATATCCAAGAGCTGAACATGTTTATGTCTAATAAGCTTAAGCCAATTCCTCCTTTTTTTTTTGAGTTACAGGTCTTGAAATAGTGCCATGTAAAAAAAAAAGATGAGAAGCCATGATTCATCTTATTAATGGTTGTGGGTTTAGAAAATCGTGAATTGGTAGGTGGGTTAGTGTGAGTGTCTTTCAACGATTGCCTCTATTTTGGCATGTTATATTATTGAGGTGGACATGAAAGTAAACACATGGATTGTTGCAGAGGAATGAAAACAAAGAGCAGAAGAAAGAAGTAAAGAAAAGCACGCCCCAAATTTTTTAGTAAAATCCATTATAAAAATGTGAAAAGCATTGTAATTGCTCTAAAGGAGTCCTCTAGATGCACGATCCCTCAAGAATGTAACATTACCCTTGTACAATAGTAGGAACTTAGTGATTTATAGAGAAATTGCCAGTCTCTTATGTGAAAGGACCAAATTTTGGGCACATGTATATAAGTCACTTGTGACTCTTTTGTAAAGACTTTTTGCGATTGTGAAGAACTAACTTTGTAGAATTTCAAATTTGCTTCTTCTTGTCTGGTATCTTCCTCTCCTTGAGATTGTATGTTTGTTTGAGACATGGAATGTGTGCCTAGAGGTGTTGTCTACCCCTTCCCCATCTCTTTTGGCTGCTTTGGTGTGTGTGTGTGTATGTATGTGAAGCATAGGAAACATGCAAGCAAGAGTTGGTGTTTCTTTCCATTCTATTTTTATCATAGAGTGAAGTGCAAAGATATGATCAAGATGATAGTACCACCATTGGATGCATCTTCTCAAGAGCTTCAGAAAACCTTGCTTTTCGCTTTTTTCAGGCATCGAAGCTGAGAGAAATCACTCTATTAGTGTGTGATGCTACAACAAGTATCACCATAAAAGCTAGTGTGTAGAAGGTGTCATGTGAGGTAGATCTAGCCTAATTACTTGTCCTAACCCTACATTAACTATCATGTGAGCGCATGTCTTCATACACTTGATGAAACTCATATATATGAGTCCAAGAATATATAATCGACTTCTTTGTTTGTTGAGAACAAGATTAAATCTAGCCTACCTAGAAATCTTGAAATCTACTTCACATTTATAGGCCTGAATCTAGATTGGTAATCCAATAGCTCACTAATCCTAAGTCTCAGATCCCTTTCCATCTGCCAACTCTAATCTATAGGTGCACTCAAATGGACTAGTCTTCAACTTTGATTTCTTCATGAGAGAAGAGTTAGTAACATTGTGTGTCGATCCTCTATCAAACAAAACATTAAAAAGATGATCATTACTCATGACAACCAACTTGGTGTCTAGAAACTAATACCCTTTTTGAGCAACTTGAGACAAGACTAGATTTGGCACATTCTTCATGTTCTTGGTGATTGTTATGTTCAAGATAGAATGTTTGTTTCTAGATGGAGGGTCCATTTCGGTGTATATGGCTAAAAGATTAACAAGTGAAGGAGATGATTGAGTGGAGAGTGAGGAATGCTCCCTCTCCACTATGAAGAGACATGGTGATACAATCTAAAGATGAGGCTGGTGTTTCATTAACCTGCTCTACACCTTCCACGTTTTTCCTCAGGAATGCTTAGTAGACACTTTTAACTTGCTAATGATGCAATAAAACCTCCTTATTACTTTGGAAGGTCATTCTTCAATTGATTCATCAAAATACATAACTAGACATAAAATAGATGATGAAAAACTTGCTCTTCTTGGATGGCAAGCACTATGGAATTCTACTTAGAGCTCAAATTCTGCTAAGAATTTACCAGTGAAAATTTTCACACATTCAATTGAATATATGATGAATCTAAAGAAACAAATTTGATGATTTCTAATGGCCTATACTGAGAGAAATCAATTTAGGAACATTAGGGTGTCATCCCAACTTTTTTAGGAATAGTTTGCCTCCATACATAGGTCACTTCAAATTGATGTAGCTCACAATTAAAGCTCCAAATGTGATGAAAATTGAGATCAAGAAAAAAGCCTTATTGCTTTACCTATAGCAATTTAAATCAATTCAAAAGAGTAATTAAATAGTGAGAAATCAATGATCAAAGTTCACTGCAAAACACAATGTAAACCTGAGACAACAATTGAAGTAGACTCCAAGTATGGTCTAAGAAATCAATGTGTATTGAGCATATAGTACATGAACGGACTCGGCCTAAAGCATGGGAAGGAGGAGACAATGTGTGCTTCAATGATGATCCAAATATTCACTAGAATCACCTCTAAATGTATGCTCTGATCTGCGACTTGCTTCATGAGTTTTTATAGAGATTTTGGAATTAAAACTTGGTGGGATTCTACCTAGAACTTTCTCTATCATAGGGGAATCTCATATAATTGAATTCTCCTAGTTCAATTCGATGATTTACACCTAACAAGGTCGTGGGATTCCTTTTTCCCTTTTTACATTTGGAGACTTTACTTTTCTACTTTTAGAAGGGATAGTTTTTATGACTTCTCTTATTGAGAGTACATAAAAGTCATTACATGAATGTCTTTAATCAAGCACTAGGCTTGGCAAAAATGTAGCAAGAGCTCCCTCTTAGGGCTAGCATGCTTGATTCTTCATTTCGTATTGATTTCCATCAGTCCAATCATGCCTTTGAATCTGCTTAACTTAATACCATCGAGTGGTTTTTTCAACATATCTACACATTGAAGATTAGTAGATGCATAGTACAATTGAATTTCCTTTCTCAATAATTTTTCTGTAACATAATGGTAGTGAACTTCAATATTCTTAATTCTACCGTGGTAAACAAGATTAGCTGCTAAGTGAATGAACTAGTATTATCACCAAAGATGTGAGGTGTTGAGGTATGTAATCCTAGCTCTGAGTATAAACACTTCAACCGCATTGCTTTTTGTGTTGCATTTGCTAATCCTCTGTATTCAGCTTTAGTGGATGATAAAGCAAAATTTGGTTGCTTTTTTGAAAACCATGAGTTTTACTTTGAACCTACAAAACACAAATATCTTGATGTACTCTTCCTGTCATCTTTAGATCCAACCCAATCCAAATTTGAGTAAATTTTGAGATCAATTTCTAAGGTATAAGGATAAATTAGTCCTTCATAAATTATGCCCTTCAAGTATTTTAGCACTCTCTTGGCTGCTTCCATATGTGGCTTCTTTGGCTTATGCATAAATTGACTGAGTATGCTAACAGTATAGCATATATCCACCCTTGTGAGAGTTGCATAGTTGAAGCTTCCTTCTAAGATTTGATAGCTTGTGATGGCCTCCATGAATTCTCCTTCCTAAGAACGTAGCTTATGATTCATCTCCATGGGTGTACCTACACACTTAGTATTTTCCATTTGGAATTTAGATAGTGTTGGGAACGATGGATGGATACCTCAAGAAAAGAGTTGGTACTGCCAAACTGTGCTTAGTACTTGCCCTATTCTACTTAAGATTTGTGTTGTAGGCCCTCTTAGCTTTTCAATGACACTAAATAAGTGCTTTGGAGATGATGCTTCAAACAATTAGATCACTACAGATAAGTTTGTGACTAGCTTGTGACAAAAAACTTGCTATTTTGTTCTTGACACATGCTAGATGTTTTGCTCAGTTCTCATAGTACAATAGCAATTAGGAAAATTCCTTTTGGGTAAATCAAAATATCTTAGAGAGCTAATGATTCCAAGTGAAGCCACTTAAAATGATAGACTACACAATGAGGAATCAATTTAGCAACTAAATCCTTACCCCCAACTTTTTAGGAGATGTGTAGAGAATGACTAGTAACTACTTCGAGGCTGTTTTCTCCCAATTGGCTTAATCAAATGCCATAAAAATTTGTCCTCCATTTAGAGTTTGAGCTTATTCCAGAAAGCTATAGATAGTTAAAAATGGTGAAGAGACCAATGAGATATGAGAAAGACAAGTATGCTGTTCTGAGTAAAAATGGCAGAGAAATCAACAGAGATACTTAATGATGTATATGTATCATGGAACTTGACTTTACAAAATCACTGGCAAAGGAATGATGCAAAATGATAGTGAGGTGAGTGAGCAATGAAGTGTGCTACTCAACCTCTACTAATAATCAATGAATGGCTCTCAAAAGGAGTGTATGTCGCCGCAAGATTTCCAAGTACTTTTATAGGTGCTTTCTTCAAATTTGAATTTCGAAATTCAATGATCTTCTACCTAAAAGTTCTCCCTCTAAATGAGGAGATATTCTCTCATGAGAGAATCATATCATATTATTATGTGCTAGTGTTCATATGCTCCATCAAATGGATACACATATATTCTTCCGTGTCTAGCCAAGTGTGATGGCTTGGATTTGCACCAACAACTCCCCTCAAGCCAAACATCTTGGCTTGTTCTTCTTCATCAATCCTATTGAATGTCTTGCAATCCAATCATACTTTTAAACCTGCAAAGTTTAGTACTATCAAGTGCTTTGGTCAATAAGTCTGCACATTGCATATTAGTTGAAACATATGCAAGCTGAATCTCCTTGCTCAATAGCTTCTCCCTCACAGAATGATAGTGAAATTCTATATGCTTGGTTCTTGCATGATAGATAGGATTTTCTACAAGATGTAATGAACTTGTATTGTCACCAAGGATCATAGTTGAGTGAGTGTGAAGTCCCGAATTTGAATATAGCATTCTGATCCATATGGCTTTTTGTGTAGAATTGGCTAATCCCATGTATTCAGCCTCTATTGAGGATAAAGCAACACTAGGTTGCTTCTTGAGGACCATGAAATGGGCTCATGAGCTGCAAAAGAAAGATAACTAGAAGTACTCCTCCTGTCATCCTTACAACCTGCCCAATTTGCATCTGAGTATAGCTTGATGTCCAAATCTGAAGTATATGGAATGTACAAACCTTGATTTTGAGTACCCTTCAGATACTTCAAAATCCTCTTGGCATCTTCCAAGTGAGGTGCTCTAGGTTTGTGCATGAATTTACTTAAAACACTTATTCCATAAGCAATTTCAATCCCTATCAATGTTGCATACTTTTTGCTTCCTATTATGCTTTGATGTCCTGCAATGTCTTCACGCAAATTACCTTCATGAGCACTTGATTTTTTATTTACCTCCATAGGAGTGGTGGCTATCTTGGCATTCTCCAAGTGGAATTTCTTCAGCATGTTCTACACATACTTCCTTTGAGTAGTATAAATTCTAGAATTTTTTTAGACCAATTTAAGTCCAGGAAAATACTTTAGTGATCCTAGATCACTGATTTTAAAATGCATCATTTGATTCTTGATGTGTTTGATGCCATAGTCATCACTACTTGTAAGTATGATATCATCAACATACACACATATGTATATCACCTTTGAATTACTTCTCTTGACAAATAGAGAAGTATCTGCTTTGCTCATGATGAATCCTTGATCTTGAAGGTATGAAGTCAACCTATGGTTCCATGCCCTAGGTGCCTGCTTCAATCCATAAAGATCTTTGTTCAAATTGCATACATAATTTACCTTCTTGGGTCTTCATGCATTCAAACTTACTAATACCCTCATGGTTGGCATTTTGTCCATAGGTGAGAAAGTCTCTTCATATTCAACACCTTGGGTTTGTGCAAAACCCTTTGCCACAAGTCTAGCTTTATACGCGTTTATGGATGCATTCAAATTCTCTTGAATTTTTAAATCCATTTAGAATAAATTACCTTCATTAATGCCTTCTTTGGTACTTGCTCCCAAATAACATTTTCCTTGAGTGCATCTATTTCATCATCCATAGCTTCCTTCCATTATCCATTGGTCTTTGCCTCTTCATATGAAGTAGGTTCTTCAAGTGATAAATCTTTAGCAAGATAAATGGATTGCTTAGTAACTAATGAGGTATCATACCCATATCTGATTCGCTTCTTGCTCTCACTTTGTGATCTCCTTAGATCTTGATCGGATGATTCAGGTAAGTCTTCCAACCTCTTCATCTTTGACTTGCCCTTTGATTTCCATGCCTTGAATTCTTCTACGTTTATGATGTCCTCATCATCAGATTTGATGTCTTCAATTTGACTGGGCTCCTCCTTGGTGAGGTTTGGAAAATCCTCTTCCAGGTCATATGGCAACTTGACCTTCCTTCATTCACTTTCAAACCACGAGTCATTCTCATCAAACACAACATATCTACTAACCATAAATCGTTTGTTGGATGGATTATAGAACCTTTATCCTTTCTGGTTTAAATCATACCCCATGAAGATGCACTTCTCTGCATTAGGGTCTAGCTTACCTCTGATTTGAGATGGGATATGCACATAAGCAACACATCCAAATATCTTGCAATGATCAAGTGATAGTCTCCTACCATGCCATGCTTCATATCGGGTCATCCCTTCAAGTGATTTGGATGGAAACCTTTTAATAAGATAAGTGGCAATAGATACACTCTCTACCAACAAATAATTAGGTAACCTTTTTTCAAGAATGTCCACCTACTGAAATCATCAATGAAAGACACATAGTACCTTCAGCCAGAAATTGAAGGGTTCTTGCTTGGTCCCCACACATCTGTGTGGACAAGCTCGAAGTAATCCTCATGCATATATCCCTTCTTTGAGAAGGGTAACCTTTGAGATTTACCAAACTGACATGCACCACATTTATAGGTCATGTGTTGCTTGGATACATTAGGTATCCTAAACACACATTGATCTCTACATATTTGCTTCAAGGTTCTTTCACGAATATGCCCTACTCTTTTATGCCAAATCTCAAGCTCTAACAATGTTTGATCCTTGTAATTATAAAGTGCAATATTCCTTGTATCTTCAAGTTCAAATGTAAATAATGTACCTCTTTTTTCTTCTTTGGTAATTCTCTTAACTCCATGTTGGGGATCCTCCACAAATACTCCATATTTGTTGAATCTAACCTGCAAAACTTTTTCCATAATCTTTCCAACACTCATCAAATTCTTGGTGATTGTAGCTACATAAAGTGTTGGGAATGATGGATGGACACTCCAAGAGAATGAGTAGGTACTGCCAAATCCTGCTTTGTACCAGCCCTTTGATGCTTCAGAGTTGATAGGTGGACCTTCTTATCTTTCCAATGACACCATAAAATGGCCTATGTACTTTGGAAATGATGTATGAAAAGATAGAATCAAAACAGACAACTTTGAACTTCAAGTCTTCAAGAAAACCTTCTATTTTTGTCACTCCACCTGCTGTATCTTTTGCTCAATATGACCAGCACAATAGGAATTGAAAAAATTCCTTTTAGCGGTATCTAATTAGCTTATCAAGCTAGTTTTTCCAAGTGATATCACTAAAAAAGATACACTATGCTCAGAGAAATCAATTTAGCAAGTAAACCTTTACCCCTGATATTTTAGGATTGTTGAAGACTTCGACCAGTGATCACTTCGACAACCTTTTCTCTGAAATGGCTAAATAGAAATTCTTCAACTTTGACATCATGTAGTATACTTTGAGCTGGTTCCAACAAGCTATAGATCCTTGAATTTGGTGGAGAAATGAGTGAGATATGCTCTCCACAAATTGACAAACTTTCAGACACTATGACAGAGAACTTAGAAATGAACAATGTAGATATATGTATTAATGAACACTTGTATACAATTCCATAGGCATGAAGATCATTGCCTAATGGTGTAGATAAGTGTGGGCTAGAATGTAGACCTCACACACACTCAGAAATGGTAATGAGAAGCTCAGAAAGTGACTCTTCTGACCGTGACTTTTTGATGATCACTTTTATAGTAGTTGAGTTCAAAGTTTGAATTTGAATTCAAACTTTGTCTCTCTATAATCATGCTCTTACATCCTAGGAGATATTCCATCAATCAAAGCTAACTTTTCCACGAGTTCTTTTTGGTAGGTGTTTACAAGGATTCCAAGTCAAATGTGACTTTTACAAAAGGGTAAATTGGTAATTAACCACTAGCATTGATTCCTATGCATCTTCATGTGTGTATGAATTACAAGCCAAATGTGTAGGCTTGTGAATTGCACCAACAACTCCCCCTCAAGCCAAACAATTTGGCTTGGTCTTCATCCTTCAGTCTTCATATATATCCTGCAATCCAATCGTTGATTTGAACCTGCAAAGTTTTGTTCCATCCAAAGCTTTAGTTAGCAAATCTGCACACTGCATTCTCAAAGAATGGTAATGGACCTCTATATGCTTGGTCCTAGCATGGTAAATAGGATTAGCTGCAAGGAGTGAGCTTGTATTATCACCAAATATCACTGATGAGCTAGTATATAAACCCAATTCTGTATACAATGACTTGATCCAAATGGCTTCTTGAGTGGCATTTGCCAATCCTCTACACTCTGCCTCTGTAGAAGATAAAGCAACATTAGGTTGCTTCTTTGAAGACCATGATATTGGTTTATCACCTGCAAATGAAATGTATCCTAAAGTGCTCCTCCTATCATCCTTGCATCTTGCCCAATCGGCATCTGAATAGATCTTAATATCCAAATCTGAAGTGTAAGGGAAATACAAACCATGATGTCGTGTACCCTTGAGATATTTTAATATCCTTTTGGTAGTCTCCAAGTGAGGCGCTCTAGGCTTGTGCATAAACTCACTTAGCACACTAACTCCATATGCAATATCTATCCTTGTCAAGGTAGCATAATTGAAGCTACCCACAATGCTTTGATAACCTGTAATGTCATCAATTTCATCACCTTCATGGGCACTTAGTTTTAGGTTTACCTCCATTGGAGTACTTGCAACTTTGGCATCCTCCAAATGAAACTTCTTCAACATATCATGTATGTATTTTTTCTGAGTAATATAGATTCCAGAGTTAGTATAAACTAACTCAAGTCCAAGAAAATACTTTAGTAGACCAAGATCACTGATCTTGAACTCCTTCATCATCTGGTTCTTGATTTGTCTGATTCCTTTGACATCATTACCTGTAAGTATGATATCATCCACATATACACACAGGTATATTACCTCTGAATTACTTCTCTTGATGAATAGAGAAGTGTCTGCCTTGCTCATGACAAAACCTTGGTCTTGAAGGTATGTGGTCAATCTGTGGTTCCATGCCCTAGATGCCTAGTGCTTCAATCTCCTCATCCATAGCTTCCTTCCATTCTGTCTTGGTCATGGCTTCTTCATATGATCCTGGTTCTTCAATCGACAAATCTTCAGCAAGATAAACAAAGTGTTTAGTAACAAGAGAGGTATCATACCCATATCTGATAGGTTTTTTGCTCTCCCTTTGTGATCTTCTGATTGATTGATTTGAAGATTCAGGTATGTCTTCAAGTTTCTTCATCTTTAGTTTGCCTTTGGACTTCCGTGCCTTGAACTCTTCAAGATTGATAATGTCTTCATCATGTGAAGTGGTGTCTTCATTTTGAGTAGGTTCCTCCTTAGCAAGACTTGGAAACTCCTCCTCCAAGTCATAGGGTAGTTTAAATTTCCTGCATTCATTCTCATACGAAGAATCATTTTCATCAAAGACAACATCTCTACTAACCATGAATCTCTTATTTGAAGGGTTGTAGAACCTGTACCCCTTCTGATTTAGATCATATCCAATAAAGATGCACTTCTCAGCCTTAGGGTCTAGCTTACCTCTTATCTGAGAAGGAATGTGTACATATGCTACACATCCAAATATCCTGCAACGATCAAGTGAGGGTCTCTTACCATGCCATGCTTCATAAGGAGTCATCCCATCAAGGGACTTAGATGGTAACCTGTTTATGAGGTAAGTGGCAGTAGATACACTCTCTGCGCATAAATAGTTAGGCAATCTCTTCTCATTTAACATTGACCTAGCTGTTTCAACAATCAACCTATTTCTTCTCTCAGCTACCCCATTCTGTTCAGGAGTATACCTTGTGGTGATTTCTCTCTTGATTCCTCTGTCCTGCAAGAAGACTTCAAACTCATTGGAGAAGTACTCACCTCCTCCATCTGACCTTAGCCTCTTTAGATTCTTCCCTGTCTGATTCTCAACAAGTGCAAGATACTTTTTAAAACAGTTGAACACTTCATCTTTGTGCTTCATAAAGTACAATACACTCCACCTGCTATAATCATCAATAAAAGATACATAGTACCTTGATCCTGATATTGAGGGGTCTTTGCTTGGTCCCCATACATCTCTATGGACAAGTTCTAGGTAGTCCTCATGCATGTAGCCTTTCCTTGAGAAGAGTAACCTGTGTGACTTCCCAAACTGACAAGCACCACATTTATATATCATGTGTTGTTTGGAAACATTGGGTATTCCAATTACACATTGATCCCTACATATCTGTTCCAATGTTCTTTCTCCTACATGCCCTAACCTTTTATGCCAAATCTCAAGCTCTGAAAGTGTTTGATCTTTATAATTGTAGAGTGCAATATCCTTTGTGTCTTTGATCTCAAAAGTAAAAAGTCTACCTGATTTTTCTCCTCTAGCAATTCTCTTGAACCCTTGATTGGGATCTTCCACAAATGCTCCAAATTGGTTGAATCCGACCAGTAAACCTTTTTCCACAATCTGTCCAACACTCATCAAGTTTTTGTAATGGTTGGTACATATGGTACCCTACTCAACAAGTTTTGATTTCCATCACAAGTCTTAAGATTTCCAACTTTAACTACTGAGTGCTTGGTGTCATCACATGTTTGTACTTGATGCTTACCTTTTGGTTCTTCAAGGTCAGAGAGTAGAGCTACATTGCCAGCCACATGATTTGAGCATCTTGAGTCAATGTAGAATAGGTGTTCATCATTTGTACCTAGTTTTGAAGTCATGTTCATGATCAGAAGAGAATCATCTTGCTCTTCTGTATAGTTGTTGTAATCCTTTCTAGTTTTGAATCATGCTTGGTAGTTGCCATTGTAGTTGTTGTTGTAGTTATTGTTGTAGTTGTTGTTGTACCCTTGATGATGGTTGAATCTGCCTTTTGATTGTGAGTATCCACCTCTTTGATATCCTCTTCCTCTCTGATTCTTGTAGTTCCTTCTGTAGTATGATTTGATAAACCACAAATGTTACATGGTGAGGAGTTATAGGATCTCCCCCTACCTTGCTTACCTGCATTGCCCCTTCCTCTTCATGATCTACCTTTCCCTACATAGTTGGCTTGGGAGGTAGTGCCTTCATCCTCTATCTTCTTGTTCTTGCCTTTATCTTTAGACTTACTTTTATCAGTTTATAGGGCAGAAGAGCTATTACCTTTGGATGAGTCTCCATTCTTGTTGAGCTTGGCTTCATGAGTGAACAATTGCCCCATGAGAGTGGTACGATCTAGAATTTGCATGTCCATGTATAGGTCCATGACAATGGTGAAGCTTTCCCATTTGTCATCAGCTTTAATCCCATTGATCACTTGCCTTACTATCTGCTCTTCTTCAATCTCTTCTCCTTTGCTTGCTAACTAATCTGCTACATCTTTAATCTTGGTCACAAACTCTGCAATAGCCTGCTTAGGTTGCTTCCTTAGTGTGGTGAATTCAATCCACAATTGGTTTTTTCTGGCCCTTGTGTTGGAAGAGAAATAAGATGGAAAGGTTTCCCAAGTCTCTTGGGATGTCTTACAGTTTCTTATATGTGGAAAAAGAAAATCCGTAATGGAGTTGAGTAAGTAAGACCTTGCTAATGCATCCTTGGCACACCATGAGTTGAGCTTTTCATGTTCTTCCTTTGTTGGTACTCCTCTGGTTTTGAATGAGGGAAATTCCTCATCTCCTAAGATGTATCCATAAAGACTCCTTCCTTGTAGGTATGTCTTCATCCTTAGATACCATGCCTGATAGTTGTTCCTATCCAATTTATCAATAAATGAAGGAAAACCATCTCCCATTTTAGCTTAACTTGCTCTGATACCACTGTTGGGAATGATGGATGGACACTCCAAGGGAATGAGTAGGTACTGCCAAATCCTGCTTTGTACTATCCCTTTAATGCTTCAGAGTTAATAAGTGGACCTTCTTAGCTTTCCAATGACACCATAAAATGGCCTATGTACTTTGGAAATGATGTATGAAAAGAAAGAATCAAAATAGACAACTTTGAACTTCAAGTCTTCAAGAAAACCTTCTATTTTTGTCACTGCACCTGCTGTATCTTTTGCTCAATATGATCAGCATAGTAGGAATTCAAAAGATTCCTTTAAGGGCTATCTAACTAGCTTAGCAAGCTAACTATTCCAAGTGATATCACTAAAAAAAGATTAACTATGCTCAGAGAAATCAATTTAGAAAGTAAACCTTTGCCCCCAATATTTTAGGACTATTGTAGACTTTGACCAGTGATCACTTCGACAACCTTTTCCTTAAAATAGCTGAATATAAATTCTTCAAACTTTGATAGCCTGTAGTATACTTTGATTTGGTTCCAAGAAGATATAGATCCTTGAATTGGTGGAGAACTGAGTGAGATATGCTCTCCACAAGTTGACAGACTTTCAAACACTATGAAAGAGAGCTCAAAAATAAACAACGTAGATATATGTATTAATGAACACTTCTATACAATGCCATAGGCATGAATATCATTGCCTAATGGTGTAGATAGGTGTAGGCTAGAATGTAGACCTCATACACACTCAGAAATGGTAATGAGAAGCTCAAAAAGTGACTCTTCTGACCGTGACTTTTTGATGATCACTTTTATAGTAGTTGAGTTGAAAGTTTGAATTTGAATTCAAATTTTGGCTCTCTATAATCATGCTCCTACATCCTAGGAGATATTCAATCAATCAAAGCTAACTTTTCCATGAGTTATTTTTGGTAGGTGTTTACAAGGATTCCAAGTCAAATGTGACTTTTACAAAAGGGTAAAGTGGTAATTAACCACTAGCATTGATTCCTATGCATCTTCATGTGTGTATGAATTACAAGCCAAAAGTTTAGGCTTGTGAATTGCACCAACATAAAGAATCCTGCTCAACAGATTTCTATTCTCATCAGAGGTTTTATCATTTCCTACCTTGACCACTGAATGCTTGGTGGTGTAACCTGTTTGTACTTGGTGCTTTCCCTTGGGTTCCTCAAGGTGAGAGAGAAGAGCTACATTGCCTATCATATGGTTTGAATAACGTGATTCAATATAGAAGAGGTGTTCATCATTCATACCTTCCTTTCAAGTCATGTTCATAATCAGAAGGGAATCCTCTTGATCCTTTGTGTAATTGTTGTAGTCCTGCTTGAGAAGTAGTACCTTCGTCTTCTACTTTCATGCTTTTCCCTTTCTCCTTAGTCTTTTCTTTATCTGTGTATAGAGCAAAAGAGCTATTACCTCTTGATGATTCTCCATTTTTGTTGAGCTTGGCTTCATGGGTAAAGAGTTGCCCCATGAGTGTGGTAAGGTCTGGAATGTGCATGTCCATGTATAAGTCCATGGCAATTGTGAAGGCTTCCCATTTTTCATCTGCCTAGATGCCATTGATCACTTGTCTCACTATTTTCTCCTCTTCAATCTCCTCTCCTATGCTTGCCAATTGATTAGCCTCATCTTTGACTTTGGTCACATACTCTGAAATGCTTTGCTTGGGTTGCTTCCTTTGAGTGGTAAACTCAATCCACAATTGATTCTTTCTTGCTCTTTTATTAGAAGGAAAGTATGAAGACAATGTATCCCAAGTCTCTTGGAATGTTTTACAGGTCGTAATGTGTGGAAGAAGGAAGTCAGAGATAGAGTTAAGTAAATATGCCCTTGCTAATGCATCTTTGGCACACCATGAGTTGCGTGTTTCAAGCTCCTCTCTTGTAGGTTGTCCTTTGCTTCTAAACTTGGCCATCTCCTCATCTCCTAATATGTATCCATAGATACTACTTCCTTGTAAGTATGTCTTCATCCTCAAGAACCATGCTTGGTAATTGTTCATGTCCAATTTATCAATAAGGAAGAGAAACCATCTCCCATTCTACCTCCATTGCTCTAATACCACTATTGGGAAAGATGGATGGATACCTCAAGAAATGAGTTGGTACTACCAAACCTTGCTTAGTACCTGCCCTATTCTAGTTCAGAGTTGTGTTGTAGGCCCTCTTAGATTCCCAATGACACTAAATAAGTGTCATTGTACTTTGGAGATGATGCTACAAACAATTAGATCAAAACAAATAAGTTTGTAACTAGCTTGTGACAAAAAACTTGCTATTTTGGTATTGAAACCTGCTGGATGTTATGCTCAGTGCTCATAGTACAGTAGCAATTAGGAAAATTCCTTTTCGGTGAATCAAATTAGCTTAGAGATCTAATGATTCCAACTGAAATCACTTAACATCATAGATTATACAATTAGCAATCAGTTTAGCAATTGAATCCTTACCCCTGACTTTTTAGGAGATGTACAAAGAATGACCAATGACTTCTTCCAGGCCCTTTTCTCCCAATTGGCTGAATCAAATGCCTTCAAAATTTGTCACTGTGACACAAACTATGAGCTTGTTACAACGAGCTATAAATCATTGAAAATCGTGTAGAGATCAATGAGATATGAGAAACACAATTACACTGTTTTGAGTAAAAATGGGAAAGAAATCAACAGAGATACTTAATGATGTATATGTATTATGGAACATGATTTTACAAAATTATAGGCAAACGAATGATGCGAAATGATAGTGAGGTGAGTGAGCAATGAAGTGTGCTATGCAACCTCTACTAATGATCAATGAATGGCTCTCAAAAGGAGTGTATGTGGCCGCGAGCTTTCCAAGTACTTTTATAGGTGATTTCTTCAAATTTGAATTTTGAGATTCAAATGATCTTCCACCTAAAATTTCTCCCTCTGAATGCGGAGATATTCTTGTTGGGAAAGATGGATGGATGATCCAGGAAACTGAGTAGGTACTGCTAAACGTGCTTTGTACCTGCCCTCTCTTGCTTTAGACTTGATTAGTAGACTTCCTTAGCTTTCAAATGACACCAAGAAATGGCCTATGTCCTTTGGAAATGAAGTGTGCAATGATTGAATCAAAACAGATAACTTTGTAAGTCACAAACTCAAGAAAACCTTCTATTTTGGTCTTGACACCTGCTGAATGTTTTGCTCAGTGTGACCAGCACAGTAGCAATTCATAAAATTCCTTCTAGGGGTATTCAATTAGCTTAGTAAGCTACCATTTGCAAGTGGAATGATGTAACATAATGAACTATGCTAAGAGAAATTAATTTAGCAAGATTTGGTATACCCCCGACTGTTTAGGACTGTAGTAGAGATAGACCACTGAGCACCGCGACGACGATTTCTCTAAATTGGCTGAATGAAATCACTTTAGACTTTGTGAGCATGTAGATAAATTTGAGCTGAATCCAACAAGATTTGAATCATTGAATTTGGTGGAGTATTGACTGAGATATGCCCTTCAAGTTGACAGACTTTGGAGTAGACTAGCAGAGAATACAGATATGAATAATGTAAATGTATCTATAAATTAACACTTGTGTACAATTCCATTGGCATGACTAGCATTGCCTAATGGTGTAGAGAGGTGTAGTCTATGATGTAGTGCTCACACACACTCAATGACAGTAGAACGAAGCTCGGGAGTGATGTCTCTCACCACGACTTTTCAAGTTCACCTTTTATATGGAATGTGTAAGAATTTGAATTCAAATTCAAATTCTTCGCTCCTTCTAATCAAGCTTCTAAAAACTTGGAGATATTCTCTCAATCAAGTGAACTAACTTTTCCACGAATCATTTGGGTAGGTGATTACAAAAGATTCTAAGTCAAATTGACTTTTACAATGAGGTAAAGTGGTAAGTAATCACTAGCATATGTTCCTATGGTTCTTCATGCATGTAGAGTCTTCATGATATCTTCCAAGCCAAATGTGTAGGCTTGTGGTTTACACCAACAGCTCCCCCTCAAGCCAAACATTTTGGCTTAAGTCTTCATCTTCAATCTTCAAGTACATCCTGCAATCCAATCATAGATTTGAACCTTCAAAGTTTGGTCCCATCCAAAGCTTTAGTCAGCAAATCTGCACATTGCATGTTGGTTGACACATAGGTCAGCTGAATGTCCTTGCTTAGTAACTTCTCCCTCACATAATGATAATGAACTTCTATGTGTTTGGTCCTGGCATGATAGATAGGATTAGCTGCAAGGTGAGGAGAACTTGTATTATCTCCAAAGATAATTGGTGGCCTAGTATATAAGCCCAATTCTGTGTACAAAAGCTCAATCCAAATTGCTTCTTGAGTGGCATTAGCTAGCCCTCTATATTCAGCTTCTGTAGAAGACAATGCTACAGTTGGTTGCTTCTTTGCAGACCATGAAATTTGTTTGTCACTTGCAAAAGGAATGTATCCTAAAGTGCTTCTCCTATCATCCTTGCATCCTGCCCAATCTGCATCTGAATAAACTTTTATATCAATATCTGAAGTGTAAGGAAAGTATAAACTATGGTTCTGTGTACCCTTGAGATACTTCAAGATCCTTTTTGCAGCCTCTAAGTGAGGTATCCTTGGCTTGTGCATAAATTGACTTAGCACACTAACTCCATATGCAATATCAATTCTTGTAAGAGTAGCATAGTCCAAGCTACCTACCATACTTTGATAACCTGTAATGTCTTGAACTTCATCACCTTCATGGGCACTTAGCTTTAAGTTCACCTCCATTGGAGCTGCTTTAGCATCCTGCAAGTGAAATTTCTTCAACATGTCCTGCACATACTTCTTCTGAGTAATGTATATCCCTGAATTAGTGTAAACTAATTCAAGTCCCAAAAAATACTTTAATAATCCAAGATTATTGATCTTGAATTCCTTCATCATCTGACTTTTGATGCTTCTGATTCCATTGACATCATTACCTATAATGATGATGTCATCAACATAGACACAAAGATAGATTACCTCTGAATTACTTCTCTTAATGAACAGAGAAGTGTCAGCCTTACTCATGACAAAACCTTGGTCTTGGAGGTATGTAGTTATCCTATAGTTCCATGCCCTAGGTGCTTGCTTCAATCCATATAACGCCTTCTTTAATTTGCAAACATAAGTTACCTTCTTAGGGTCTTCATAGCAAGGAGGTTGTCACATATACACTTCTTCTAAAATCCATCCATTCAAGAAAGCATTCTTGACATCCAATTGGTACATGTTCCAATTCTTTGATGCAGCTACATTAACCAATACTTTGATTGTTGGCATCTTGGCCACAGGAGAAAATGTCTCTTCATAGTCAATGCCTTGAGTTTGTGCAAAACCCTTGGCTACTAACCTGGCCTTGTACCTGTTAATTGTGCCATCAGAATTTCTTTTCAACTTATAGATCCATCTGGATCCTATTACCTTCATGGAGTCCTTCCTGGGTACTAGCTCCCATGTATCACTCTCCTTGAGTGCTTCAATCTCCTCATCCATAGCTTCTTTCCATTCTGATTTTGTGATTGCTTCTTCATATGATCCTGGTTCTTCATTTAGCAAATCCTTGGCAAGATAAACTGAATGTTTAGTAACAAGAGATGTATCATACCCATATCTGATAGGTTTTTTACTTTCCCTTTGTGATCTCCTAAAGGGTTGAGTTGAAGACTCAGGTATGTCTTCAAGCTTCTTCATCTTCATTTTGCCTTTGTACTTCCATGGCTTGAACTCTTCAAGGTTGATTGTATCTTCATTATCTAAACTTGACTCTCCATTCTGAGTAGGTTCCTCCTTTGTAAGTTTTGGAAATTCTTCTTCCAAATCATAGGGTAGTTTGACCTTCCTGCATTCATTCTCATACCAAGAATCATTCTCATCAAAGATCACATCTCTGCTTACCATAAATCCCTTATTGGTAGGGTTATAAAACCTATAACCTTTTTTATTTAAATCATATCCAATGAAAATACATTTTTCAGCCTTTGGATCTAGCTTTCCTCTTACCTGTGAAGGAATGTGTACATATGCTACACATCCAAAAATTTTGTAGTGATCCAATGATGGTCTCTTACCATGCCATGCTTCATATGGTGTCATACCATCAAGTGATTTTGATGGTAACCTGTTTATGAGATAGGTGGCAGTAGAAACACTCTCTGCCCATAGATAGTTAGGTAATTTCTTCTCATTAAGCATAGATCTAGCTGTCTCAACAATTAACCTATTTCTTCTTTCAGCTACCCCATTCTGTTCAGGAGAGTACCTTGTGGTTATTTCCCTTTTGATGCCTCTGTCCTACAAGAAGTCCTCAAATTCATTGGAGAAGTACTCACCTCCTCCATCTGACCTTAGCCTCTTCAAATTCCTGCCTGTCTGATTTTCAACTAGTGCAAGATATTTCTTAAAACAATTAAATACCTCATCCTTGTGCTTCATAAAGTATAATACACTCCATCTGCTATAATCATCAATAAAAGACACATAGTACCTTGAACCTAAAACTGAGGGGTCTTTGCTAGGTCCCCATACATATGTGTGTACAAGCTCTAGATAGTCTTCATGCATATATCCTTTCTTGGAGAAGGGTAACCTGTGAGACTTACCAAATTGACAAGCACCACACTTGTAAATCATATGTTGCTTGGATACATTAGGTATCCCAAGCACACATTGGTCCTTGCACACTTGCTTCAAGGTCCTTTCTCGTATGTGCCCTAATCTCTTGTGCCAAATCTCAAGCTCTGAAAGTGTTTGATCTTTATAACTTTATAATGCAATGTTCTTTGTATCTTCCAACTCAAAAGTTAAAAGTCTACCTGATTTTTCTCCTTTAGCTATCCTTTTGAATCCATGTCTTGGGTCCTCCACAAACGCTCCATATTGATTGAATGTGACATGCAACCCTTTCTCTACAATCTGACCAACACTCATTAAGTTCTTTGTAATGGTTGGTACATAGAGTACCCTGCTTAACAAATTCTGATTACCATCACAAGTCTTCACATTTCCAACTTTAACTACAGAATGCTTTGTATCATCACCTGTTTGGACTTGGTGTTTACCTTTTGGTTCCTCAAGATCAGAGAGTAGTGCAACATTACCAGCCACATGATTTGAACACCCTGAATCAATATAAAATAAGTGATCATCACTTGTACGTTACTTTGAAGTCATGTTCATGATCAAGAGAGAGTCATCCTACTCCTCTGTGTAGTTGTTGTAGTCCTTTCTGTTTCTGAATCCTCCTTGGTAGTTGCCATTGTAATTGTTGTTGTAGTTGTTGTTGTAATTGTTGTTGTGGCCTTGGTGATGGTTGAACCTTCCTCTAGACTGTGAGTATCCACCTCTTTGGTAGCCTCTTCCTCTCTAATTTTTATAATTCTTGTAACACCCATCTGTGGTGTGATTTGATAAGCCACAAATGTTACATGGTGATGAGTTATAGGGTCTCCCCCTACCTTGCTTACCTCCTCTGCCCCTTCCTCTTGACGATCTACCTCTCCTTGCATAGTTGGCTTGGGAGGTAGAGCCTTCATCTTCCACCTTTTTACTCTTGCCTTTATCCTTGGATTTCTTATCAGTGTATAGGGCAGAAGAGTTGTTACCTTTGGATGTATCTCCACTCTTGGTAAGCTTTGCTTCATGTGTAAATAGTTGTCCCATGAGAGTTGTAAGGTCTGGAGTGTGCATGTCCATGTAGAGATCCATTGTAGTGGTGAAGCTTTCCCACTTGTCATCAGCCTTGATTCCATTGATTACCTGCCTTACAATTTGTTCTTCTTCAATCTCTTCTCCTATGCTTGCTAGCTGATCTGCAATATCTTTGATCTTGGTCACAAATTCTAAAACAGCTTGCTTAGGTTGCTTTCTTAGTGTTGTGAATTCAATCCACAACTGATTTTTCCTAGCCCTTGTATTGGAGGAAAAGTATGATGACAAGGTTTCCCAAGTCTCTTGGGAAGTCTTACAATTTCTGATATGAGGTAAAAGAAAGTCAGATATAGAGTTAAGTAAATAAGACCTTGCCAATGCATCCCTTGCACACCATGTGTTGAGTTTTTCTTGTTCCTCCTTGGTTGGCAAACCTCTTGCTTTGAATGAGGGCAATTCCTCATCTCCTGAGATGTATCCATAGAGACTCCTTCCTTGTAAGTAGGTCTTCATCCTTAAAGACCAAGCTTGATAATTGTTCCTGTCCAATTTGTCAATAAATGAAGGAAAACCATCTCCCATTTTACCTTATTTTCTCTGATACCACTGTTGGGAAAGATGGATGGATGATCCAGGAAACTGAGTAGGTACTACTAAACCTGCTTTGTACCAGCCCTCTCTTGCTTTAGACTTGATTAGTAGACTTCCTTAGCTTTCAAATGACACCAAGAAATGGCCTATGTCCTTTGGAAATGAAGTGTGCAATGATTGAATCAAAACAGATAACTTTGGAAGTCACAAACTCAAGAAAACCTTCTATTTTGGTCTTGACACCTGCTGAATGTTTTGCTCAGTGTGACCAGCACAGTAGCAATTGATAAAATTCCTTCTAGGGCTATTCAATTAGCTTAGTAAGCTACCATTTGAAAGTGGAATGATGTAAAATAATGAACTATGCTAAGAGAAATTAATTTAGCAAGATTTGGTATACCCCCGGTTTTTTAGGACTGTAGCAGAGATAGACCAGTGAGCACCTCGACGACGATTTCTCTGCATTGGCTGAATGAAATCACCTCAGACTTTGTCAGCATGTAGATGACTTTGAGCTGAATCCAACAAGCTTTGAATGATTGAATTTGGTGGAGTATTGACTGAGATATGCCCTTGACAAGTTGACAGACTTTGGAGTAGACTAGCAGAGAATACAGATATGAATAATGTAAATGTATCTATAAATTAACACTTGTGTACAATTCCATTGGCATGACTAGCATTGCCTAATGGTCTAGAGAGGTGTAGGCTATGATTTAGTGCTCACACACACTCAATGACAATAGAACGAAGCTCAAGAGTGATGTCTCTCACCGTGACTTTTCAAGTTCACCGTTTATATGGAATGTGTAAGAATTTGAATTCAAATTCAAATTCTTGGCTCCTTCTAATCAAGCTTCTAAAAACTTGGAGATATTCTCTCAATCAAGTGAACTAACTTTTCCACGAATCATTTGGGTAGGTGATTACAAAAGATTCTAAGTCAAATTGACTTTTATAATGAGGTAAAGTGGTAAGTAATCACTAGCATATGTTCCTATGATTCTTCATGCATGTAGAGTCTTCATGATATCTTCCAAGCCAAATGTGTAGGCTTGTGGTTTACACCAACAATTCTCTCATGAGAGACTCCTATCATAAACTTCTCCTAACTTCACAAAATGAGTGGACTCACAAGATTCTTTTCAAGTAAAACACTTTCACATTGGGTAATGATCAAATTATTACATGCTAGTGTTCATATGCTCCATCAAATGGATACACATATATTCTTCATTGTCTAGCCAAGTGTGATGGCTTGGAACTTCTATATGCTTTGTTCTTGCATGATAGATAGGATTTGCTGCAAGATATTATGAACTTGTATTGTCACCAAATATCATAGATGAGTGAGTGTGAAGTCCTGAATTTGAATATAGCAATGTCATCCATATGGTCTCTTGTATAACATTGGATAATCCCGTGTATTCAGCCTCTTTTGAGGATAAAGAAACAATAAGTTGCTTCTTGGAAGACCATGAAATGGGCTTATCATTTGCAAAAGAAAGATAACCAGAAGTACTCCTCCTGTCATCCTTACAACTAGCCCATACTAGATCAGAGTATAGCTTGATGTCCAAATCTAAAGTATATGGAAAGTACAAACCTTGATTTGAGTACCCTTCAGATACTTCAAAATCCTCTTGGGAGCTTCAAAGTGAGGTGCTCTAGGTTTGTGCATGAATTGACTTAAAACACTTACACCATAATCAATATCAATCCTTGTCAATGTTGCATAGTTTAGGCTTTCTATTATGCTTTGATATTCTGCAATGTCTTCAAGCAAATCACCGTCATGAGCAGTTAATTTTTTATTTACCTTCATAGGAGTGCTAGCTATCTTGGCATTCTCCAAGTGGAATTTCTTCAACATGTCCTATACAAACTTCCTTTAGGTAATATAAATTCCAGAATTTTTGTAGAACAATTCAAGTCCAAGAAAGTACTTTAGTGATCCTAGATTAGTGATTTTGAACTGCATCATTTGATTCTTGATGTGTTTGATGCCATTGGCATCACTACTTGTGAGTATGATATCATCAATATACACACATAGGTATATCACCTCTCAATTACTTCTCTTGACAAAAAGAGAAGTATCTGCTTTGCTCATGATGAATCCTTGATCTTGAAGGTATGTAGTCAACCTATGGATCCATGCGGTAGGTGCCTGCTTCAATCCATAAAGATCTTTGTTCAAATTGCACACATAATTTACCTTGCTTGGGTCTTCATAGCCATGAGGTTGAACCATGTAAACCTCCTCTCCAATCCAGCCATTAAGGAAAGCATTTTTTATATCCAATTGGTACATATTCCCATTCCTTGATGCAGCCACACTTACTAATGGTTGGCATTTTGGCCATAGGTGAGAAAGTCTCTTCATAATCAACACCTTGGGTTTGTGCAAAACCTTTTGCCACAAGTCTAGATGTATACATGTTTATGGATCCATCTGAATTTCTCTTGACTTTTTAAATCCATCGAGAACCAATTACCTTCATTGATGCCTTCTTTGGTACTAGCTCCTTACTATCATTTTCCTTGAGTGCTTCTATTTCATAATCCATAGCTTCATTCCATTCTTCCTTGTTCTTTGCCTCTTCATATGAAGTAGGTTATTCAAGTGATAAATCTTTAGCAAGATAAATGGAATGCTTAGTAACTAATGAAGTATGATACCCATATCTATTTGGCTTCTTACTCTCGCTTTGTGATCTCCTTAGAGCTTGATTGGATGATTCATGTAAGTCTTCCAACCTCTTCATATTTGCCTTGCCCTTTGATTTCCATGCCTTGAATTCTTCTAGGTTTATGATTCCTCATCATCTGATTTGATGTCTTCAATTTGAGTTGGCTCCTCCTTGGTGAGGTTTGGAAAATCCTCTTCCAAGTCATATGGCAACTTGACCTTCCTGCATTCACTTTCAAACCATGAGTCATTCTCATCAAACACAACATCTCTATTGACCATAAATCCTTTGTTGGATGGATTATAGAACCTGTATCCTTCGTGGTTTAAATCATACCCTATGAAGAAGCACTTCTTTGCATTATGGTCTAGCTTACCTTTGATTTGAGATGGGATATGCACATAAGCAACACATCCAAAGATCCTGCAATGATCAAGTGATGGTCTCCTACCAGGCCATGCTTCATATGGGGTCATCCCTTCAAGTGATTTGGATGGCAACCTGTTAATAAGATAAGTGACAATAGATACACTCCCTACCGACACATAATTAGGTAACCTTTTTTCATTTAACATTGACCTCGCTATTTCAACAATCCAACTATTTCTCCGCTATGCCACCCCATTTTGCTCAAGGGTATACCTTGTTATCTCCCTTTTGATTCCTCTATCCTATAAGAATGCATCAAATTCATTTGAGAAGTACTCATCTCCTCCATTTGACCTTAGTCTCTTTAGACTTCTTCCTTTTTGGTTTTCCACAAGTGCAAGATACTACTTAAAGTAGATGAACACTTCATCTTTGTGCTTCATAAAATACGAGATAGTCCACCTACTGAAATCATCAATGAAATACACATAGTACCTTAAATTGAAGGGTCCCTTCTTGGTCCCCACACATCTATGTGGACAAGCTCCAAGTAATCATCATGCATATATCCCTTCTTTGAGAAGGGTAACCTATGAGATTTACCAAACTGACATGCACCACTTTTTATAGATCATGTGTTGCTTAGATACGTTAGGTATCTTGAGCACGCATTGATCTCTACATATTTGCTTCAAGGTTATTTCACTAATATGCCCTACGCTTTTATGCCAAATCTCAAGCTTTGACAATGTTTGATCCTTGTAATTATAAAGTGCGTTATTCCTTGTATCTTTAAGTTCAAATGTAAATAGTCTACCTGTTTTTCCTCCCTTGGCAATTCTCTTATATCCATGTTGGGGATCCTCCTGCACAAATGATCCATATTTTCTGAATCTAACCTGCAAACCTTTTTCCACAATCTGTCCAACATGCATCAAATTCTTGGTGATTGTAGGTACATAAAAAACCCTGCTCAACAGATTTCTATTCCCATCAGAGGTTTTAACATTTCCTACCTTGAACACTAAATCCTTGATGTCATCACCTGTTTGTACTTGGTGCTTTCCCTCTGGTTCCTCAAGGCCAGAGAGCAGAGCTACATTGCCTATCACATGGTTTAAACAACCTGAGTCATTATAGAAGAGGTGTTCATCATTCATACCTTGCTTTGAAGTCATGGTCATAATCAAAAGGGAATCCTCTTGATCCTCTGTGTAATTGTTGTAGTCCTTTCTTGATTTGTATACTCCTTGGTAGTTGTTATTGTAATTGTTGTTGTAGTTGTTGTAGCCATGGTTGTAGCTTTGACTGTGGTTGAACCTTCCTCTTGATTGTGTATAGACACCTTTTTGATATCCTATTCCTCTCTAATTCTTGTAGTTCCTAGAGCACTCATTAGTAGTGTGATTAGACAGTCCACATATGTTGCATGGGCAAGAGTTGAAAGATCTCGCCCTAACATGCTTACCTCCTCTACCCCTTCCTCTTGAGTTCCTACCTCTCCCTGCATAGCTAGCTTGAGAAATAGTACCTTCATCTTCTACTTTCTTGATTTTCCCTTTCTCTTTAGTCTTTCCTTTATCTGTGTATAGGGCAAAAGAGCTATTACCTCTTGATGATTATCCATTTTTATTGATCATGGCTTCATGGGTAAAGAGTTGCCCCATGAGTGTGGTAAGGTCTGGAATCTGCATGTCCATGTATAAGTCCATGGTAGTTGTGAAAGCTTCCCATTTTTCATCTTCCTTGATGCCACTGATCACTTGTCTTACTATTTGCTCCTCTTCAATCTCCTCTCCTATGCTTGCCAATTGATCAGCCTCATCTTTGACTTTGGTCACATACTCTGAAGTACTTTGCTTGGGTTGCTTCCTTTGAGTGGTAAACTCAATCCACAATTGATTCTTTATTGCTCTTGTACCAGAAGAAAAACATGAAGACAATGTATCCCCCGTCTCTTCGGATGTTTTACAGTTCCTAATTTATGGAAGAAGGAAGTCAGAGATAGAGTTAAGTAAATATGACCTTGCTAATGCATCTTTGGCACTCCATGAGTTGAGTCTTTCAAGCTCCTCTCTTGTAGGGTTTCCTTTGCTTCTCAACATGGGCATCTCCTCATCTTCTAATATGTATCCATAGAGACTCCTTCCTTGTAAGTATGTCTTCATCCTTGAGCACTTTGCTTGGTAATTGTTCCTGTCCAAATTACTAGTAAAGAAGGGAAACCATCTCCCATTTTACCTCAATTGCTTTGATACCGCTGTTAGGAAAGATGGATGGAAACCTCAAGAAATGAGTTGGTACTGCCAAACCTTGCTTAGCACCTACCCTATTCTACTTTAGAGTTGTGTTGTAGGCCCTGTTAGATTTCCAATGACACTAAATAAGTGCCTGTGTAGATGATGCTTCAAATAATTAGATCAAAACAGATAAGTTTGTAACTTGCTTGTGACCAAAAACTTGCTATTTTGGTCTTGACACCTGTTGGATGTTATGCTCAATGCTGAGAGTACAGTAGCAATTAGGAAAATTCTTTTTGGTGAATCAAATTACCTTAGATAGCTAATGATTCCAAGTGAAATCACTTAAAATGAGGGACTACACAATGAGCAATCAATTTAGCATTTGAATCTTTACCCCGACTTTTTAGGAGATGTGTAGAGAATGACTAGTGACTACTCGAGGCGCTTTCTCCTAATTGGCTGAATCAAATGCCTTCAAAATTTGTCAGCCTGAGGTAGACTATGAGATTCTTCCAAGAAGATATATGTCATTGAAAATGGTGTAGAGACCAATGAGATATGAGAAACACAAGTACACTATTCATGGCAAAGAAATCAATAGAGATAGTTAATGATGTATATCTATTATGGAACATGATTTTACAAAATCATTGGCAAAGGAATGGTGCCAAATAATAGTGATGTGAGTGAGAAATGAAGTGTGCTGCTCAACCTCTACTAATGATCAATGAATGGCTCTCAAAAGGGGTGTATGGGGCCGCGATATTTCCAAGTACTTTTATAGGTGCTTTCTTCAAATTTGAATTTTGAAATTCAAGTAAATTTGTATAAATGAGTTCAAACCTTAGGAAATATGTTAGAGGTCCAATATCATTGATCTTGAATTCTTCCTTCATTCTAGCCTTTACCTGCTTGATTCCATTGATGTCATTCCCTATAAGTATTATATCATCTACATATACAAAGAGATATATAACTTCTTTTTATGAAGAATGATGTATTTGCTTTATTAGCCTTGAAGGCTTGATCCTACAAATAGGTTACCAACTTGTGATTCCAAGCTCTTGGAGTTAATTTTAATCCATACAGAGCTTTCTTCAATTTTTACACATAATTGGGATGGTGTGCATCTTCATAACCAAGAGCTTGTGCCATGTAGGCTTCTTTTGAAATCTAGCCATTCAGAAATGCATTTTGTATGTCTAACTCATATAGCTTCCAATTCCTAGATGCAGCAATGCTAACAAGTACTCTAATGGTAGGCATTTTAGCTACAGATGAGAAGGTTTCTTCATAGTCTATCCCATGGGTTTGAGCAAACCCTTTATCTACTAACCTTGCCTTATGCCTGTTGATACTACCATCTGGATTCTTCTTAACTTTATAAATCTATCTTGAACCAATTACCTATATTGATCGTATGCTTGGAACAAGTTCCCATGTATCATTGTCCATTTGAGAGCTTCCATTTCTTCATTCATTGTTTCTCTCCATTCTTTCTTGCTTTGAGCTTCTTCATGGAATGTAGGTTCTTCATGGTTCAGATCCTTGGTGATGTAGATTGAATGTTTTGTAAGGAAGGATGTATCGAATCCATATCTTTTTGGCTTCTTCTTTTCTCTCATCAACCTTCTGATTGGTTGTATAGAGCTTTCTCTTCCTTGATTTAATTCTTCCATTGTAGCTTTGCCTTTGTTCTTCCATAGCTTCAATTGCTCCAACTCTGTGATGTCATCTTCAGAATCACTATTTTCAAGTTGCTTTGGCTCCTTTGTTGGAAGAGATGGAAAGTCCTCTTCCACGTTATATGGTAGCTTCACCTTCCTGTCATCATCAAACCAAGATTTATTTTCATCGAAGACTACATCCCTACTAACTAGCAAACCTTTGTGAGTTGGATTGTATAATCTGTAACCCTTTTGATTTTTATCATATCCAATAAACACACACTTCTCTGCTTTGTGATCCAATTTCCCTCTTACTTGAGAAGGAATATGTGCATAGGCTAAAAATCCAAAGATTTTGTAATGTTCTAGGCTTGTTCTTCTTCCATGCCACACTTCATATGGAGTCATACCATCTAAGGACTTAGATGGGAATCTGTTTACAAGGTATGTAGCTATGGATATAGCCTCTACCGAAAGGTAATTAGGTAGGTTCTTCTCATTTATCATAGATCTAGCTGCTTCAACAATGGTTCTGTTTCTCTTTTCTACTACTCCATTGAGTTAAAGAGTGTACTTGGTTGTATTCTCTCTTTTGATGCCTCTTTCTTGAAGGAAAGCATCAAAATCCTTTGAGAAGTATTCTCCACCACCATCAAATCTAAGTCTCATGATACATTTACCTATTTGATTCTCTACAAGTGCAATATATCTTTTGAAACAATTGAAAACTTTGTTTCATGAAGTATAAGATTGCCGTCTACTGCAATCATCAATAAAAGATACATAATATTTTGAACCTGAAATGGAGGGTTCTTTGCTTGGACCCCACACATCTGTGTGTAAAAGTTCCAATAGCTCTTGATGTATGTAGCCTTTCCTATTGAATGGTTGTCTATGTGCCTTGCAAAATTGACAAGCTTCACACTTGTAGATCATATGTTGCTTTATGATTTTGGGAAATCCAAGTACACTTTGGTCCCTGAATATTTGTTTTAAAGTTCTTTCACCAATATGAGCAAGCCTTTTATGCCATACCTCTAATTTAGAGAGAGTTTGAGATCCATAGCTACACAATGCTATTTTCTTGGTATCTTCAACTTCAAATGCGAAGAGCTTTCTTGTCTTTTCTCCTTTAGCTATCCTTCTGAATCCTTGCTTTGGGTCTTCCACATAGGCTCCATGTCTTGTTAATCTGACGTGCAATCCTTTCTCCATAATTTGTCCAACACTTATCAAATTCTTAGTTATTGTAGGTACATACAATACCCTACTTAGAAGGTTCGTGTTCCCATCTAATGTCTTGAAATTACCTATCTTTTCTATTGAGTGCCTTGTATCATCTCCTTTGTTCACGTCATGTTTATTCTTCTGATCTTCCAAGTCAGAGAGCAATGCTACATTTTCGGATACATGATTGCAGCATCCTGAATTAATATAAAAGAGATGATCATCATCTTTACCCTGCTTCAATGATAGGTTCATGAGAAGAAGTTAGTCCTCTTGACTTTGATCCTTACTGTAGTTGTTGTAATCCTTCCTTCCTGTATATCCATTTTGATAATTGTTGTTGTTGTTATATCCTCCATTGTATCTTCCTCTATTTGATCCATAGCCACCTATGTTGAATCCTCTTCCTCTTGAATTTCTTGGGTTCTTGTATAATTCTTCCATAGTGTGATTAAAATATCCACATATGTTGCAAGGTTGAGATGCTTGGGGTCTCCTCTGCTTTGCTTTCCTCCTTTGCCTCTGCCTCTAGCTTTTCCTCTTCCTGTGAAGCTAGCTTGAAAAGAACTTCCTTAATCTTCATTCTTCTTTGACTTTGATTTATCCTTAGCTTTAGCTTTATCAGAATACAAGGTAGAAGATTGATTACCTCTTGAGGATTCACCAATTTTGTTCATCTTTGCTTCATGTGTGAAGAGTTGGCCCATTAGAGTACTAAGATCTGGTACTTTCATATCCATGTGTGGATCCATGGCAGTTGTGAATGATTCCCACTTGTCATCTCCTTTAATGTGCCATTAATGATTTGCCTTATGATTTGTTCTTCTTCAATCACCTCTCCAATGCTTCCTAAGTGATCAAAAATGTCCTTCATCTTTGTGACATAATTAGTCACACTTTTCTTGGTGCTCTTCTTTAGTGTAGTAAACTCCATCCATAATTGAAAGAAATCCATCTGTATTTCACATATAGTACATGAACTAATTGTGCATGAAGCATGAGAAAGAGGAGCACAATTTGTGCTTCAATGATGATCCAAATCTTGACTTTAAACTCCTCTAAATGTCTGTTCTGATCCGTGACTTCTTTCATGCGTTTGAATAGAGATTTTTGAATTCAAACTTGGTGGGATTCCACCTTAAAGTCTCTCCATCATAGGGGAATCTCATCTAATTGACTTCTCCTACTTCAATTCCATGATTTGCACCTAACAAGGTCATGAGATTCCTTTTTCCCTTTTTACATTTGGAGAATTTACTTTTCTACTTTTACAAGGGATAGTTTTTATGACTTCTCTCATTAAGAGTACATAAAATTCATTACATAAATGTTTTTAATCAAGCACTAAGCTTGCCAAAAATGCACCAATATCCACCACCACTTTTATCGATATCTTCTTCTTCTTCTTCTTCTTCTTCTTCTTCTTCTTCTTCTTCTTCTTCTTCTTCTTCTTCTTCTTCTTCTTCTTCTTAGGACACAACCTATAAGCATGTCGACCTAAGAATTCATAACAGAGGCCCTAAGTGCAAGCCTTTTCTTTTTGTTATTGTTTTAGAATAGATCGCTCAGATCTTTCCACCATGGAAGTTTTTACTTTTCTCTTCCCATAGGTCCAAGGTTAAATGAAGTTCATCTATCTATTAGGTATTAGAACTGCAATTGTGGGCTTCATAAATCTTGGCCAATTAGCCTTTTGTCCTCAAGATTATGGTTGAGAGTGTCATGCAGCCTCCAACACTAAGGAAAGTCCTATTGCCTTGTTTAAAGTGCGGCAGTGCTCCTTGCGCACAAGCAGATACAATGTTTCGCTAAGCCCAAGCACAAACTAATTTACCTTAAGATAATCATGCACATGATATGGTATCTTCAATAAAATTTCTATGTATTTATCTGCATACTCATGCTCTATAATTTATCTCTATTTCAGGAAGAACGAGGCATCTAAAGCCCTAGTACACACATTTGGAGGAACAAAATTGTTATAAAATATGACCTTGAGATCTTCCCAATTGGTGGGATCTATCTTTTCTTGCATTATTTTCCTCCACCATCGGTGGGAAACATCCACCAAACTATAAGTGGCATGTTGGATCTTCCGTTTCTCATGAACCATATTGCAAAGTCAAAAGCATTTCTCCCACTTACTAATCTACTCCTCTACCGCATCTTCCATCTTGGTGCTAGCCTCTCCATAATACTTTGGTGGATTCAAGTCCTTCATTTGCCACTTCACATCTCTACTAGCAGATCCCCCCACATCTGTAAGTGGTGTTTGCGAACTAGATGGTTCACTAGATAGAACTTCCATCTACACTAATGTAGTGAATAATGGCACTTCTAGTTTCTTATACACTTTGAGGATCATCTAAAGAGTATCCTCCATGCCTATAGCCTTGAAATTGAGAACTATAATCTCCTGAGTGTATGGTCGCTCAAGCTGAGCCTCATTAAGAGGAGATATAGCCTTGTTTGGATTCATTCTAAACACACAACGTAACTAATTAGTCAAGTGAATGCAAAATTCAATTCCTAAGTAATAATGCTCCTAATCAACGATTTCTTTGCAAAACATGAAGTAAAAGTATGTGCTCCAAATCCTCTTTCCATCCCATATATCAGCCACAAAAAGATAAACCTCACTAAATCCCTATGTGCTATACATGTTTACATGATAAATATACAAATTATGGAAAATCTTGAAATTCATCCGATGATAAGCACCATTAATAAACTATAAAAGCTTATAACTTTCAAGAAATGATTGTAAATGTGCCTATACAAACTAAAATTTTAGTTAAAACTAAATCCAAGTGATTTGCGCTAAACATTTATAATTTAAAGTCTTCGATATCTTCCAATAACTTCTCTTGTCATAAAGTGTATAACCTAAAAAAGACGAGAGAATTAGAAATATCTAAGCATCTAAAAATTTAATTAATATTGATGTCCAAATACCATAAAGCTTTCACCTCCAAGTGAAAAAAACTCAATTGAAGTTTTTAACTTTGGCGACTCCCCCAAAGAGTGGTCAATTGAGAAATCGTTGTTCCTCCTTGGTAAAAGGATCGTTAACTGTAAGAAATCCCCCCCCCCCCCCCCACTTCAGGCATCATCAAGTGCTCCTTTTGATCAATAACAAGCTCAAACCCAAGTGGGCCCCACATGAGGGTGATTCACCTTCTTTGTAATGCCATCTAAACTTTGTAAAAAGCTTCCCCTCCTTTGTGGGATTTGGGGGGTCCCGTGGGCACTAGTCCACTTCTCTTGTACTTTTCTTTAATTAATTCAAGTCCGGGAGGGTAGGCTTATGACGAACTTCCTTTATTAAAAAGAAACTCAATTGAAGCTATGAGCATGAATGTATGGCCAAAACTCTACAACGGTGTACCTACGTCGAAGAGGTCTTGGGGGTAATACATACCTTCCAAGGACTACTTAGTAGGATGCCCAAATTAACTTTAAATTTCCTAAAGTTTGACTCATTTATGTGCTTTGCTAATCATCTATCCGTATACCAAGTTTCATTTGAAAATCCTACTCCATATGAAAGAGACATGCAAAATAGTTTCTGCAACACTTGTACATTTTTCATGACTAAGAGACTAAACCAAAGAACAAATTGCATTCATAGGCTCCCCAAATGAAGTCAAAATCCCTTCAAATTTGGTAAGCACAAAGGAGAACAAACTATCAACCATATCTAAAAGGTTAATCTCAATTGGACATTCTAAAAAAGAGCAATGGCACGATTTCCATACCTCTATGTACTTCTCTAGTGAGTCCTTACCAGAGAGATCAGAGAGCTAAAATACACATTATAACCCCTAAAACTCATCCACATCATATGAAATTCAAATATATGCTTGAAAACAATAGTTTCCAACACATAGAAAAAATTCATATAATTTGGAAAATGAAATGAAGTGAAAGAACAAAGTTTCTATGCACCTATAACAACTTGCTAGAGAGAATTTCCTACACAAAAACTCGAGATATTCTCACTTTTCTCTTCAATCAAGATTCAAAATCTCATGAAATTTCGAATATACAAACAAATCCATATAGCATTTCAAGGCCAACAAAAACTAAGCAATTGGACACTCTCATAAGGAGATATGGCCCTACAAATTAACCTTGTACAACTTCTAGAGGGTTCTTGTTACAGTAGGTTTGAACCTTTTGACCTATCAACATAGCTTCAAATAACATGATAATTGGTGTGTAATCTTTGTAAGTGAAATAGATCTTCCTACGTGAATTTATGAATACAACAATGTAATAAAGTAAGTTGGTGATCTAGGGATCCGATTGGTTCAGACAGATCTGAAATCGGATTCCGTTTGGTCATTCGTTTGTGTGGCCAAAGATCTCGAGTCTAGACTTACTGGTAGGTCATTTACTCTTGTAACCAAGTAATCCACTTAGCCTAATGGTTAAGACTCAAGGGTGTGAAGGACGAGGTCTTGGGTTCAATCCCCATGAGGTACATGGGAAGAGTATTTTGCCCAAAGAGCTCTAGAACCTTCTAGAAGCATCCACTAGACACTTGGCACACATGTAGTTACATGGCTGACACTTGGATGATTAGCATCTAGCTGCCCAAGAAGGCAGTCCCCTGGAGAGAGCTATATATAGAGGCATTTGGTTGGGAGGAGAGTCATCTCTCAAGCATGTGGTGGTCGTAATCTTCGTTCTATTGCATTGGTATCAGAGCTTCATTCTCCATAGCTCACTTCTTATTCATCTTGCGTGTGCATTGCTCCTTCTACGGCGTAGATGACTGCTCGCGGCTGATCAGAGAAGTCCGTGACGGATTCGTAGTAGGGGCGACAGTCTTTAGCTAAGGAGCTTAGCAAAAGATTAGTACTCTATTGTGCACAACAAGGGATTCGAACGCCCGACCTTCCGAATAGAGCACGCTAGCCTACCCAAAGAGCCCGCGGGCGTTGATGACTTGTATTCGGAGGCGGTCTAAACTGTCATAGAACAACGGTGAAGAGGACCTAAAAAGAAGGCAAAATATATTCTCTGTATGCTGCCGGCGGGAATCGATCCCACGCCCCCCCCAATAGGACTGCGATCGCTTATCCAAGGCGCCCACGACGGGATCACGTCCATGAAGCTGCAGATTATCTTTGTTTGCTAAAGATCGGCGCTGTAAATTCTTCATCAAGCTCTAGCCAAGATCAAAAGGTTATTTCCTCTCTGCTGCAGGCCCGCGGGTGATCGAACACAGAACCTCTGTGTTGGAACGCGTCCGCCTATCCACGAGGCCAAACGAGGTGCACGAAAACATCTCCAGAGCACATAAAATTGTTCGCTCTTTGCACTGCAGAAGTGCTCACTTCGAGAGCTAAAAGGGCGATTACTGAACAGTTCCCTCCGAGATTCGAACCGTGGTGGCATATTTGAAAGTTGCATCAGATAGCCAAGCCACTCCAAGCCTTTCTCTGGTTCAAGTGCGCAGAAAAAGCTTTCTGAATCTGAAGTCGGCGGTGAAGATTCATGAACGGGTCGCAAAACTAAAGATCCATCGAGAGGCATCAAGGACACGGATTACAAAAAGAGCAATTGTTGCAGGCCGAACCCGAGAAGTATTTTGTTTTTAGCCAAAGAAACAAACAAGGAGAATCAAAGATTGAGCAAAGCTTGAAGGAAGTGGAGCTGTGGAGTGAAGATCCGGAGGCCTAAGTTAGTCGATCTCGACGGACCAAGTCATCCAAGACTATTTCTTGATGAGGAAGCTTCAAGAATGATGAATAGCTCCTGGCAAGGATCAAGGGATGGACGAAGCTATGATCAAAGCTAAGTATTTTCCAGTTTTTTGCTTGGCCTTAATGCTTGATTTATTTTGTTTTCATTATTCTACACTTAATCCTAGATGCACATTGAAATAGCCAAGATTTCAATTGATTAAGTCTAGATTAGAATAATGAATTAATCCATTTCTTATTTCAAGCATTAGTTTGCATTAAGGAAAGAATTGATTTCAAAAAGATCCTTGTGCATCAAAGAATGTATTTTGGTAGTTTAAATACATATTTCCTTTCCATTGAGTAAGTTTTCTATTGCACCTCAAGGGTATGTTTTTATATCATAGTGCATTAGGTCAAAGGAAAGGATATACATGCATTAGGATTGCATGATATACATTCTTAGTACAAGAAAAAATCGTGCATCAAGCTCATGCATGATTGTTGTATTATTTTTTGGGCATGCAAAGAACATGCATGCATACGCATGTGAGCATATGCTTTTGCATGTAGATACATGCATTTGCATGATAGAATGGAATGCTGATTGCAAGTAGATATGAGAATGTACTCTCTTAGTATTTAGCTTACTTTATAAAGCTCGCAGTTTGACATTAGGGAAGACCAAGGACTAGTTAGTTGCAAAGACATACTAGTTCTAGTTTGCAACTCAAGTAATTAGTCGATTTCTTCCCAAGTCGATACTCCGCTATCAAAGACAAATACTTAATGATAATTTAAGTATGATAGATGTCTTGCTAGGTATAAGTAAGCACTAGGAGAAAGTTAAGTAATAAATTTTCTTGATAACCAAGAAAATTTAATTCCTTGCAAACTCTTTTATGATGTATGATGACTCTAAGTCCTGGATGTACTTGGAAAGTCATGCGGATAAGCTTTACTTGATTAGTTATATATTTTATGTAACTTCTCAAGCATCCCAAGGTTGGATGAGAACTATATTTCCAAGTTCCTTGAGTACTCTTCTATTTAGAAGATTTCGAAAGTTTAAAGAAGTTTCTTTGTGGTTTCAAGATTTGTATCTCATGATGAAACCTCGGTAAGTAACTTTTTGGAATTGAGATATGAAATAGTCAAGCCTTCTATTTCATGTGAGATCATTCTCCTACCATGTTTAAGATGAATTTATTTTTGGGAAGGTAGATGTTCCAAGTACAGGATCTTAATTGATTCATGAACTCTTCCCAAAATACACATAAATTCATATTATATGATAGGTCCAAGGAATGATGCAGGCAAAACCTCTTTAGGATATAAATGTTTTGCCAAGATATAAAGGTACCAATCTTTTATAAATTTTCATTTGATTTCATCCCAAGGGGTGATGGAAATCAAAGGTTAAACCTCAACATCAATTGATCCTTGACGTCAATAAAAGGATGTTAGGTTCTATAGTTGCATCTCTAGTAAATGATGCAACTAGCTAAGCAATCTTTAGGAAAATAATATAAGTCCCTAAGGACTTGAAGCAAGTGTGAACTTTTCATTTAGGAGTAGAAAGTTCCAAGAAATGGATCTTAAATCCATGAACTTCTCCTAAACAAGTTATAAAGTTCAAAGTTGTGTTCACAGTAACATTACTATTGGATCAATCATCAATAGATGCTTGGACTTTAAACATAATTTTGATTGGTGAAATATGTTTAAAAGGACTCTAGTAACATCTGAAGATTGACCAATAATAATGAGTTTTGTATCAAACTCAAGAATAGAAGTCGATATCACATAAATGAAAGCTCAACTTAAACTTTCATAGTGGCATGGGAAACCATATCCAAAAGGTGATATTTAGTCTCTAGTTTGATACTCAGGAAATGAATACAATTGAATCAGTAAATTTTTTGGATATTATTTGAAAGAATTTCTTTCAAATGTTCTTTTAATATTGCAAAAGATTCCAAGATGAATCACTTGCTCAAGTTATTCCTTATAAGGAATCTCAAGTCTTTGAAGAAATGGCATTCTTTCAAGTATTGAGAATGAAATTCTTCATACTCTTTAAACAATAAGTAAGTAGTTCCCGGACATCCCAAACCACTAGAAGTGGTATTTCAAGTCCTATTTGTGATATAACCTGAAGGTATATCAAAGATTCTTAGCTTTGGAATCTGAGAGGCATAAGTGTATGCTTGGACTTGAGAAAGATCTCTAAAAATCCTGCAAGTAAGCAAAGAAGCTTAAAGATAGTTTAAAGAGATCTTAAAAGATAAAGATAAAGTCTTTATTATTATCGCATGATCAACAAGACTTGATCAAGCTTGGCCATGATTGTCCAAGAACATGCGATTGGAACTACCCTGTAGACTGCCCAAGTATTGGCAATAAAAATTTTCTTTAGGAATGATTCACTCAAGTTCCATTTATTCGATGGAAAACTGTGAAAAAGAGTAAGTTGTTCCAAGTCTGAACAGAGTAAAGAAATTCCAAGAATGTAGTCTGCAACCGTGAAAATGGTAATTAAGTCTGTGGAAAGTAAAACATAAGTGTTTACCTATCCTTAAAGGGATTTTGGTACAAATCCAGAAAGCATGAGCGGATGCTTAAGACTTAAGCAGTAAAGAGATTCCTAAATAAAGTCCCCGGGGTAGGTACCTAAAGCATTAGTAAAGAAAGGAATCTAAAGACAAGAAGTCAAAAGCTCTTGTCGCTACAAAATTGGTCAAGGGTAAACCAATTGAACTTGAATTCAAGAAAATTCAAGTACTTGGAATTCTGATTGGTTTTTATTTGAAAACCCTAGTAAAGAAGAATTGATATTCTGTTAAGAGGTTTTCAAGTTCCCAAGGTAAAGCACATGATTGTGAGACGATCATGTGAAGGAATCAAAACCTAGAGAATCTAGTTAGAGGTAATACCTGGAACTTCTAAATTCTCGTAAAAGAATTGAAGAGATAAGGTACTCTATCAAGAGATGTTTAGACTTTAGGATAAGAATCACCCACACATTAATGTGAATATAAAATAGGGTGGTATGGGACACCAGATTTTATACTCAGATTGATATAGGAAAGATGGTATGGGACATCGGACCGTGGGATGATAATTATCTTTTAGTCCTAGTTTGGATTTTGAAGTTAGGTTTCATCCTCAAGGGAATTAAGACTTCAAGAAAAGTTTAATTCGTAAAGGATGAAAGTAGTATCTTACGATACTTCAAGATGACTTCAAAATCAAGGAAATTGAAGATATGAAGTAAGGAACTTCCAAGATCTTCTTAGAACACTTCAAGCTTAAGTGTTATTGATCAGAAATATTTGATAAATTTCTGAAAGAAGTTGGACTTTGATTTTGAGTTGATCTTTTCAACTAAAGATTTAATTGACTAAGTGAAGCATCAAGTTCCTAGTGTAACTTGATAAATTCACTCTTTCGACTCAAAGAAATGCACAAGAATTGCATTCACGATTAGGAGTCAAAAAGACTGAATGTGACCTGAACTTAGTCTCAAGTGAAGCATTATTTGAATACGAAACTCATCGATAGAACCTCAGTGGGTCGACACACTGATGTTGGTTACCACACTAGTATCTTGTGGTTGGATGATGTTTTTGATTTTCTTTGTATCTTTTTGAGAAACTAGCTTATTTCTCTTAAAGATAAAAACAATGCTTCAATATCTTGTTGAAATAGATCTTTGAAAAGTTAAAGTCCTGAGTCAACTAGACTTTGACTCATAGCAAGTTTATGTATATTCGAAGTTTGAATTGGTTGTACAAAGTCTTAGTTATTTCTTTCCGCTTTCCAAATCTTTTCAAATTGACTCAGATATAGTATCTGATTCCTTTTGCAAAAGACCAGGGTTAGCCGGTTAGAATAAAATAACTAACTTGAACATCCTAGATAGATGTTATGTACAAAAACCTTTTCAATCTTCAAAAGATGATAAGTCTAAGTGGACTTATTCATTTGAGTTTGCTTCAAGTTATAGCATAAATGATTTCCTGGAGTCCAGTATACTCTAGAATAGGGAAGTTAGGAATTGCTCATCAGATTGACAATTCCCAAGAACTTTCAGTTAAAATCTTTGAGAAAAGTGTCTTAAGTTGGACAATTTTCATTTTGAAGTTGTATTGGTCAAGTTATAGTATGGTTGACTCAAAGAAATGGTAAACTTTCTCCTACAGTTTACAAAGGATTTTTAAACTCATAAGGACAAAGTAGTCCTCTAGTCGGGTGAAAAAATCAAGTAACTGTTAGATAAAAGTAAACCATTGTACAGACATCTAAAGTTAGATGTATGGGACAACCAAACTTCAAGTTCTCCAAAACAAATTCAAGTGAATCAAGAATTCTCAAAGTCTTGCGAGGGATAAGAATCCCACCTTCATTACTAAGCCCATGCACCAGTTATGCCTAGAAATGGACTAGTAATTTGAATCCACCTAGTTCACATGTTTGTGCCTAGATCGCACATCCAGAAACTGTGAATTAGCCAGGGATGTCATTAGATCCACCCTTATTATTCTTCACTAGTTTGTACTTTGTCCCGTTCATCAAAGTGCAAACCCAGATAGTGTTTTGAATCATTTGGGTAGGGATGCCACCACAGAGATGAGACATGTTCTTCCAGTTCTAGAACATGACCATGTTCTTCCAGTTTTAGAACATGAGGCTCGGGGGTTGCCTACAGTATATATATAGCTCTATTTTCGAGGACGAAAATCTTTTCGAAGGGGGGAAGAATGTAATAAAGTAAGTTGGTGATCTAGGGATCCGATTGGTTGAGACAGATCTGAAATCGGATTCCGTTTGGTCATTCGTTTGTGTGGCCAAAGATCTTGAGTCTAGACTTACTGGTAGGTCATTTACTCTTGTAACCAAGTAATCCACTTAGCCTAATGGTTAAGACTCAAGGGTGTGAAGGACGAGGTCTTGGTTTCAATCCCCATGAGGTACATGGGAAGAGTATTTTGCCCAAAGAGCTCTAGAACCTTCTAGAAGCATCCACTGGACACTTGGTGCACATGTAGTTACATGGCTGACACTTGGATTATTAGCATCCAGCTGCCCAAGAAGGCAGTCCCCTGGAGAGAGCTATATATAGAGGCATTTGGTTGGGAGGAGAGTCATCTCTCAAGCATGTGGTGGTCGTAGTCTTCGTTCTATTGCAAACAACATACAATAGCACCATTTCATGTTGGAAGAAAATAAGTTCAATGTACTTTAATGACGCTTTCTATGCATTCAAACTACTATTTTCATATAACTAATACATTTCGATGGAGTGGTATGCATGAATATATGAATTAAATATTAATCAGGAAATCCCTTGCAATAAATCATCAATCAAAAGGATGTGTTCAGTAAAATAAAATCATCCTTAACTTCCCCTAATCTAAGGTCACACACAAAAGAAACTAAATCATTAACTCAATGAAGTAATCATTTTGAGTATGATTTTATTGTTAGTGCATATTCATTAATGACTTTACTTTCCTTTCATGGACAAAAATCAATTAATTCGTTCTTATCAATGCAAATATTCATTCCTCCTCTCATAATCAACCATTTATAAAGCAATATGTCTCATTAAATGCATAGAAAAGATGCCTCTCAAAAAAAAAACCAAAATTAAAGGGCATAAATAAATGCACTTCAATAATATCCTATGTGTATCTAAGGTACTTTTAAGAGAACTTATTTATGATACATTAATCTCAGGAGAAGAAATAAATCATTTAAAATGTTCATTTCGTAATAATGAAAGGAAAAACTGAAAAGGAAGATTCTTTTGTCAAATTAAACTTTTAAATCCCATCTCTACTTTTCCTTTTCTATCTCAAATAAAAGAGTATGTGATAAAATTCCTTTCCCATAAGATTCAAATGCTTCCTGTAAGCGTTTATGGAAGAGAATGAATCAATCCAAACCTCAAGCATTTCTCTCAATCCTACTCAATCAAGCTGCACGCCTTATTAGGATGGACACATTTTGAAGCAAGGACTCCATAGGATTTTCAATTTCTTGATTTGGATACACCTAGTTGACCTTTTTAGTGCACCTACGTAGGTATTTAAAGGGGCCAAATCAAAGGACATGCTCCCTGTTATGTCTCTCTCTCTCTCTCTCCATTTGACCTCCTTTCTTCTATGAGTGCACATGTGGCCAAAAACAATACCATATGCTCCAAATTTCCATCTGTTAGTGGCCTATAAAAGATGCTTTGTTCACCTCATGTTCTAGGTCTTTAAGGAGAGAGAGCACAAAAGCCTCTCCCAACCTCAAGCTCTTGGGTGGAAGCCCCTCCATGGGTGGTGGTTGGATCCCTTGTGTGGAAAGTAATAAGAAAGTAAATGCACTCCAAAACAACTGACCACTCTTCGAGAATATGACAATTGATTTGAGCTCTTCTCCTCAAAAACTCTGTGAAAAAAAAAATCTCATGCAAGCTGCTCAAAAGGACTTTCCAAAACCCCCTCCAAAATGCTCTCATCAAGAAGAGGAATTGGCTTCCTCTCAAGAAGTCTCCTTCTCTATCACTCAAGATTTAATACCAAATGAAAGATGCGAATTAGCTACCTGCCACTCTCTTCCCAATCTTAAATAGCCCTTGCCCTTGGCACATCTATAGTCTTCTCTAAGGTGAAAAAATGAAACATATGGCCATGCGAAGGAGATGGAATAACCTTGAAGTCTTATGTTAAAGCCTTTGCTCCCTCAAGCTTTGGTCCTTGACCCAGCTATGGTCCTCGATCAAATGTAGGTAGATAAATGGTAGATCATGGAGGTCTCAATAAATCTAACATATGGAGGTTGTGAGTTCAATTCCCAACATTGGTATCACAACTTAGTTAAGGAACTTTGGCAACATGGAGGTTGAAAAACTGAATATGAGTAGTTAAAAAGTTCTTGATTTTGAATGATTTTAAAAGTGGCCAAGAATGAAGGGGCACGGACATTCAGGGACCAATGGCGGGTTGGATAGGCAAAAAATAGGTCCATGTATTGGAATTTGAGGCTAGTCGAGGCAGTGAAATGTCCAAAGGTGCCCAAGCTATATAGAAGTGTCCACAAGTAAGCATTGAGGACTATGTTTAGTTGAAGGGGGAAAGAATGTCACATAGTCCTAGTAGGAGGTGGATGAACCATGCCTTAAGAGCGAGGATTAGGAAGTAATCCTCAACCATGTCTTTTGGGGCAAGTGGTTAGCCCATCATACTCCTAGCTCTGAGTTTGTGAGTGCAATTCCCAACAAGGGGTCTAGAACTTATCACGCTTGTGTTGTCCCCACTCTAGGTTAAACCTAAAGGTTTAGAACTCATATGTTGATTGTGGATGGTTTTGAAGAAGATGGATCCTTTATGCATGTTAAGTAAAGATTCAATATCCATTTCAACCATTAGACACAATGACACCATTGGTTCCCAACTCACTGGTATAAGCTACATTCCCACTCTCCATTAATAAAGAGCTGAGGGACTTTGTAACAAGCGCTTCCACATGCGGAAACACCTTTGAAACTAGGATAAAAGATAACGGTTCAAATTTAAGACATTGATTCAAACAATAGGGTTGACTTAGAGGATTAGGGCTTTGATTAGAAGCAAGATAGATGCCTAGGATAGCATGCAAGACCATCTTTTTACTAGCCAAGAGATGCGTAGCCTAACAAGCTCACTTTGGATCAACAACAAGAATATGATGGATCTGATGAGAATCAATGAAGAATCTAGACTTCCACAAGACCATTAATAAGAAGTAGTGTGTTGGTTGGTCCTAGATCCAATGGGAGTGCAAGTTTATGCACTCTTTGCACACCCTTATAGTGATCAAAGCATGGTTCTAATGTAGCGAATTCTCCACAGGGGTATTTAGACCAATCACAAAGCTGATGGGCTTTTTGGTGCTCCTCCGTGATGTAAAATATGCATTAGTGGAAGAGAAGATATCCACAATCTCTTCTTTTCCTCCCCCAGAGCCATAACCATCATATATGGCTTGATCTAAGAAAGAGTCTTTGATGTTCGGCATTAATTGGAAGCTATTAGATGCTTATTGGAAATATTCAGTGCACTTAGAAGTGAGACCTTCTGTTATATCTTGAAGGAAAGGTGTGCAGAAAATTTGGCCAAACCCCAAAAAGAATGGTATATTCAAAATTCACTGAGTTGTCTGGGAAATAGGATTCGAAATTGTAAAAAGTTTCATCCTTGTGAATAACAAGTTGAAGCTAAAGTGGGGCCCCATGGGGAGGGACAAAAATTTCCTCAAGCTTCTTTGTAATCCTCTCATGTCAACTTGTATTTTCTTTCCCTTTAATATCATTGTACCGAGTCGTTAAGGGAAAAACTAGAACGCATTCAATAATATCTTATAAATCTTACATATCACGTAAACATAAATTTAAAGTTTTTTTGTACCACAGTAAAACGTTTTTTATATCCATGAAATATGTAAGATCATTATTTGCTAGGTAAAGATGGTATTACAGAGAGAATAATAAGTTCATATGAAGTTATATAGCTTACTTCAAGTATGATCTGTCGAAAAAATCTTATTGTTTTATAAATAATTTTCTTTTTCAACAAAAGTCCTTTAAAATATACACATGAACACTATATACTGCCTACAGCCGGGGGGGGGGGGGGGGGGGGCTCTCGCAATCACAAATCCTTCTATTGACTTGATGAACCAACCAAAGGAGATTACTGAGGAACTCTCAAGTCACGATGCTCTTGGAAGAGGGAAATAAAAAGTGACCTAAGTATTCCTTGCCATTATAGCATCATTGCACCATGGGGGAGCCTCGCAAAATTTACTAGCTTTGAAATTGTTCCATATCCCCTAGTGGAGAATATTCTGCATAAGGATGGCTTTCTTAATCTCAATAAGTGGGTGCCATAGGTCCTTGAACTTGAAGTTCCATCTAATCCCGGCCCCATTGAGATACCAGATCTTGTTTAAAATCTGATGAAAATCAAAATCTCTTTTGGTTCTCATAATGTCCTCCATTTTTATTCCATTGTGTCACTTCCGACCCTTCAGAAGAGGAGGGCGGTTATCAAGCATGATATGGGCCTTTGATTCATCCCAATCATTCATTCTATGCCTTAATAGGCAGTAGTCTTCAAATTAAGTGAGCACATTTTTGTTCTCTATATATAAAGGTGTTTACTAGAAACCTTAAGATGTTGACATTCTCTATCCAAACAATAACTAGGGTTCATGTTCTAAAATGTTTCTTTAATGAACACTTGCGGAGGGAATCTTGATCCATTTCTTCACCATTAATTCTTATAAATCTTTCCGAAGTGTTAACATGAGTCTCTGGTTATGAAGAACCTCTCTGTCTTACGAGAAATTCTTTTATTTGATCCAATACGCGTTCTGTAAAATTTACTCGCCATAAAGTCTTATCAATGCCATTTTCTATCCTTTCAAAGTCCAAAAGTTCTTCAAATTGAACACCTATATTGGGATTTATGGTTTTTGTGGTTCAAGGATATGGCGTAGCATGGTTATGAGAAGCATGATCTGCATGAATAAAACCAGATGTGAGGTGAACATTTTCCTTTCCCCTCCAAAGTGGCACTCGGTTTTCATTGTATGGCACATGAGATTTGATAGAGGCCCTTTATTGCGCCCAATTCTCTGCCCTTGGCATCTTATGGGTACGCCAAAATGCTTAGCAATGTAAAGATATGCGTTTTTGCAATGTACCTATGAGTAGTGTAAGTACAGGTAGATGATGTAAATTGATACGAAGGCTTTCATTTTACCTATCAACAAAGTTAAATTGGAAATAAAGGAAATTTCATGTGTCTCATAGCAATGGAAAGATATGCGTTTTTGAAATGTACCTCTGAGTAGTGTAAGTACAGGTAGCAATCAACGGAATAAAGCATCAGAATGAAGGTATAACAGTAGACTTCCATGTTCTTAACAGGTATTCATGAATTCTCTTTATCCTTTCCTTCTCACATATGGTGAAAGGAACATGAATAAAGGCACAGGATTCTATTTGCATGTTTTGCTGCTGGTATCTCCTGATGCATATTGAATTTGTTGAGTACCTTTTAGTTAAGGTCTGTCCAGGGCGTTCTTTGACCAAAAGAAAAGTACCTGATGTATTGTTCTTGTCAGGAAAACTAAGGAAATCGAAGGAATCCTTCTGAAAAAGAAGGGAAGATGAAGAAAGGTACGTGCAGGTCAAAATAGGATTGAATAACTACAGAACTCAGTATATTTTGATTCTGTATACATCATGGTATTTCCTAGAAACGTTAAGAATGCTGTTGTACCGTCTCAACCTTTCTTATAGCTGCCAGGAAACATCAAAAAAAAAAACATAACCTCACAATTATCTTACATTATTATGAAAATGACATGCATGAGGAATTTTGACCAAAAAAATCAAAGTATAGCTCAAAGCAGTCAGTTGAGAAACGAAATTATTAATCGGTTTAACATACAGTAATTCAAAAAATATAAATAAGGCTACATAAACATCTTCTACCTTTTGCATAATAATTGCTGAACGTAAACCAAACACCATGGAGTTTACCAAATGACTTACATGTTTCCTTTCTGAAGATGTTCATGTATATATGGCCCTCGCTTCAATATGATGATAAAAGAAATGAGAGAGTCACTCCAAGTTCATTACAAATCAATGAATCTTTTGAATTTTCAAGAAGTAGAGAGTCACTCGAAGTTCATTACAAATCAATGAATCTTTTGAATTTTCAAGAAGTATTCAAAGTCCAAGTAGAAAATCAATGCTAAATCTACTTGCATTGATCTCGTTGCATCTGATAATATGTTTTATACATTTTCTGTTCATTATCCAGCAGGTAAATGCTCTTCAAATGGAGCCTAGCTAATTAGAACATTGATAAAATTTCATTTCTTTAAATCATTCGGGGGGAAAAACACATTCATTAATGAGTGGATATGTGATGGTTTTTGCATCTCGTGGTAAATTTGGAATAACCATTCTTCTTTTAATATTATCTAATTGACATTCTCTATTGAAGTAGCCTGCTCGGTAGAGTTACATATTTAGACGAGAAATTCATCACTTTTTGGGACTTGCAAGACCTTTTGTATTGTTGCTCTTGTCGAAATGCAACATTAGCGTCACAATAAATTGATCCGATCCACCATTCTTCAGATACAATTTTATGTAGAAGCATCTCTCCCCAGGCTTTGATTTCTTTCAAGGTATACTGTAAATATAATGTCCATTAATTACAGACTTGTTGCAACAGAAGCATGGAACAGGGTTCTCCAGGTCGAGCTCAACAACAAGCAGACTATGTGACAAAATCAAGGGCTGAGAGAAATAAGGAAACAATGAACATGAGTGGAAAAATATTCTAAATTTCTACAGCTTGATTCCTAGCGGAAAAAAAAAATAGTGATAAGTTCTCTCCCTGGTGATTAAAGCGACATGAAAATACGACAGAAATGCATACTCATCTTCATATGAAAATACTAGAATTGACACCTTCGAGCGTCGTTGTTGGTGTCCCTTTGGTGTATTTGTCCCATTACAAATTTCTGAGTTTTTCTTTTCTTTGCTTTAGTTTTTTAGCTTTAATTTATATTTTGTTGTTCTAATGAATAGACCTGCACCCAAAAATTGTCTCCCTTCTCTCACATTCACAAGTTTCGTTGCTTCTGGTCTGTGTCTGTTTTGTTTTAAAAGAGGAAGTTGAACCGAGTCCCTTGCTTGCAATAATTAGAGAACACACTTATACAGTGATTCTGTTATTTTTTACATTCCAGCTCCTCAAGTTCACACTTTCTTTGTTTGATTCTGATGTAAGAAATATACAGAAAAAATAATGATTGGGCTGCCCGAGTCATTTGATATGATGATAAAAGAAAAGACGGGAAGCTCACGTATGTGTCAAGAGCTCATTGGAAACGGTTATAAAAGTAAGACATGCCAAGAGAACAAGGGTCATTGAAGAAAAAGGCCCAATTGAAGTTTGAAATAAGGCCCATGATAGACGACCTCACATTCTAGACGAGCAACCAGATGAGAAATTTGGGTAAAGGTAGGGAATACACAAGGCCTAAGTAGTTTATACCTTGAGACCAGCTTAGGCTATGCCGACAAGGCCCATTGGAGTATGGAATCAGAGATGAGATCACCTTCGCAACTCAACAACCTCAAGGCAACCAAATTTGATTATATGCATTCAAAACTCTTTTGGTGGCATAGTTAATAGTGTATTGAACACACTTGTGTGAAGTGCTCACTAAGTGCAAGTATAGCTCAAAGAACATATTATTAATTGGTATAACTTAGACATTCAAAAATAAAAAACGAAGAGACAACAACAAAAAAAGAAGAGAGAACAACAAAGACGGATACTAAAGACGGCAATGGAGAGATGAAGATTACAGTGAAGATGAGGCTGAAGCAATGTCTAGGCCAGCGGTTGGTGAGTTGAACTGATCTCTTTAAACATTCAAAAAATGTAGTTTCCAAGCTCTCGAACGTGGTCTCTAATATAAACTATGAAGTGGACCGATTATATTTCCATGGATGCATGTTCATCTACACAAGAGACCCACAAACACAAAGAGGATAACATGTTCATTGTTGGTGTATTTTATCCAAGCCTAATGCTTGATCATTCATAAATCTAAAGCATTACTTATGCACACTCTCATTAACAGAGACATAGAAACATGCTCTTGTAAATCTTGAAAATTTATTACCTTAAGAAAGTAAAAGTTTTTTAAGAAACTTGTCGCCATGTTAGCCACAAATTACGAGCTGATTTTGGAGTGATTGATTAGCTAGATGATTCCTCAACTTTAGGTGAACTTTTAGGTACAATCCCTCCAAGACTTGAATTCAAATTCCACTATATACACACCTATGTGTAATCGCAAATTAGAACAGCACTTTGAGCCACATTCTAGAGAGACTTTGATCAATCACCAAGCGGCAAATGAAGCGTACATTATGCTCCTCCTTCTCAAGCTTCATTATGCTCCTTCTCAAGCGGCAAATGAAGCGTACATTATGCTTCATATCCGTTCATATCACAAAATGATTTTCAAGCTATACTTTCAAGTTCTTCTTATCTGCTGCTACAGCTTTCAGGTTCGTATTCTCATTTTTAGTCAACTTCATTGAGTGAGTTCTCTGTGTATACTTGATCTTTTGTTGAGAGATCGGCATTGAAGCATGAAGAGTTCCAAGAAGCGATGAGTGACTTCAAAGAATTAACTCTCAAGTAGTGGTTTGAAATCACAATATCCATGCCCTAAGAGAGGGAGTGGAGAACCAAGTCATCGATGATGCTTTGGGAGATATAGCATGTACCAAGTCTTTGTTTACAAATATAAACACTAGACTACAGGTTTGACCAAGAAAACCCACTAGTGTCCTTCACTTTGAAAAGATTTTGATGAAGCCTCAAGTCCTTCACTTTGGAAAGATTATGATGAAGCCTCAAGGAACCCCAATTAAAAAAAAAACAAAGTCCTTCACTTTGGAAAGATTTTGATGAAGCCTCAAGTCCTTCACTTTGGAAAGATTATGATGAAGCCTCAAGGAACCTCAAGTAATCGGTATTAATCAGCTCTGGTTTGAAAAGCTTGAGAACTCCATTGAAGATGAATGCCATCGATGGATTGCTGTTTCTTTCGGTGCTCCCTTTTGTTTTACTTTAGTTTCTTTGTATGCCCCTAACGGGGAGTTAGAGAGACTTAACACTTGGGCCTCCTTGGACTCGCTCCCCCACAACGTGCTTATTTGTGGTGACTTCAACATGGTTGAGGACCCTATGGACAGATGGATGGGCAAGGGTAGGGTCATCGATAGTCAGGAGAAAGAAACATGGGACAAAACCAAACTACACTTGGAATCTGGACCAACCTTAAGGCTAGCAAAATTTGTGGGATCCCTCCCTGGTGCAAACGCTGCCACCGGTCTATCGAAGATGTTTCACACATCTTCTTTACCTGCCCCAACTCCAACAGACTCTGGCAGGTGGTTGGAAAGAGAATTAGACTTCAAAAACGTCTTAGTTGGCAGCAAGCCCTGCTGGGAGAAGCGATCGGCTGCTCCGCGACTCTCTGGAACGCCATCAGAGGGGAGGTCCTATGGAAAATCTGGCGGGAAAGATGTGCTTTCAACTTCGGTGACTCCCCCAAGGAGTGGTCAATTGAGAAATCGCTGTTCCTCCTTGGCAAAAGGATTGTCAACTGTAAAAAATCCCCCCCCTTTAGGCATCATCAAGTACTCCTTTTGATCGATAACAAGCTTAAACCCAAGTGGGCCCCACATGAGGGTGATGAGAGGGTAATTAACCTTCTTTGTAATGTCATCTAAGCTCTGTAAAAGCTTCCCCTGCTTTGTGGGATCTGGGGGGTCCCGTGGGCACTAGTCCCCTTCTCTTGTACTTTTCTTTATTTAATTCAAGTCCGGGAGAGTAGGCTATTGCCGAACTTCCTTTATATTTAAAAAAAAAAAAAAAAAAAACAAAACCTTCAAGAATGCGGTCTTTCTACTCCCACCTATTTGAGAGTCCTTCCATCATGTTCTAATCACCACACAAAATAATTTCCAAGGGCAATGTGTCTAAAGATTGTCACGCGTTAGTTATGTCAAGTTCTTGGTCGGCGGCATAAATAGAAAGGATGGTAAGGGAATGAGGCCAATTAAATTAGGAAGCAATCTCCATTATAGATGAGGGTCAATAGAGGTCCAAAAGATGTAGTACCAACAATGCTGAATGAAATACTTGGCATTCTTCTCATGGTCCATTGCCCAATGATAATTGGTCTGGTGGGGTATGCGTGCCGTTGAACATTGAAGGATAGCAATATCATATCTAACTTAGTTATTCTTTCCGAATCAAGGTATTGTTTCTATTTTTCTTATTTTTCATTTTTTTTTTCTTTTTTTTTCGTGTAAAGAGCACAATGAGCAGGTTTTTTCCTTTAATATGTATCGTCCATAGGAATTGTAAAAGAAGCTTTCCCTTCAAATTGCCCACTTTCTTGGCATACGAGTCTAGTATTGTGGACCCAATCTTTCAACTCACTATTTTATTGACCTTCTTTGCTTGTGGCATAGTCTTCTAGGTTATCCTCCTTGCCATACTATTGAAGGGTTTTTCATCTTGTATGCATTCCACTTCACCGAGAACTCTTTGGTTGTCCAAAATGTTGAATTCCTTCTCCAATTTGTCATCCTCATTGGTCTCCAACTTTTCTACTGACCACGAGCACAACGATTCCAAGTGTTTGTTGGGGTTTCTCCACCTTTCTCTAACTTGTATGAGGTAATAAGAAGAAGGCAGAAGAAGAAAGAGAAATTATGGATACCTTCTGGAAATGAAAGCCGTGGATTTAAGATACCTTCTCAATTACGTTGACTATTTCATATTGTACATTGAAAGCCTATTTCTTTATCTTCATTATTATATATTTTATTTCCTTGATCACTACTTTTCAAGAAAAGATAAGTGGAAAAGTCAGAGAGAAAGATAGCATCCAAATCAATTGAATTGCTCTCTCTCTCTCTCTCTCTCGTCCTAAAAATACTTACACATATGACATTAACTTTTTCCTTTAAGTCTTTCGTTTTCACTTGCCTTCAAATATGGAATATCCCATTTTTCATACAAGATATCCCACTTTGGTATCAAGTTACATCATCTACATGTACTTACACTACTCATACCTACAATACAAGAACTCATATGAAGGTACAAAGCACCTACCTATACTTACACTAGTCATAGCTACACTACAACTATGACATTTCGAAGAATTGGGGGTAGAAGATGCCAAGGGAAAGTAATAGTTCATAATAAAGGTATGTTTCTTAATTATTACTTGTTGGACTCGGTTTTTGGCATCTCTAGTGCTTGTTTTAACAAATGCAAGTGCAAATTTAGTCACCTCATGGTGAACCAACCAATTTTTGTGCCCTTTTGTAGTGTTTTGATGAAGGACTAACCAAGCTCATCCACAAGAAAGATAGCAAGAAAATAATGAAAAATTAGTGGCCTATCACCATGTTGCAAACGTGCTACAAGTTCTTTGCAAGGTGCTATCCAATTCTATATGGAGCACCTTTGTTCGTGGACCAGTGAAGAAAAAAAAAATCTTCATCATAGGAAAGTCCATTCTTGAAGCAATCATTGATATTTGGAGGGCATCAATTATGCATGGCTTCAATGCAAGATATTATCTTCATCTTCATAGACTTTGACAAAGAGTATCAGAGATTAGAGTAAATGCCAAGCCTTCACACTCGGATAGGCATTGGAATTACTATGTGCAAACATTTGAAGAACCACATGATCCCTTGCTTATTCCTTTTACCATTAACTATTATAAAAGACATTTGACTTAGAAGAATGTTTTTTTTAATATAAAGGAAGTTCGGCAATAGCCTACTCTCCCGGACTTGAATGAAATAAAGAAACAAAGGTACAATAGAAGGGGACTAGTGCCCACGGGACCCCCCAAATCCCACAAAGCAGGGGAAGCTTGAATAAATCCTAGGTTGCATTACAGAGAAGGTTAATCACCCTCTCATCGCCCTCATGCGGGGCCCACTTGGGTTTGAGCTTGTTGTTGATCAAAAGGAGGACTTGATGGTGCCTGAAGGGGGGGGATTTCTTACTGTTAACAATCCTTTTGCCAAGGAGGAATAGTGATTTCTCAATCGACCACTCCCTGGGGGGATCGCCGAAGTTGAGAGCACACCGCTCCCGCCATATTTTCCACAGGACTTCCCCTCTGATGGCGTTCCAGAGTGTCGCAGAGCAGCCGATCGCTTCTCCCAAAAGGACTTGTTTCCAACTAAGCTGTTTTTGAAGTCTGATTTTCATTCCAACCGTCCGCCAGATTCTGTAGGAGTTGGGGCAAGTAAGGAAGATGTGTGGGACATCTTCGATAGCCCGGTGGCAGCGTTTGCACCAAGGAGGGATCCCACAAAGTTTGCTAGCCTTATGGTTGGTCCAAATTCCTCGATGAAGAATTCGCCATAAGAGGAGAGACTTCTTAATCTCTATAAGGGGGTGCCAGATACCCATGAATTTCATGTCCCACCGAAGCCGCGTCCAAGACAGGCACCACTTCTTGTTGAGGTTGATCTGGTGGTCAGCCGTTTCTTTGATGTTCGGGATTTTGAATAGGCTATTCCCATTGTGCCATTTGAGACCAAGTGAGTTCGGTGTGTCGTGTCCCATGAGAAGGCGAGTCTTGTGACGATCCCATGCGAGGCATCTGCTTTGCAAAGTGTTCCATTCTTCGTAGGAGATGTTTATGCAAGGGTCAATATCCTCGAAGTTGATCCAGCTGTTGGTGTCATGTTTCCAGAGGTGTTTCCATTTTTTGAATCCTTTGTTCCATAACTTCTTGGCATTTTGAATGTTCCACGACTCCACACTCCGGATGCCATGTATCGGAAACCAGATAGAGTCGTTTTGTCTGATTCCGGCCGCCCACTTCCAGTCCTCACTAATTCTTGTGAAGCTTTTGACTTTATTCCAGCCCTTCCAAAGGGAGCACACGAGATTGGAGCCTTTCGGGAAGACGGGGATCGGGGAGAATAGCAGGGTCAGGATGTCAAGATTCTTCCAGTTTGGGAACCCCATGAGAGCCAACTCATTCTTGTTTCTGAAGATCAGCTTGGCCCACGAGGCCTCCCTATTGCACCAAGCCTTAACCATCCATTTGGCTGCCAGTTTGTTACCCATACACCCAATGTCCAGGATACCAAGCCCCCCGCTATCTCTAGGGCTAGTGCAGATGGCCCATTTGATTTTAGGCACCCCCCTTCTGTTATAATCGCCTCTCCAAAGAAAGTTTCTACAAATACTATTCAGTTTGGACAGGCCTTGCTCATTCGGTCTCCAACAAGAAAGGAAATAGATGGTAGAAGAGAGGAGGAACGTGTTGATAACCATCGCACGCCCAGCGAGATTGATTTGCCTACCTCTCCAATAGTTAAGCTTGTTTTCGAGTTTGGCCAGCACCCAGTTCCATCGCTGCTCCATAGAGACGCCAAACCCCAAGGGGATTCCGAGAAGTCGAAAGATTTGGCCCTGCGGAATGATTTGACAGCCATGATGAATGAGAAGGCCAGGATGATGTCCCACAATAGCCCTAAAGGCGGTCTTAGAGTGGTTGATTTTGGATCCAGAGGCTTCACAAAAGGTAGCAAGACACCTCCAGAAGGTCTCGAGGCTGGTATTATCATTGTGAACGAACGCGTTCATATCATCGGCAAATAGTCTCATGATGATTTGACTGTGGTCGTGAGGCAGCCGGAGGCCTTTGATATTGCCAGCCTCCACATGATGTGCCACAAGTCTGCTCAGCCCCTCAGTGGCGATGGCAAAAAGAAGGCGGGCCAGAGGGCACCCTTGTCTAATAGATCTTCTAAGTTGGATCGCCTTCGAAAGTTTGCCGTTAACGTTAATTTGGGTCGTTGCGTTTCCGAGAAGGGTCACGATCATCTTGGTGAATTTCTGACTACATCCGAGATCTTGGAGCGACTGCAGAATATAGTCCCATTCTAGCCTGTCGTAGGCTTTGTCAAAGTCGATCTTGAGGAAAACCACATCTTGATTAGACTCATTTGCAAATTGAATACCTTCCCAAATATCCATAATGGTTTCCAGGATAGACCTACCTTTGATGAAACCTTTTTGGTCTTCACTAAGCCAAGTTCTCAGGTGGCACGAGATTCTGTTGGCAATGACTTTGGCGATGATCTTGTATCCTGTTTGGAGCATCGTAATAGGCCGCCAGTTCTCGATTCTGTTCTTTTCCCCCTTCTTGTGTATCAACTTGATAATTCCATTATTTAGACAAGAAGGAAGATCACCAAACTTTAGCGCTTCTTGCCAAACCATCCGAAGAGGGGTGGCAACCACCAGCTTGAAGGATTTAAAGATCTCGTTAGTGAGTCCGTCGGGTCCCGGGCTTTTACCGAGAGGGAGGGCATCAATGACCTCAATGATTTCTGATTCAGAGATAGGGGCATGAAGCAGGGAATGGAGGTTGGGTGGTATCCTCCGGGGGGAAACCCTAGAAATGGCAGCCATACAGTCCCTTCTATGGTGGGAGAGGGGGTTCGAGGTTCCCAAGAGTCTCGTGAAGTGCCCTTCGATGATGCCAAAATTATCTTCTTCCGAATTGCATACATTGCCATGTGGATCTAGCAGTAGGGGGATCGATTCTCTGTTGTGTTTCCTTTTAAGGATACGGCACATCTCTTTGGTGGGTTTGTCGGCTTTGCCAGCCCACCACTCCTTGAAGAAAATTTGCACGTTTTTCCTTTGTATTTCTTCCTCGTATCTCAACACCGCTCTGATTTTTCGGAGACCTTTCTGGGCTTGGTGTTTTCCTTTGTTCACTTCCTCCTCGAGCCGCCAGAGTCTGTGGTAAAGAGCTTCCCTACGAGCCCGCCGCACAGTCTCGAGCATCTTCTTAGTTCTGATCATGATCTTACGAGACTTGTCGAGCGCACTTCTCCAACACTTGGCTGGGGCCAAGCCAGAGGCGAACGCCACCTTCCACACATCGGCAATTTCTTGATGGATGGAGGGGAGAGAGAAGGTGGTTGCATTGGCATGGAACCACGGAGCCTTGCGGATCTTGTTGGAAGGTTGAAAAGTGATAACGATCGGGTAGTGATCAGAGATAGTGAGGTCAGTGCGTTGCGAGATGGCAGGGTGGCCCCACTGATGAGTAAAACTCTGAGAGATGTAGCATCTGTCGAGTCTAGCTTTCCTCAGGTCCTCGCCCGCTTGGAGATTCGACCAAGAAAAGCCATTCGAGTCTTTGAATTCAACCAAATCCAAGTGAAGTTTGGTCATGTCCCACGTTTCTTTCTCCCGACTGTCGATGACCCTGCCCTTGCCCATCCATCTGTCCATAGGGTCCTCCACCATGTTGAAGTCTCCACATATAAGCACGTTGTGGGGAAGCGAGTCTAAGGAGGCCCAAGTGTTCAGTCTCTCCAAATCCCCGTTAGGGGCGTACAAAGAAACCATAGTAACACAAAGAGGAGCACCAAAAGAAACAGCAATCCAACGATGACTTACATCTTCAATGGAGTTCTCAGGCTTTTCAAACCAGAGTTGTTTAACACCGATAACCGTTCCTCCAGACCCCCGCTGGTGCTTCGTTGGGATCCACACATGGGCCGAGGAGACCTGTCTGAGCCGTTTCTGGAGGTCTTCTCCGTCAATTTTAATCTCTTGAATACATATAAATTCTGGGTTTAAGCTAATGTCGCAAAGCCATTGACCAATGATGGTCGCTCTTGAGGGGTCGGTTAGCCCTCTAGCATTTAGCGAGATGACAATCATTTTTGTATTGATCCCTCTTTGCGGGAGGGAGCTTTATTCTTTCTTCTCTTGGCTTCATCTTTCTTTTTCGCTGGGATCTGATCCCGACTTAGGAATCAGTTCTTGTGGGGGCTTTTCCAAGGTAACTCCATAGGTTGTTTTCCTTTTCGGGATGCCCCTTGCTGGGGAGACTTGGGCACCGTGCTCGGAACCGTTTGCGGGATCGTCGATCCAATGATAGAACTTTCACTATCCATGTTGTCTTCGTTGCTAGTGGTGAAACCATCTTCTTTGCTTGTAGTGTAGCCCTCTTGGGGGGTTTCTTTATTGTCAGGGATCTTTAGGGTTTTGTCGTAGGTGTCTGCCTCAAGTAGCTTCCCACCTGGGTAGTCAAGCTCATTGATCTCCTTTCCTAGATTGCAATACAAATTGCTATAGGGGGTAAGTGGCAGGTTGTTTCTCTCACCGTTGGCCCTAGGGCTTCTTTTCCTTCTTCTTCTAACTTCAATAAAGCCATCAGCATTAAGGAGGCCCTTGCCTTCCTCTTCCTTGGTCGAGTGGGTCAAATCGCCAATGTTGTCTTGAGCAGTTTTGGAGGCTTCTTGAAATCGCTTGCTTTTTTGCCTGAAAGGGCAATCTTTAATCCTGTGACCTTGTTGGCCACAACGAAAGCACGCGTTGGGAAGGTTTTTGTAGCTGATGTCCTGCTCCCATACATCTCCTTCGCCCATGTCCACTTTGATCATTGATGGAAGCGGCGTGCTGAGGTCGGCCTCGACACAGATTTGGGGGTGTCACCTAGCATTGAACGAGTGTCTTGCACCTTCATAGATGAGACCACCAATGTCTTCGCGTGAAGCCAGCGGCTTGCCGATAGGAGAGACAATGTCCCACACGAAGTTGTACAAGAAGTAAGGAAGGTTAGGGAGCTCAACCCAAAGAGGGTACCGAAGCGATTTCGATTTGTCGGGAGTAAAGTCCGGGGACCATCTGAATAGGCACAGGGTCGCTCGACCGAACTGCCAGGTGCCAACGCTTAGGGCTTGGAACGCCATCTCTTCATTTTCAAAGACTAGCAGCATGTGGCTCGCTGGTAAGAACTGACATTTGCTAACAATTAGTCCTCGAGGGAACCACTCTTTTCGAAGCCATTGTCGCACAGTTTCGAGCGGGGGCCTAGGGCCAAACACTTGGCCGACGAGGCATATTTTCTTGAGCTCCTCCTGAGCTGACAAAATTGCGGGTCTACTGAGGGATACTATGGGGGATTCAACACTTTCCGATGCCCCAGGGGCGGCACACGACCCCCCCTCCAGCAGAGCGGCCAGGATATCGGTCTCCCCAGGGGGAGGGGCCCGATTACTTTTCACGAGAGAGGAAGAAGCCACATGCATGGCCAAAAGGAACTTGCACCACTTTTACTTTCCAATACCCAAAAGCAAAACCCTCCAACAAGGAGAGAAAACTAACCTCAAACAAGGAAGACTTAGGTCCCCCTTCCGATCACATCGAAGCCTTTTGTCTAATTTCTTTTTAGCCACACTTATAAGGCAAGATTCTTCACTCTTTGTTAGTTACTCGCGAAGCTCAAGTCGGAGGAAAGCAAAAAGATATGCAAAAAGGAACAAGGAAAGTAGCAGAAGATCGTCTTTTTCATTTCTCTTTTTTTCTTTCTTTTTTTTCTCTTACTTTCATTTATAACCGATAACTAAGCCAGCTTGCCGACACTTCTAAGATTTTAATGCCAAAAAACAAAAAGACTGTCACGAGCGCCGGCCAGGAACGTGGCCCCAGGAGAAAACAGCTCGCGCGCCCAAAAAACAAATTTAATTCTTAAGCGCTGCCTACTTCAACGCACTTCAATGCTGTCTTCCGGCGTGAGTATCGCGACAGCTGGGCCTGTGAGGTATCGCGACAGATGGGCCTGTGAGGTATCACGACAGATGGGCTTGCGAGGTATCGCGAGTATCGCGACAGATGGGCCTGTGTGTATCGCGACAGGTGCGACTATCGCGACAGATGGGGCGTCCTCGCACAGAGCTGGGCTTCGTCTTGCTCAGATGGCCACATCGCGGCTGCTGACAACTACAGCGGAAGCATCAACTTTGGCGGCTGCTAACAACGGCGTCGCTTCCATAGAATCGAGAGTCGAGAGGTCCCCAGTGCTATGTATGCACAATCATTCCGCCATAGCTACGCCACCCTGTCTAATTCAACTTCCAACACAGCAGGAACGGATTGCTTGCATGTGTGGTTGGAGCTATCAATGACTTAGAAGAATGTTGTAAAGCCACTAAACTCATGGAGTTAAGAGAACTTTATGGTACGGGTTTTCTCATGAGAGAATATCTCCTCATTTAGAGGAAGAACTTTTAGGTTGAGCTCTATTTGAATCTCAAATTCAAATTGGAAAAAAGTCACTATAAAAGTAGCTTGAAGCCTCACGGCCATAAGTGCCCCATTACTGAGCTTATTGCTTATCATTTGTATATGTTGAATGTCTTACATCATAGCCTACTCTTAGCACTATCATTGGACATCATATCATTCCAATGATCATGTACAACATTGTTCTATAATACATTATATCATTGATCGTCTCTATTTATCTCTCTGCTATGTCTACTCAGATCACTGAGCTTGTGATGCTCATATCTCATTGCGTTGTTATCCATTTTTAATCATCTATAGCTTGTTGGAACCAAGCCCAAGTCTACTACAAGATGTCAAATTTTTAAGAAGTTTCATTCAGCAAATGGGCAAAAAAGCATCTCGAAGTGGTTAGTGGTCATTCTCTGTAGAGTTCCTAAGAAGACGGAGGTAAGCTTCTACTTGCTAAGGTCATTGCCCAGATTATAGTCTATCATTTTAAATGATTCCACTTGGAATAATTATCTCTCTAAGCTAGTTAGATACCCTTCGAAGGAAGTTTTCTAATAGTTACTATACTATGAGTACTGAGCATAACATCCAACAGGTGTCAAGACCAAAATAGCAACCTTTTGATCACTAGCTAGTTGCAAACGTATCTATTTTGATCCAATTGTTTGAAACATCATCTCCAAAGTACATAGGCAATTATTTAGTGTCATTGGAAAGCTAAAGTGTCCTACAACACAACTTTGAAGTAAAAGAGGGCTAGTACAAAGCAGGGATTAGCAATACCAACTCATTTCTTGAGGTGTCAATCCATCTTTCCCAACAATGGTATCAGAGCAATTTGAGGTAAAATGGGAGATGGTTTCCCTTCTTTTATTGATAAATTGGACAGGAACAACAACCAAGCATGGTCCTTGAGGATGAACACATACTTACAAGGAAGGAGTCTCTATGGATACATATCAGGAGATGAGGAGATGCCCATTTTCAAAAGCAAAGGACAACCTACAAGAGAGGAGCTTGAAAGAATCAACTCATGGTGTGCCAAAGATGCATTAGCAAGGTCATACTTACTTCACTCTATCTCATACTTCCTTCTTCTACACATTAGGAAGTGTGAAACATCCCACTTCTAATACATTTTCTTCATACTTTTCTTCTAATACAAGAGCAAGAAAGAACCAATTGTGGATTGAGTTTACCACTCAAAGGAAGCAATCCAAGCAAAGTGTTTCAAGTATGTGACCAAAGTCAAAGATGTAGTTGACCAATTGTCAAGCATAGGAGAGGAGATTGAAGAGGAGCTAATAGTGAGACAAGTTATCAATGGCATCAAGGTAGATGACAAATGGGAAAGCTTCACAACTACCATGGGCTTGTACATGGACATGTAGATTCCAAATCTTACCGCACTCATGGGGCAACTCTTTACCCATGAAGCCAAGCTCAACAAAAATGGAGAACCATCAAGATGTAATAACTCTTCTGCCCTATACACAGATAAAGGCAGGACTAAAGAGAAAGGGAAAAGCAAAAAGAGTGAAGATGAAGGTACTACTTCTCAAGCTAACTATGCAGGGAGAGGTAGGAACTCAAGAGGTAGGGGAAGAGGAGGTAAGCAAGGTAGGGGGAGACCTTTCAACTCTTCCCCATGCAGCATATGTGGATTTTCTAATCACACCATAGATGAGTGCTATAGGAACTACAAAAATCAGAGAGGTGGATACTCACAATCAAGAATAAGATTCAATCATACTCAAAGCTACAACAACAACTACAACAACAATTACAACAATAACTACCAAGGAGGCTACAAATCAAGAAAAAAACAACAACAATTACACAGAGGATCAAGAAGATTCCATTCTTATTATGATTATGACTTCAAAGCCAGGTATGATCGATGAACACCTCTTCTACATTGACTCAGGTTGTTGAAACCATGTGGCAGGCAATGTAGCTCATCTCTCTGACCTTATGGAACCCAAGGGAAAGCATCAAGTACAAACAGGTGATGACACCAACCATTTAGTGGTCAAGGTAGGAAATGTTAAAACTCTTGATGGGAATAGAAATCTATTGAGCAGGGTTCTATATGTACCTACAATCACCAAGAATTTGATGAGTGTTGGACAGATTGTGGAAAAGGGTTTGCATGTTAGATTCAACAAATATGGAGCATTTTTGGAAGATCCTTAACATGGATTCAAGAAAATTACCAAGGGAGAAAAGATAGGTAGATTATTTACATTTGAACTTGAAGATACAAGGAATATTGCACTTTATAATTACAAGGATTAAACGTTATGAGAGCTTGATATTTGGCATGAAAGATTAGGGCATATTGGTGAGAGAACCTTAAAGCAAATATGTAGAGATCAATGTGTGCTTGGGATACCTAATATATCCAAGCAACACATGATCTATAAATGTGGTGCATGTTAGTTTTAGTAAATCTCATAGGTTACCGTTCTCAAAGAAAGGTTATATGCATGAGGATTACTTGGAGCTTGTCCACATAGATGTGTGACCAAGCAAGGACCCTTCAATTTTTGGCTCAACGTATTATGTATCTTTCATTGATGATTTCTGTGGATGGATTATCTTGTATTTTAGGAAGCACAAAGATGAAGTGTTGAGTTGCTTTAAGAAGTATCTTGCACTTGTGGAAAACCAAACAGGAAGAACTCTAAAGAGATTAAGGTCATATGGAGGAGGTGAGTACTTCTCCAATGAGTTTGATATATTCTTGCAGGATAAAGGAATCAAAAGAGAAATTACTACAAGGTATACCCCTTAGAAAACTGGGGTAGCACAGAGGAGAAATAGTTTGGTTGTTGAAACAGCTAAGTCAATGCTAAATGAGAAAAGGTTACCTAATTATTTGTGGGCAGAAAGTGTATCTACTCCCACTTATCTTATTAACAGGTTGCCATCCAAATCACTTGATGGTATGACCCCATATGACGTATGTCATGGTAGAATACCATCACTTGATCATTGTAGGATCTTTGGATGTGTTGCTTATGTGCATATCCCATCTCAAATAAGAGGTAAGCCAGACCCTAAGGAAGAGAAGTGCATCTTCATAGGGTATGATTTAAATCAGAAAGGGTGCAAGTTTTATATTCCATCCAACAAAGGTTTTATGGTCAATAGAAATGTTGTGTTTGATGAAAATGATTCTTGGTTTGAAAGTGAATGCAGGAAGGTTAAGTTGCCATATGACTTGGAAGACGAGTTTCCAAGTCTCACCAAGGAGGAGCCAAGCCAAATTGAGGACATCAAATCAGATGATGAGGACATCATCAACCTAGAAGAGTTCAAAGCATGGAAACCAAATTGCAAGGTCAAGATGAAGAGGCTGGAAGACATACCTGAATCATCCAGCCAAGCAACTAGAAGATCACAAAGGGATAGAAAGAAGCCAATTAGATATTGTATGACACTTCTTTAGCTCCTAAGCACTCTATTTATCTTGCTAAGGATTTATCAGTTGAGGAACCTAAATCATATGAAGAAGCAAATACTAAGGCAGAATGGAAGGAAGCTATGGATGAAGAAATAGAAGCACTCAAGGAGAATGATACTTGGAAGCTATGTCCAAAGAAGGAGTCAATGAAGGTAATTGGTTCTAGATGGATTCACAAAATCAAGAGAAACTCAGATGGATCCATAAATAGGTATAAAGCTAGACTTGTGGCTAAGGGTTTTGCACAAACCCAAGGAGTTGATTATGAAGAGAATTTCTCACCTATGGCCAAAATGCCAACCATTAGGGTATTGGTAAGTGCGGCTGCATCAAGGAATTGGAATATGTACCAATTGGATGTGAAAAATGCTTTTCTTAATGGCTGGATTTCAGAGGAGGTTTACATGGCTCAACCTCCTAGCTATGAGGAACCAAGCATGGTAAATTATGTGTGCAAAATAAACAAAGCTCTTTATGGATTGAAGCAGGCAGCTAGGACATTGAACTATAGGTTGACTACATACCTTCAAGATCAAGGATTCATCATGAACAAAGCAAATACTTCTCTCTTTGTCAAGAGAAGTAATTTAGAGGTGATACATCTATGTGTGTATCTTGATGATATCAAACTTACAAGAAGTGATTCAAATGGCATCAAATACATCAAGAATCAAATGATGTAGGAGTTCAAAATTAGTGATCTAGGATCACTAAAGTATTTTCTTGGACTTGAACTAGTTTATACAAATTCTAGAATTTATATTACTCAAAGAAAGTATGTGAAGGACATGTTGAACAAGTTCCACTTGGATAATGCCAAGATAGCTAGCACTCCTATCAAGGTAAACCAAAAATTAAGTGCTCATGAAGGTGATTTGCTTGAAGACATTGTAGGATATCAAAGCATAGTAGGAAGCCTTAACTGTGCTACATTGACAAGGATTGATATTGCTTATGGAGTAAGTTTCTTAAGTCAATTCATGCACAAACCTAGAGTACCTCACTTGGAAGCTCCCGAAAAGATTTTGAAGTATCTCAAGGGTACTCAAATACAAGGTTTATACTTTCCATATACTTCAGATTTGGACATCAAGCTATACTCAAATGCATATTGGCTAGGTTGTAAGGATGACAGGAGGATTTGCTCATGTTATCTTTCTTTTGTAGGTGATAAGCCCATTTCATTGTCTTCCAAGAAGCAACCTACTATTGGTTCATCATCAATAGAGGTTGAATACAGAGGATTAGCTAATGCTATGCAAGAATCCATATGGATCAGATTGCTATATTATTATTTGGGACTACATTCTAACTCACCAATGATCTTTGGTGACAATACTAGTGCCTTACATCTTGCAACAAATCCTATCTATCATGCAAGAACCAAGCATATAGAGGTTCCCTATCATTATGTGAGAGAGAAGCTATTGAGCAAGGAGGTTCAACTTGCATATGTACCAACTTATATGCAATGTGTAGACTTATTGATGAAAGCAGTTGATGGAACTAAACTTTGCAGGTTTAAAGCTATGACTCGATTGTAGGAAATTCAAGAGGATTGATAAAGAAGACCAAGCCACGATGTTTGGCTTAAGGGGGAGATGTTGAAGCAAATAACAAGCCTTCACACGTGGTTAGGCATTGGAAGTACTATGTGCAAACATTTGAAGAACCACATGACCCCTTGCTTATTCCTTTTTTACCATTAACTATTTTAAAAGACATTTGACTTAGAAGAATCTTGTAAAGCCACTAAACTCATGGAGTTAAGAGAACCTTATGGTACAAGTTTTCTCATGAGAGAATATCTCCTCATTTAGAGGAAAGACTTTTAGGTGGAGCTCTATTTGAATTTCAAATTCAAATTGGAAAAAAGTCACTATAAAAGTAGCTTGAAGCCTCGCGGCCATAAGTGCCCCATTACTTAGCTTATTGCTAATCATTTGTATATGTTGAGTGGCTTACATCATAGCCTACTCTTAGAACTCTCATTGGACATCATATTCATGCCAATGATCATATACAACATTGTTATATAATACATTATATCATTGATCATCTCTAGTCATCTCTCTATTGTGTCTACTCAGAACAATGAGCTTGTGATGCTCATACTTGAGTGATTTGTTATCCATTTTTAATGATCTATAGCTTCTTGGAACAAGATCAAAGTGTAGTACACGCTATCAGAGTGAGATGAGGTTTCATTTAGCCAATTGGGAGAAAAGCGTCTCGAAGTGGTTATTGGTCATTCTTTCTAGAGTTCCTAAAAAGTCAAGGGTAAGCTTCTACTTGCTAAAGTCATTGCTCAGAGTATAGTTTATCATTTTAAGTGATTCCACTTGGAATGATTAGATCTTTAAACTAGTTAGATAGCCTCAGAAGGAAGTTTTCTAAGTGCTATTGTACTATGAGTACTGACCATAACATCTAGCAAGTGTCAAGACCAAAATAGCAAGGTTTTGGTCACTAGGTATTTGCAAACTTATTTGTTTTGATTCAATTTTTTGAAGGATCATCTCCAAAGTAAATAGGCACTTATTTACTGTCATTGGAAAGCTAAAGGGGCTTAAAACACAATTCTAAAATAAAAAAGGGCTGGTACAAAGTAGGGATTAGTAGTACCAACTCATTTCTTGAGGTGTCCATCCATCTTTCCCAACAATTTTGTCCTGCAATCCCTCACCAACCTTTGGTGAGGCCCCAAATTTCTCAAAATGGTTTCCACAATCATGAGGAATGCTTCTGCCTAGATTAATAGTAACAAAAACCTCTCCTTGACTTTCTTCCTTAAGCATTCCATTAAAAATTGTTGCCCATTGGTAGTGTGGATATTTTCTATCAGCATTGATCACTTCTACTTCCTCGTTAGCAATCAAGCTCAATTAGAGAATGTTCATGGTCTCTCACTTCCCCACTGAATCCTATGATTCTTAAAAACTTTGATGATCACACCAATGCATTTCTACAACATGAAATCATGTGTATCTCCAAGTTTTGGAATTAACTTTGTACTTTGTGTGCGCTCTCTAGCTCTAGAATCCATAACTCGAAAACCAAGTAGAGGTCCCTATGTGGGCCTCTCTTTCAATTTCTTTTGATGTAAGGATGCGGGAAGCTTCTCGTGGTCCAATCCTTCATTTCCTTTGCATCCGAATTGAATTTGGTATCTCCATGGCTCAATAGTGGGTTTGGGTTCTCGCCAGATTGGACTACAAGTTACACTAATGGAAGGGTATGCAACTTCATGTGGTTGCGATCATGATGATGGTTAGCACATTCCTTAGCTCCTTTTTCATCTACTTCTTGACTTGATGGAGGTCAAGTAGCAAGATGTTGTAGAAGTTGCAATGATGATTAGCACATTCCTTAGCTCCTTTTTCATCTACTTCTCGACTTGTTGGAGGTCGAGCAGCAAAATGTTGTAGAAGTCAGAAAGGATCTATACAAGCTTGTTTTGGATGGGGTTCACAATAGAAGAGAAATTCAAAGATTAAATGGGAAATTCACCATATCTAGAACAAGATGGGTGGTATGGGCATCTTGGATATTCAAGGCTTGGGCAACAAGATGGGTGGTATGGGCATCTTAGATATGTAAAGCGTGGACAACAAGATGGTGGAAAAATGGATGATTAAAGCTTGTGGTACCAATGATATTTCTTTGTCCAAGTTGATTTTCAAAAATAACAACAAACTTTCCTTGCAAGGATCTCGAAGTGGAGAGGGCTTGATTTTATTACTCTCTTGTTCTCCCATCTCAAGTTCCTCCAATGGGATCCAATCTTGTGTGCTCCCTATGGAAACAAAGGAACCAATTGAAACCTTTTTGCACCATCATTGAAGATTGGAAGTGGGCTTTTGGGATTGGATAGAAGGACTCTATTTGGTTCCCTGTCATGGGTATCCCAAGACTGGAGCCCAAGAACCTCCAAAGATTTAAGACTGTCTAGAGAAAATGTTCTTGTATGTGGAAGCACCTATGGCATTGAGATCGAAGTAATGGGATTAGGTATGAGGATATTGATCTAAGTCGTAGAGTTCACTTTGAAGACTCATGCTTGTTAAGACATAGATTCAACCGTTCGAATATCTCTTTATCTTGCCTCGTGTTGGGCTAGAAGCCCTTTGATTCGCAAGTGGAAGGTGAACATGTGGTAATAAGATGGAGGAACTTATGAGAATCAAAAGAAACCTCGACTTTCATCACTCTCGTAACAAAAAAGCAATGTGTCAACTAGTCATGGATGAGATGGGAATTCACAAGTGCTAATGGGACACGGTTATAAAAAGTAAGAAACTTGTATTAATTTTGTAGATCTTTTTGTTGATATAAAGGAAGTTCGGCAATAGCCTACTCTCCCGGACTTGAATTAAGTTAAGAAACAAAGGTACAATAGAAGGGGACTAGTGCCCACGGGACCCCCCAAATCCCACAAAGCAGGGGAAGCTTGAATGAATCCTAGGTTGCATTACAGAGAAGGTTAATCACCCTCTCATCGCCCTCATGCGGGGCCCACTTGGGTTTGAGCTTGTTGTTGATCAAAAGGAGGACTTGATGGTGCCTGAAGGGGGGGGATTTCTTACTGTTAACAATCCTTTTGCCAAGGAGGAATAGAGATTTCTCAATCAACCACTCCCTGGGGGGATCGCCGAAGTTGAGAGCGCACCTCTCCCGCCAAATTTTCCACAAGACTTCCCCTCTGATGGCGTTCCAGAGTGTCGCACAGCAGCCGATCGCTTCTCCCAAAAGGACTTGTTTCCAACTAAGCTGTTTTTGAAGTTTGATTTTCATTCCAACCATCTGCCAGATTCTGTAGGAGTTGGGGCAAGTGAGGAAGATGTGTGGGACATCTTCGATAGCCCAGTGGCAGCGTTTGCACCAAGGAGGAATCCCACAAAGTTTGCTAGCCTTATGGTTGGTCCAAATTCCTCGATGAAGAATTTGCCATAAGAGGACAGACTTCTTAATCTCCATAAGTGGGTGCTAGATACCCATGAATTTCATGTCCCACCGAAGCTGCATCCAAGACAGGCACCACTTCTTGTTGAGGCTGATCTGGTGGTCAGCCGTTTCTTTGATGTTCGGGATTTTGAGTAGGCTATTTCCATTGTGCCATTTGAGACCAAGCGAGTTCGGTGTGTCGTGTCCCATGAGAAGGCGAGTCTTGTGACGATCCCATGCGAGGCATCGGCTTTGCAATGTGTTCCATTCTTCGTAGGAGATGTTTATGCAAGGGTCAATATCCTCGAAGTTGATCCAGCTGTTGGTGTCATGCTTCCAGAGGTGTTTCCATTTTTTGAATCCTTTGTTCCATAACCTCTTGGCATTTTGAATGTTCCACGACTCCACACTCCGGATGCCATGTATTGGAAACCAGATAGAGTCCTTTTGTCTGATTCTGGCCGCCCACTTCCAGTCCTCACTAATTCTTGTGAAGCTTTTGACTTTATTCCAGCCCTTCCAAAGGGAGCACACGAGATTGGAGCCTTTCGGGAAGACGGGGATCGGGGAGAATAGTAGGGTCATGATGTCAAGATTCTTCCAGTTTGGGAACCCCATGAGAGCCAACTCATTCTTGTTTCTGAAGATCAGCTTGGCCCACGAGGCCTCCCTATTGCACCAAGCCTTAATCATCCATTTGGCTGCCAGTTTGTTACCCATACACCCAATGTCGAGGATGCCAAGCCCCCCGCTATCTCTAGGGCTAGTGCAGATGGCCCATTTGATTTTAGGCACCCCCCTTCTGTTATGATCGCCCGTCCAAAGAAAGTTTCTACAAATACTATTCAGTTTGGACAGGCCTTGCTCATTCGGTCTCCAACAAGAAAGGAAATAGATGGTAGAAGAGAGGAGGAACGTGTTGATAACCATCGCACGCCCAGCAAGATTGATTTGCATACCTTTCCAATAGTTAAGCTTGTTTTCGAGTTTGGCCAACACCCAGTTCCATCTCTGCTCCATAGAGATGCCAAACCCCAAGGGGATTCCAAGAAGTCGAAAGATTTGGCCCTGCGGAATGATTTGACAGCCATGATGAATGAGAAGGCCAGGATGATGTCCCACAATAGCCCTAAAGGCGGTCTTAGAGTGGTTGATTTTGGATCCAGATGCTTCACAAAAGGTAGCAAGACACCTCCAGAAAGTCTCCAGGCTGGTATTATCATTGTGAACGAACGCGTTCATATCATCGGCAAATAGTCTCATGATGATTTGACTGTGGTCGTGAGGCAGCCGGAGGCCTTTGATATTGCCAGTCTCCACATGATGAGCCACAAGTCTGCTCAGCCCCTCAGTGGCGATGGCAAAAAGAAGGGGGGCCAGAGGGCACCCTTGTCTAATAGATCTTCTAAGATGGATCGCCTTCGAAAGTTTGCCGTTAACGTTAATTTGGGTCGTTGCGTTTCCGAGAAGGGTCGCGATCATCTTGGTGAATTTCTGACTACATCCGAGATCTTGGAGCGACTGCAGAATATAGTCCCATTCTAGCCTGTCGTAGGCTTTGTCAAAGTCGATCTTGAGGAAAACCACATCTTGATTAGACTCATTTGCAAATTGAATACCTTCCCAAATATCCATAATGGTTTCCAGGATAGACCTGCCTTTGATGAAACCTTTTTGGTCCTCACTAAGCCAAGATCTCAGGTGGCACGAGATTCTGTTGGCTATGACTTTGGCGATGATCTTGTATCCTGTTTGGAGCATCGTAATAGGCCGCCAGTTCTCGATTCTGTTCTTTTCCCCCTTCTTGTGTATCAACTTGATAATTCCATTATTTAGACAAGAAGGAAGAGCAACAAACTTTAGCGCTTCTTGCCAAACCATCCGAAGAGTGGTGGCAACCACCAGCTTGAAGGGTTTAAAGAACTCGTTAGTGAGTCCGTCGGGTCCCGGGCTTTTACCGAGAGGGAGGGCATCAATGACCTCAATGATTTCTGATTCAGAGATAGGGGCATGAAGCAGGGAGTGGAGGTTGGGTGGTATCCTCCGGGGGGAAACCCTAGAAATGGCAGCCATACAGTCCCTTCTATGGTGGGAGAGGGGGTTCGAAGTTCCCAGGAGTCTCGTGAAGTGCCCTTCGATGATGCTAAAATTATCTTCTTCCGAATTGCATACATTGCCATGTGGATCTAGCAGTAGGGGGATCGATTCTCTGTTGTGTTTCCTTTTAAGGATGCGGCACATCTCTTTGGTGGGTTTATCGGCTTTGCCAGCCCACCACTCCTTGAAGAAAATTTGCAAGTTTTTCCTTTGTATTTCTTCCTCGTATCTCAACACCGCTCTGATTTTTCGGAGACCTTTCTGGGCTTGGTGTTTTCCTTTGTTCACTTCCTCCTCGAGCCGCCAGAGTGTGTGGTAAAGAGCTTCCCTACGAGCCCGCCGCACAGTCTCGAGCATCTTCTTATTTCTGATCATGATCTTACGAGACTTGTCGACCGCACTTCTCCAGCACTTGGCTGGGGCCAAGCCAGAAGCGAACGCCATCTTCCACACATCGGCAATTTCTTGATGGACGGAGGGGAGAGAGAAGGTGGTTGCGTTGGCATGGAACCACGGAGCCTTGCGGATCTTGTTGGAAGGTTGAAAAGTGATAACGATCGGGTAGTGATCAGAGATAGTGAGGTCAGTGCGTTGCGTGATGGTAGGGTGGCCCCACTGATGAGTAAAACTCTGAGAGATGTAGCATCTGTCGAGTCTAGCTTTCCTCAGGTCCTCTCCCGCTTGGAGATTCGACCAAGAAAAGCCATTCGAGTCTTTGAATTCAACCAAATCCAAGTGAAGTTTGGTCCTGTCCCACGTTTCTTTCTCCCGACTGTCGATGACCCTGCCCTTGCCCATCCATCTGTCCGTAGGGTCCTCCACCATGTTGAAGTCTCCACATATAAGCACCTTGTGGGGAAGCGAGTCTAAGGAGGCCCAGGTGTTCAGTCTCTCCAAATCCCCGTTAGGGGCGTACAAAGAAACCATAGTAACACAAAGAGGAGCACCAAAAGAAACAGCAATCCAACGGTGACTTACATCTTCAATGGAGTTCTCAAGCTTTTCAAACCAGAGTTGTTTAACACCGATAACCGTTCCTCCAGACCCCCGCTGGTGCTTCGTTGGGATCCACACATGGGCCGAGGAGACCTGTCTGAGCCGTTTCTGGAGGTCTTCTCCGTCAATTTTAATCTCTTGAATACATATAAAGTCTGGGTTTAGGCTAATGTCGCGAAGCCATTGACCAATGATGGTCGCTCTTGAGGGGTCGGTTAGCCCTCTAGCATTTAGCGAGATGACAATCATTTTTGTGTTGATCCCTCTTTGCGGGAGGGAGCTTTCTCCTTTCTTCTCTTGGCTTCATCTTTCTTTTTCGCTCGGATCGGATCCCGAGTTAGCAATAGGTTCTTGCGGGGGCTTTTCCACGGTAGCTCCATAGGTTGTTTTCCTTTGCGGGATGCCTCCTGCTGGGAAGAACAGGACACCGTTTTCAGCTCCGTTTCCGGAATAGTCGATCCGATGATGGAGCTTTCACTATCCATGTTATCTTCGTTGCTGGTAGTAAAGCCGTCTTCTTTGCTTGTGGTGTAACCCTCCTGCAAGGTTTCTTTACTGTCAGGGATCTCCAGGCCTTTGACATCGGTGTCCTCCTCAAGTTGATTCCCATCTCGGAAGTCAAACTCATTGATTTCCTTTTCCAGATTGCAATACAAGTTGCTGGAGGGGGAAACAGACTTGTTGTTTCGCTCAAAGGTTGCCCTAGGGCTTCTTTTCCTTCTTCTTCTGACTTCGATGAACCCGTCTGCATCAGCTTCTGGATTACGGGGACCCTTGAATTCCTCTACTTTCGTCGAGTGATTCAATGCTCCATTGCTGTCTTGAGCATTTTTGGGGGCTTCTTGATTTGGCTTGCTTTTTCGTCTCAAAGGGCAATCTTTGATCCTGTGACCTTGTAGGCCACAGCGAAAGCACGCGTTGGGAAGGTTTTTGTAGCTGATGTCTTGCTCCCATACCTCCCCTTCGCCCAAGTCCAGTTTGATCTTCGATGGGAGTGGCATACTGAGGTCAGCCTCGACACAGATTTGAGGGTGCCACCGGGCGTTGAACGAGTGTTTTGCTCCTTCATAAATGAGACCACCAATGTCCTCGCGTGAGGCCAACGGCTTGCCGATAGGAGAAACGATGTCCCATACGAAGTTGTACAAGAAGTATGGCAGGTTAGGGAGCTCAACCCAGAGGGGGTACCGAAGCGATTTCGATTTGTCGGGAGTAAAATCAGGGGACCATCTGAATAGGCACAGGGTCGCCCGGCCGAGTTGCCAAGTTCCGACACTAAGGGCGCGAAACGCCATATCTTCATTTTCAAAGACTAGCAGCAAGTGGCTTCCCGGTAAGAACTAACACTTACAAACAACTAGCCCGCGGAGGAACCACTCGTTGCGAAGCCACTGACGCACAGTTTCGAGCGGGGGCTTAGGGCCGAACATTTGGCCGACGAGGCAAACTTTCTTGAGCTCCTCTTGAGTTGACAAAATTGCGGATCTATTGAGGGAGACCAAGGGGGGTTCAGCACTCTCGAGGGTCCCTTGGGCGGCACAGGAGCCCCCCTCCAATAAAGAGGCCAGGTTGGCGGTCTCCCCGGGAGGAGGGGCCAGATTGCTTCTCACAAGAGAGGGGGACGCCAAATCCATGACAAAAGAGAGACACCCCGAAAAAGAAGAACTTTTTCTAAAGCTCTGAGAAGAGAAGCATCTAGAAAAGCATCTAGAAAAGCCCAAAAATCCCACAATAAAAGTAGCTCTCTTCTTTTTTTGAATCTTTTCTCTTTTTTCTTTTTCTTTTTTCTTCTTTTTCTTTTTCTTCTTTTTTTTTCTTCTTTTTTTTCTTCTCTTTTTTTTCTTTCTTTTTTTTTTTCTTTTTCTTAGGGCTACCACTCTTTTTTTTTGGAACTTCTTTTAATAATCGAGGACTTCTTTTAATACTACAGTTGATCAGTAATCACATAAGATGAATGAGCAGAGGCCTTGAATCCTCGGAGCGGCTCCAGCTTTCAAGTCTCTTTAATGCTATCATTAAAGGGTTTATCTCGAGGAGAATTTCGGGAGGTTCTTATCTTCAAGCATCTTGCACGCTGGGCCCGCCGCCTGGCAGCTGCCACACAGACACGCGCGAACAGCAGGAGAGAGGACAGTCGGCGGCCACACCCCGATAAGGACTTCCCGAAGGACCGGTCAATCGATCGAGCCCGCGAATGGTGGTATTTGAATCCCCGCGATGGACGGTATTGACGCCCGTGATTGATGGTATTGCAGCCCCACGATTGGTTCGCAGTCGATCGGAACTGGTTCGCAATCGGTCGCGACTGACAAGGAACGAGGCCAATTGCTAGTTACGGACAACGAACGGTTTGCTATCGATCGCGACGGTTCGCTATCGATCGCGTCGGTTCCCAATCAATCGCGACGGACAGGGAACGCGCGACCGACACTTCTAGTGCACCTTCTGTCGGCTAGCTCAAGCGAACGTTCAACAATAAGTTGTATGCAGCGTTCTGCTGCCGTCCCCAGACCGACAACTTCTAGATTTGCTTTTCCTTTCTGCACAGGAGTTGTGTGTTCTTGTTTGGCCATCACGCCATCGCGCGCCCTCAGTAGTATCACTCAACACAAGCCGGAACAGCAGCAGGAAGCCGTCGTCACCGCCAAGATTCCATCGCCCTCAGTAGTATCACTCAACACAAGCCGGAACAGCAGCAGGAAGCCGTCGTCACCGCCAAGATTCCATCGCCCTCACTCTTGTATTTTGGAAAGCAGTTTCATGTATATGAACTATCAATTTTGTAGATCTTGTAGAGGGGTATATGGATCAATATCAATGCCAATAAAGTTTATGGTGCTCCTTGGTGCAAGTGTTGCACGAAGGGTAGGGTGAAACCTTTTCTTCTCTTGTAACACCTAAGCAAGGTCCTATTGTTGTCAAACCAAGTTAACTAGAAGAAAACTCTTCTTTGGGAAGCGATCGTGTGCTAGTATGCTCTTTGGAATGCCACTTCACGAAAGGCACCTTAAAAGATCATGAAGGAAAATTGCACGAACAAATTCAACGATCAATCAAAAGAGTGGTCTATTAAGAATTTCATATGATGTTTAGATAGAAGGATTCGTGATTGTAAAAAGTCTTCCCCTTTTAGACACCTTACGATGTTCATTTTAGAGAAGAACAATCTCAAAAACAAGTGGGTTCACCAAGAAGGGGACGAAAAGGTTATCAACCTTCTTTGTAATTTCCCCTAATCTTCTTTGTACTTCTCCCTAGCCTTCTTGTAATTTTCTCTTGTTTATAATGCAAATCTTTTTTTGCAAAGAAACTAATCTTAGAGGGAGCTACAAAAAAGGTTTATGACCCCCTTCATGGGAGCCATTTATATGCAACTTGTTGTTTTCTAACTTGTTGAGTTGCAAAAGTGATATCGTTTCTCAACGTTGTGATGGGCCTCGATCCCATACTCCAATGGCCCTCCCCTCTATAGTGTAATCTAATCTCAAGGTATAAGTAATTAGGCCTTGGGCATTCCCTGGCTTGACTAACGCGTTTCATCTCATTCCTCATTTAGAACGTGATGTCATCTATCATGGGCCTTCGTTCCAGACTCTGATTGGGCTTTCTTATATGATCCGCGTTTTCTGAACTAATTAGTCCTTGAGTTGTACCTATCTTCAATAAATCTTTGTTGTGATTGCCTTTGAGGTGATGTACACCCTTTTTGTGTGGAATATAGAGTGAATGTATCATTAGTCACTATCTTCAATAAATCTTTGTTGTGATTGCCTTTGAGGTGATGTACACTCTTTTTGTGTGGAATATAGAGTGAATGTATCATTAGTCACTAAGCTTCTTGTCTTCTATGTTGCTCTTCTCTCTCTCTACTGTCAACTTTATGTGCGGCATAAAGAAGATGTCGATCGTATGTAGGAGTACTAAATGCAAGCAAGAACTCATATTTTTTATGTTGCCAAGTGTTGCCAATCTCGTTTTTGTTTTCTCAAGTCGTCTTCCATCTTATATAGACGGCCCCTCAATGCGCACTTCAACAACAATAGAGAGGTATTGACGTTGCATTTCGATATTTTTTTTATTATAAAGGAAGTTCGGCATTAGCCTACTCTCCCAAACTTGAATTAAATAAAGAAAAGTATAACAGAAGGGGACTAGTGCCCACGAGACCCCCAAATCCCACAAAGCAGGGGAAGCTTTTAGAGAGCTTACATGGCATTACAAAGAAGGTTAATCGACCTCTCATCACCCTCATGTGGGGCCCACTTGGGTTTCAGCTTGTTATTGATCAAAAGGAGTACGTGATGATGCCTGAAGGGGGGGGGGGTTTTCTTACAGTTAACAATCCTTTTGCCAAGGGGGAACAACGATTTCTCAATAGACCACTCTTTGGGGGAGTCACCAAAGTTGAAAGCACATCTTTCCTGCGAAATTTTCCATAGGACCTCCCCTCTGATGGCATTCCAGAGAGTCGCGGAGCAGCCGATCGCTTCTCCCAACAGGGCTTGCTACCAACTGAGATGTTTCTGAAGTCTAATTTTCTTTCCAACCATCTGCCAGAGTCTGTTGGAGTTGGGGCAGGTAAAGAGGATGTGTGAAACATCTTCGATAGACTAGTAGCAGTGTTTGCACCAGGGAGGAATCCCACAAAATTTGCTAGCCTTAAGGTTGTTCCATATTCCATGATGAAGAATTTTCCATAAGAGGACAAACGTTTTGATTTCTATGAGGGGGTGCTAAATAGCCATGAACTTCGTGTCCCACCAAAGCCGCGTCCAAGACAGGAACCACTTCTTGTTGAGGTTAACCTGATAGTCAACCGTTTCTTTGATGTTTAGGATTTTTGATAGGCTATTCCCATTGTGCCATTTGAGACCAAGCGAGCTCGACGTGTTGTGTCCCATGAGAAGGCGAACTTTGTGTCGATCCCAGGCGAGAAATCTGCTTTGCAAAGTGTTCCATTTTTCGTACGAAATGTTGACACAAGGGTCAATGTCCTCGAAGTTGATCCAGTGGTTGGTGTCTTGTTTCCAGAGATGTTTCCATTTTTTGAAGCCTTTGTTCCATAACTGCTTGGCATTTTGAATGTTCCAAGATTCCACACTCCGGATGCCATGGATCGAAAACCAGATAGAGTCGTTTTTTCTGATACCAGCTTCCCACTTCTAGTCTTCACTTATTCTTGTGTAGCTTTTGACTTTGTTCCAACTCTTCCATAGGGAGCACACGAGATTAGAGCCTTTCGAGAAGATGGGGATCAGGGAAAACAACAAGGTCAAGATGTCAAGATTCTTCCAATTTGGAAAACCCATGAGATCCAACTCATTCTTGTTTCTGAAGATCAGCTTGGCCCACGAGCCCTCCCTGTTGCACCAGGCTTTAATCATCCATTTGGCCGCCAGTTTGTTAGCCATGCACCCAATGTCCAGGATACCAAGACCCCCACTATCTCTATGGCTAGTGCAGATGGACCATTTGATTTTAGGCACCCCCTCCTATTGTGGTCGCCCATCCAATGGAAGTTTCTACAAATACTATCCAGTTTGGATAGATCTTGCTCTTTCGGTCTGCAACAATAAAGGAAATAATTGGTAGATGATAAGAGGAACATGTTGATAACCATAGCACGACCAGCAAGATTGATTTGCATACCTCTCCAATAGTTAAGCTTGTTTTCAAGTTTGGCCAGCACACAGTTCCACCGCTGTTCCATAGAGACACAAAACCCCAAGGGAATCCCAAGAAGCCAAAAAATTTGGCCCTGCAGAATGATTTGACACCCATGATTAATGAGAAGGTTGGGTTGTGACCCAACAATAGCTCTAAAGGCGGTCTTAGAGTGGTTGATTGTGGATCTAGAGGCTTCACAAAAGGTAGCCAGACACCTCCAGAACGTCTCCAGGCTGGTACTATCGTTGTGAACAAACTCATTCATATCATCGGCAAAAAGTCTCATAGTGATCTGTATGTGGTCATGAGGCAAACGGAGGCCTTTGATATTACCAGCGTCCAGCTGATGCTCCACCAGTGTGCTAAGCCCTTCCATGGCAATGGCAAAGAGATGGAGCCCAGTGGGCACCCTTTTCTGATATATCTTCTAAGTGTGATCACCTTCAAAAGTTTGCCATTAATGTTAATTTGGGTCGATGCATTTTCGAGAAGGGTCGCAATCATCTTGGTGAATTTCTCACTACACGAAAGGGGTGGCAACCACCAACTTGAAGGATTTAAAGAACTCATTAGTGAGCCCGTTGGGTCCCGGGCTTTTACTAGAAGGGAGAGCATCAATGACCTCAATGATTCTCGTTGCATTTCGATATTGATGTTGAATTTCAATTTTGAAATTAATGTGGCATTTTAACAACAGCAACAATTTTTATCGTTGGCTCCGACCTCTTGAGGCAAAGGCCAGTTATAAACGAAATTCTCACTTGTAGCTCTGGCTCTAAAAAATTAGATGCAAGCTTATATGCAAAGAGAAAACTCAAAGAAAGAATCTACAAATTTACTTAAAAGATTGATGGGCGGGAAAAGCAGATAATCCAACTAAAGAAATGTGTAAAGTTTTGAAGAAGAAGAAGAAACACAATGAAGAAATTCCATATATGATTGACAATCATGGGGTAGAATGCACTAGTCATGAAGAGAATATTGAACTAATTTTGAAACACTTCACTCAAGTCATGGGGGTGTCCACTCCACTCTCTTTTCAAAGATCTAATTACGTGGCTACCATCTCTAGATTTAGAGCCAAAAAAATTCTGCAAAAATATGGTGCTTCTTCTTAATGCCACCATCAATGACACAAAGATTGTTGAAACTTTTGATTCTCTGCCCAATGGTAAAATCTTGAGTTTAAAAGCCCTTGTCAATGATTTCTTCAAGACATTCAAGAGTATTTTGGTGATGCCTTTGAGTCTCGCCTAGCAAGAAGCCCTACACATTCATTCTTTGCCCAAGATTTCTCAATTAAGATGTGATCAAATTTATTAAATAAAACAAAACAAAAAAGTAGAATTGAAAATAGGTAGCCTATCATTATATTCTAGGTTTCATTTATTTGATCGAATAATTAAAAAATTACGAAATATGTTCACTTTATGCAGGGTTGTCCGAATAAACACCAAAAAAAATAGACACGAATAAACTTTCAATTGAAAAGCTTTGGATCAAGAAAAATTTCGAACAAAAAATTTTCATCATGCACATGTTTGTTTGAGAGTCTATAGAGCTCTAATCATACCATAGAGAATTTTCTTTAGAGGTAAAATTAACGTGTTTGATTTATAGATTTGAAAGTACATGTATGCATATGTGTTTATGTATGTGCATGTCATACGTACATATGCATACACACACAAACTTGCACACATATACACATATGCACACACACATGTACACATAAAATCATACACACATAGGCATATAAACACACACACACACATAGATACTTGAACATATAGATACACACATATACACACACATGCTTACATACACATGCTTACATACACATGCATATGCATACATACACATGCATATGCATACATACACATGCATATGCATACATACACATGCATATGGATACATACACATGCCTATGCATACATACACATGCATATGCATACATACACATGCATATGCATATATACATAGATACATGCATACACACACATGCACATACATACACACATATCCATACACACACATACATATACACACACACGCATACACATATATACACATACACAAATGCACACGTATATGATATGCATACACACACATTTAAAAATGCACACATATGCATACACACACATACACATATAGATACTTGCACATATACACATATATACATAAACATATACACATAGATACTTCCACATATACATACACACATATAGACACACACATGCATACATACACGCATATGCATACACATGCATATGCATACATACATAGACACATGTATACACACACATGCAAATACATACATACATATGCATATACACACATGTACATACATACATACTCACATGCATTCATACACACACATGCATATGTATGCATACATACACACATGCATATGTATATATACATAAATAAAAGCACATACACACAATAGATCCACTTAACCCTAAAAAAAAAGTGCAGTGAAGAAACTTTATCCACCTTTAGATTCATGTACAAGTAAGTAAAGTCATGTACAAATTGACAATAGAGTTATATTCTATGTGGTGGGACTCACCTATTTTCTATTGAATAAAGGAGAATATATTCTCTGATACCCATTCAAATGATTGAAGTTAATGATCCATAACGATCCTTTTTAATGGGAAGTGTCTACCTTCATACTCAGCTCAAAATCAATCAACCTTCAAAATAACCTATATAAATATAAAAAATTAAAAATTCATTATAATGTGCTTGAAAATATATTAAACTATATCATAAAAAGTAAAATCTTTTATTACTTGTTTACATCTCTTTTGTTGTAAGTATCAAAAGCTCGAGTGCATAAGTTGATTTCTATCAAAACTTGGCCATAACAAGTCTTTCTTGATGCTATTATCTCAATAAGTCGATTTCTTTTCTCCCAACAAGTCCCTCTTGATGCAACTTTAAGGATGCCAATATCTCAGCTAACAAAAGGTGTTGTGTTGTATCAATACAATAAAACTTCCTAAAGAAGATGTATGGATCTCTAAAGCTACATTGTATTGATACAACACGAACCCTCTATTAGCTGATATCCATTGTCCAAGATGCCATTGATCTTCACTTATTATTACCTTCTCAACCTTTGAATTATAAAAAAGAACAAAAAAGTTTTTCAAACAATTACAATAGTTTTTAATTCACAATCATACACACACATACACATGTGCATACACAATCATATTACATTTTCACTTGAAATCATATAACATACATGCATATACACATCCACATACACATACACATACACATACTATTGTGAAGTAAAAATCAATATTGATTCAAACAATCACAATACATTTTTACTCACATGCATACATATACACACATGCATACATACTCACATGCATACATACACATGCATATGTACATACTCACATACATACATACACACATGTATTTGTATATATACATAAACACAAGCACATACACATAGTAAATCGACTTGAGCCTTGAAAAAAAGAAGCACAGTCAAGAAATCTTATCTACCTTCACAATCATCTACAAGTAAGTAAACTTAGGAAAGAGGGTTTTTGATGCATCAAGAACGAACCCTACACATATGCATGTATGGTATTCTCAACCATACTTTTCTTCATCTTTCATACCCATATGCGTTTGTTGTATGATTGAAGTATATACACATTGCTTCTAGTCCTCCCACCACCTATTGAGATCGAAATCAATCAACCTTCAAAATAGCCTATAAAAATATAAAGAAATAAAAATTCATTATTATATGCTTGAAAAGAATACTAAACTATATCATAAGAAGTAAAATCTTTCTTGACCTCTTTGCATTTTTTTGTCTTAAGTATCCAAGGATCAAGTGCATAAGTCGATTTCTGTCAAAACTTCACCATCCCTCTCAATGCTATTGTCTCAACAAGTTGATTTCTTTCCTCCCAACAAGTCCCTCTTGATGTTGTTGTCTTGATGACAAGGCCTAACATCTCAACTAAGAGAAGGTTCTTGTTGTATCAGTACAATACAACTTCCTTAAGAAGATCTATGGATTTGTGAAGTTATATTGAATCGATATAACAAGAACCTTCTCTTAGCTCATATGCAGTCATGGATGCCTTCGATGTTCACTCATTAATACCTTCTCAACCCTTGAATTATAAAAAAAACATAAAATGGTTTCCAACAATTGCAATAGTTTTTAATTCAAAATCATACACACACATACACATGCACATACACAATCATATTAGATTTTCACTTACAATCATATAACATACACGCACATACACATACACATACTATTGTGAAGTTAGAATCAATATTGATTCAAACAATCACAATACATTTTCATTCACAATTATACACACACATACATATACTATTGTGAAGTAAGAATCAATGTTGAGTATAACAATCACAATAGATTTCATTCACAATTATACACTCAAATACATATACATATACTATTGTGAAGGAAGAATCAATATTGATTCAAACAATCACAATACATGTTTACTCACAATCATACACACACATACAGATACTATTGTGAAGTAAGAATCAATGTTGAGTCAAACAATCACAATAGTTTTTCATTTGCAAACAAAAATATTTCTTTTTATGATTTTATTACTAAAGCACTTAATATTTATATCAATATTTTATACCTTGTTCTTTCTATGACACTGTAAGTTCCTCAAAAACAAAGTAACTTTTATGAAAAATGAGTCTAGTGTTATTCTTTTATAAAAACTTAATCGAACGAATTTTTTCATGATCAAAAACATATTTGATCAAAGAAATTTTGACCTATAAAATTTTCGATCAAAAACATTTTTGATTAAAACTATGTTCAATAAAAAATTTCCGAATTATCATGCAAAAACTATTTGCTCATGTCCAAATAAGCTGATGTGGCACCATATCATTCGCTCATATAATGGGGGGTTGCCATAAAATTCCGTAATTATTCATGAATAAAGGAATTGTTGAATAATGAATAATGCAACCTTGATTATGTTGCAAATTCTCTATAAAATCTTTGCTAAGTTTCTTATTGATGATATTAGCTTACATATTTGCTCATGGATCAATGAGGAAAAAAGAGGGTTCATTAAGGGTAGGTCCATCTTGAAGGTTGGTATTGATGTGTGGGAAGGACTTGAACTCACTAAGGATGCTTCTGAAAATGTCCTCTCCATCAAGATAGATTTTGACAAAGCCTATGATCGCCTCGACTCGGACTTCATTCTCTAGTCCTTGAAAGATCTTTGGTGTGGCTCTAAATTCATAAAGATGATCGAAATGATTAAGGGAAACACTTGCCTCAATGAAATACCAACAAAAATCTTTCTCAAATGATTTGGTTAAAGCACCCTATTAGATAGCGCTGCCCCCTAGCTCCTCTTCTCTTTGTTACTACCATGGATGGCCATAGTTTCCATCACACCCATCTTGGGTGGATCCATGTTCTGCTCCTTCCCCATAGCCAAAATCAGATGATAAAGGGACTCTTTACTAATGACACAAATGTTATTGTGCATAATTATATCAATAATATCACCACCCTTTGGAAATGCCTAAACACTTTCTACATTACTTCAAGATCTAGAATAAATCACAAACTGATTTTAAGGCTATTTGAGGACCCCCTCTGTAGTTTTTAGTCAACCAAGGATGTTATGAGTGTCCCAATGGATGTATCTTCTGTTTTCTTGGAAGTCCAATGGGTTTTGATGTTTCCATGATTCAAGAGTGGAACTATGTTCTCACCAAACTTGACAATAAACTTACTCACTAGAAAACAATGCATCTCCACTGATGGGATGGGCCACGGTGATCAACACCTTCCTTCTTTTATTGGTTATCTATTTGTTGGCATGCTGGAGACCAAAAGAAAGAGCTTTAGCAAAACTAAAAAGAACTTGCAAAAATTTTCTTTAGACTGGTTATCCAAATAGGAGAGGTGTGCCTAAAATCAAATGGGCCATTTGTACTTACCAAAAAGATTCCAATAGGCTATGCATTTTGGATGTGGGGAAATGGCAAATAAGATGACTGCTAAGTGTATGATCAAGGCATGATGCAAATCTAAAACTTCTTAGGTGAAGTTGATTCTTAGAAAAAAATCTCGTCTTATGCTTGTGGGACTTCCTAAGTGGAAGGAGCATGATCTCCTCATTTTGCTATTTTCTCCTTTTCCTATGACTTCTAAGGGTTCAAACTTGGCATACTCCTTATGAAAGCATTCGAACAAGATGAAACCATACATCAAGGTCATTGAGGGTCAGAATTGCACTATTTGGGTTAAAAAGAATGATTATATTTGGCTTCCTATTAAAGCAATCAAAGAAATTGGCTCGAGAAAACTCTGAAGGGTGAATACGTTATGGAACAAAGGGTTTCCTTTGTGGAAACGTTGATGGAATCAAGAGAATTTGTACAGAGGATATAGACCTGGCTATTCGAGTTGACTATGAAGATTGAAGCCTATTAAGATAGAGAATCAATTGTTAAGAGACTTAAAGATAGCTCCTTCTCATGCATGATCCCATGCAGATTGAAGGGTTAAAGATTCATCATTGATAACGAGCTAGAAAAGATCATGAGTTTCAAGAAGCACTTCCACTTGCATATCTCCCTTCATAGAAGTGGTGCTTGAAATGGACATGTATGAAATGGCAATTTAAGTTCTTGGACTTGTGATATCCTCTCTTTGAGAATAAAAATCCACTTTCTATATGGTAAATTCTCCACAAGGGAATATGGACCCAAATCAAAGCTAATAAAATCTATGGGACCCCTCGATGGTGTAAGCATTTCCTTCGTGGTAGGGAAGACATTGGACACCTCTTCATTCCACTCCAATATAGTCGCTTGATGTGGCAGGCTCTTACCAGGATTTGAGTTTATAAAGTCAAATCAACTACAAGCAAGTGTTACTTACATAAGCGATCAGCTGCTCTTCTTCCTTATGGAATGCAATCATGGGGAAGCGCTTTGGAAGTTATGGAAACAGAGATGTGCAATCAACTTTGGTGACCATACAAAAAGATGGTCGGTTGCCAATCCCTTGGTTAATTAGATAGAAGAATATGTAATGGTAAGAAGTCCCCTCAATTGAGACACCATAGGATTTTAGCCCTCGATAATCATAAGATCAAAAGTAAATGGACCATCATGAGGTCAATGGAAATATCATTAACCTCCTCTCTAACCCCCTCAAAAACGTATTTTTCCTCACAAATCCTTCCCATCATGAGTGCTATGCCTTCAGACAATCTCGCCCCTACTTCGTGGGATTTGGGGGATCCTAAGGGCACTATGCCCCTTCACTATACAACTCTTCCAAGCCCCATACAATTATTAAGTTAAATATTTTTCCTCTAAATGTGTAACTCTAGAGCATTAAAGATGTGAAGTAAAGGAAGGGCGCAATGGACAGTTATTGATTGAAAGCTTAATTACTCCAAACCAATTTTTTAGCTTTCATCCTTGTCCTCCTTGTACTCCTTCCTCCTTTCTATGCTTGTTTGTTTTCTATGTTGTGGGCTGTTGTTTAGGTGGTCTCTTGGTATTCATTTTTTGTTTTTGGCTTTGTGGGCAATCGATCACTATTCTTATGCTTGTCCATGTAGTTGGGCCCTCGGGGCAGTCGGTTTGCTATGGGTGGTTGCTGTAAGTGGTGTTTCCTAAGAGCTTGTTGCTTGAGAAATCTTTAGGGTTTCTATTAGGGTCTCATTAGGCATTCCATTATGGTTTAATTTTTATTTTGGGTTTGTGGTTCCCTCTCTACTATGTATGGAGTCAATGGTTTTTTTGTTTTTGTCTAGGGCAGCGCCCTCTCTTATGGTTAGTTATCTAGATTCCATCACTAGGGACAAAGGCACAAGATCTTCTCTCTCTTTGTTTTGGGTTAAGCCCCCATTCATCTCACTTTCAAAGAATATCATTCTAAAGAAGCAAGAAGAGTTGAATTGGATTTTCATCATTGATCTTGTTTGGCCCAAAACCTCTTTTGATTTCCCTCAGACTATGATTTCGCACAGAGTGGCTCCCTCATAGAATTATGGTCAAGAAGTGTGAGTTCCTACCAACAAACCATATTTTGCTTGTGTTTGAAAAAGACATAATGGAATTCCAAGCTTTGCACCTTGGCAACTCACAAGTTTCGTCCACAACCTTCTGCCTTTTCAAATGGTTCCCAAACTTCATCCCCAATAAGTCTAATCCCTTGTGATATGCAATTTGGGTGGAGATCCCTAATCTCCCTTACAGATATTTGCCCCCATTCGACACCCCTTAGCCTCTAGACAAGATGGCACCCTCAAATTTGCATCGAAGTATATCTAGATGTTGAGCTTCCTTCAAAGATTAGTATGGAAATTGATTATGTTTTTTTGCTTTTGCAAGAAGTGGTTTGCAAGATTTTACCAAATGCCTACTTTTACTATGGTAGGCAAGGCCATAGTATCAAGGATTGGCCCTCGAGATAAAAAAAACCTTGGTCCAGATTCCTTCATGGAGGATTTACCACATTGTTCTAGATTCCTTGGTGAAGGATTTGCTGCATAAGAACGATTTTCTTTTATGTTGATGAGGGGATCTCCAAAGGGAATGGAACTTAAAATCTCACCTAAAACTTAACCAATCGAGACACTTTCTCTTATTAAGTGTCATATGAAAGTCCATGTTCTACTTGCATCTTGGAATTTTATCAAGATTGTTGACATTGTGCCATCTAAGACCCTCGAGCTGAGGGGAGTCATGCCAAATAAGGAGGCCAGAACAAAGATCTTTGTAGTCAAGAATAGAGAATTTTGTAGTCAAGAACATAACGGTTTTTTAGTACTGCGTTACATTCAGCTAATATGTGTTTGTTTTTCTCCATGGAGTTTGAACTTACGTAGCTCCCCCCCCCCCCCCCCCCCCCCCCCCCCGGCTCTCTCTCTTTGATGTTTCATAGAAATTTTGAAAGATGTCAAACTAAGGCTTTGCTTCTTGCTGCATATGAGGATGATGTCGCCTCTACTCCGTCATATTCTAGCCTACAATCAAATATTTCAATTTTCGAGTGCCCTATCTTTACCAAGATTCAAATGAGAAGAGTATTCTGTATATTTCACTTTTCTATCGTCTAATTGACCCTTTCTGTTGCCATATCGCCCTTATCTTCTTCTGCTATCCTTTCTCTCTCCCTTTCTTGACACAAGTTTCTCCTGAAACTATTTGGTTACAAATGTCGGCATTAGTAAAACAACAAAAAGAAACGGCGTTTGTCAGCGCATAATGCCATTCCAGCGAGCATCTCACATGGTAAGTGCGTAGCACCTAGCACGCGTCCATGAAACGAATATTTGATGACCAGCTTCAATGTACAATGTCAAAAAAACAGAAAGAAAAATCATGCTCTATCAGTTTTACTCATTTTCTGTCAAGACCTTGATACCTTGGAGTATGGAGATAGTGTACGTACGTTCTGTCAGGACCCTGATACATTGGAAGTATGGAGATGGTGTACGTATGTCTTCTTGATGTTGCCCTGTCTCTTTTCCTATTTCTTTTTTCCACCACAACCGTTCGTCTTTTGGATCTTGCTCTGTCTCTTTTCCTGTTTGTTTTTTCCTCCACAACAGAGAAACTAACCAACAAGGAAAGTACAAAAGTCCCGAATCTCCACATGGGTAACATGATGCAAGTATGGTCGCTGAATGGCGAGGATGAGGCCTATCCACATGTCGCCAAACAGATATACTCCTGAAAGCTAAAGCTACTCAATTAAAATTGTGAGTCTGGGACTAAGATTTCATCGGCCAAAGCTTATAAGAAAACGGGCGAAGACATGCTAACCTGCTCAACAAAACAGGCTAACATGCTCAACAAGAATATTTCCCACTGCAAAAGCGACTTTTAGTCTATTTCAAACCACTGGAATCGCCTCATACCCATTCTGACTATTGATGTCAACTCTACAATGCTTTTGGTTTTCCGCTTTCCTCTTTGATATAACAGTGCATGGCATTCGGTAGCCCGCTGTAGATGAAAACTTAGAAACAAAATAATGGTAATTGACTAATTTAAAAATGAGCAAGACCACTTATGTGTAAGCTACGCTGTGAGCAATGCTAAAACTGCAGTGCAGATCCAACAACAAAAGATATAGGGTTGTGCAGATTGTGTGTGTTTGCGTGTATTTATCTGTGTATCTACGTACTTGAACACAACCGCGAGCGTAAGCGCACGTAATTGATCAACATCACAACTGGACCAAAGCGAAATCTTTAGCTTGGAAGAATGCTTGTTTCTGTTCAGAAAACATCATGATCGTCATCATTCTTAGGAGAATGACCAATCATCTATTTACAAAGAAATGAGGATTATAGCACAAAAACAGATGAAGCCTCAGAAAGAACATGTAATCCTTAGGGACAAGAGCATCTACAGATGCTATTTGTCCACTTTTTTTATGATAGCCCACATACATACGTACATACAAACATTCATGCACACATATGTACATTAATACATACACACATACGTATGTGTGCATGTATGGGTGTATACATGTATGTGTGTGTATATGCATGTATGTATGTATGTGTGTGTATATGCATGTATGTATGTATGTATATATGGATGTATGAATGTATGTAGATGTGCATGAACCTTCAATATAAAACGTGATACATCATCAAGGTCATGACATATTCGAACCAAGTGTTGTCATATGTCTCAAAGAAAGAACTACCAATAATAACAAAAAATTTCATTTATCATTCCAAAGTTAGATACAAATTCCATGTCGAAGAACTTTTGTAGAAGTCATGTGTAACTTTATTTTTTTTTCAAAATGGAAGTTTGGCAATAGCCTACTCTCCGAGACTTTAATTAAAAAAGAAAATGATTGTACAAGTGAACATGTTTAGTACCCATGGGACCCTCCGAATCCCACAACGTAGGTGAAGATCAAACAAATTTAGAGAGCTCTACAAAGAACGTAGATCACCCTCCCATCTCTTTCATGTGGGGCCCACTTACTTTTAATCTTATTATTCTCTAGGAAAAACACTTTATGATGTCTGAAAGGCAGGGGTTTCTTACAATTCAAAATTCTTTTGCCTAATAGGAAAAGAGACTTTTCTAACAAACATTCTTTAGGAGGGCTTCCAAAAATGGTAGCACACCTCTCCTTCTAAATCTTCTAGAGGGTCTCACCTCTAACCGCATTACACAAAGATGAGGAACACCCAATCACTTCACCCAACAATGCTTGCTTCTAGAGGATTCATCCCTAAAATTGCAAGATATTCTCAAGGGTACACCAGACTGACATTGACGTGGGGCATGAGAAGAAGAGGTGTCCTAAGTCCTCATTGCCATGTAAGCATCTTTTGAACCATGGGGGTAACCTAGAAATTTTGCTAGCCTTTCCATTGGTCCAAATTCCCGAGCGGAGGATTTGCCACATAAGCACCAACTTCTTAATCTCGATTAATAGATGCCAAAGTGACTAGAACTTAAAATCCCATCACAAGCTCAACCATCACCACTTCCTATTAAGCATGACATGAAGGTCCAAATTCTTCTTGAATCTCAGAATTTTGTCAAGGCAATTGCTATTCAAACCTCTAAGACCCTCATGGTGGGGAGGGTCCTAGCCAATGAGGAGGTGAGTCTTTGAGTGTTTTAGTGTAATAGCTTGAGAAAGTTAGCCATTGATGTTTATCTGAGCCGACGTATTTCCTAGCAACATCGAGACCATATAAGTGAACTTATGACCAAAACCGAGGTCTTTCAGAGATTGGAGAAGAAAGTCCCACTCAAGCCTATCATAGGCTTTGTCAAAGTCAATATTAATAAAGATTACATGTCGAGCATATTCATTAGCAAAGTCTAGACCTTCCCACATGCCAATGGTAATTTCCAAGATGGACCTCTCCTTGATGAAGCCTTTTTTATCTTCAATCAACCAATTTTCTGAGTGGCAGACAATTTTATTAGTAGTAACTTTAGCAAGGATCCTGTAACTTGTTTGTAATATCATAATTGGAAGAAAATTTTCAATCTTATTTTTGTTTCCCTTTTTGTGAATAAGTTTGATAATGCCATTATTGAGACATTCAGGTAACATACCAAATGAAACTGTCTCTTGCCACGCCAGATGTAGAGGAGTAGTCACCACATGTCAAAGGTCTTGAAAAACTCATTGCTAAGGCTGTCCAAACTCGCGCTTTTCCCATTAGGAAGCGAATCAATAACTTTGAGAATCTCAGCATCTGAAATGGGAGCTTCTAGAAGAAGCTTCAAATTTTACAGGATTTTAGAGGTCTTGACTCTAGAGATGGTCACCATGCAATCATGTTTGTGGAGAGAAAGGGGTTCGAGACTCCCAGAAGCTGGTAAAAGTGATTGACAGGTGTCAAGCTATTCTCTTCAACCATCTTGCATTCAACCCCGTTGATGTCCAACATTAAGGGGATCGAATCCATTACTTGCTTCTTCTTGGGGAGTTTACACACTCTTTAGTAGGTTTGCCAACCTTACCTGCCCACCATTCTTTAAAGAATGCTTGAAGATTATTCCTTTGAGCCTTTTCTTCATATCTCAACATTCCTCTGATTTTTCGTAGCCCCATCTAGTATTGAGAGTGGCCTTTGTTCACTTCCATCTGCAAACATCTGAGTCACTGATAGACATTCTCCCTCTAAACTTGACAAACCCTTTGAATAAACATATGGGCCCTGGACAGAGTACGACAAGTCCCTATTATAGTGATCCTCACACACATTTTGGCAAGTGAGGAATGGGAAGAGAAGGACGACTTTCAAGCATAAGAAATCTCCTATTGGATAGAGGGGAGAGAGAAGGTCGCCATATTGGCATGAAACCAAGGATCTTTCTTAAGATTTCTGACTGGCTTAAATGTAAGAATAATAGGGTATTGATCCAAAATAGTAAGGTTGGACAACTAGAAAGAGAGGGATGCCCCCAATTGTTCATAATATTTTGGGCGATGTAGCTTCTATCAAGTCTCGGTTTCCTCAAAATCGACACGGGATTGGAGGCTCGACGAAGAAAATCCAGTTTCATCTTTAACGTCAACGAAGGCCAAGTAGATCTTGACATAGTCCCAAAAGTCTTTCTCTTGCCTATGAATAATCTTGACTCTATTTCCCCACTTGTGAGAAGGAGCTTCAACAATGTTGGAATCCCCACAAACCATGACATTGTGGGAAAGAGAGAATAGAGAATGCGAGGTGCTAATCCTCTTCGACTCGAAATTGGGAGCATACATGGAGACTATGGTTAAATGAAAAGGGTTTCCAAAGGAGGCACGAATCCACTAATAATTTTGGTCCTCTTGGGTGCTCATGAGTCTATCAATCCACTTTTTTTTAATGCCACTATTTGATCCATCATTTGCTCTAGGGTACATTGTGAAGATCCAAGTATGTGATAATGAAATACACTTTAATCTCTTCTATAGGTCCTTCCCCATCCATTTTGATCTCTTAAAGGCAGATGAAGTCTTGGTTTACTCTATTATCATGTAATGAGAGGCCAATAATGGCCCCTTTTGAGGGGTCAATCAACCTTCAAACATTGAATGACATGATAATCATAACCAGAGGTTAGTATCTTTGCGCGGAGGGGCCTTATACCATTTCTTCTTGTTTTTCTCTTCATCTTTTTTCTTCATGGAAGAAGGCTCCTTACAAAAGAGCTTGCCTTGAAGGGAGCTCTTCCATGGAATCTCCATAGGTTTCTTCCCTGTATGTCTCCTTCTTCTAGATTGGATTCAGAATCTTTTTAGGAACTCCATTTGGAATCTTTCGAGGAACTGTGGATCCAATGATGGAGCTTTCACTATCTTGATTATCCTCATTGGTGGTGAATGCCTCATCTTTTCTTGCGGTGTAACCTTCTTGGTTGTATCCTTTACTGCAAGATTCCCCCTGTGTTTTCCCATAATTGTGTTGTATGTATTGGTTCCTTCCTCCTAGGTCATGGAATTTGTTGACCGCCTTCTCCAAGTTACAGAAGATGTTTGTTTGTAGAGTTGAGCCTGAAGTCTCTCCATACTCCCTTTGGGGCTCCTTCTCCTTCTTTGTCTTACTTCCATGAAACCCTATGGGTTTGTCTCCATGACGTGTGTATCTTCCCTTGCCCTTATGTTTAGGAGAAGACCATGAGTCCACCCTTGAGCTCCAAACTACTTCTTGGTTCTTATAAGGCCTATTCAAGAAATTTGGGAATTATTCAAGTACCATTTATGTTACTAACTATGTTAACTTCTTAAGTTTGAGCCCAAACTTGATACCTCATTCATAATACAATTATCCGTAATATTAAAGTACTAATTTAATATACCCCAATCAAGAGATAATAACATGTTTTAGTGTGTGAATGAGTCAAAAAGTGAAACATTGGGGCAGAAAGAATTGTCTCAAAATCCTGTGTAGTTCCCATTTTTCCTGAATAGGCCTTTTATGCACTGTTTTTCCCTTGATTTTGCTTGTTCTTAGAGGAGAGCTATATTGAGGGACACTCTTATACTCTATGCCCCTACAAACCACAATGAAATCTTGCGTTTAGCAAGTTCCTATAAATACTTTCCTGCTCCCAAGCCTCTCCTTCCCCGATATCTATGGAAACTATGGAAGGGTGATCCTTGTTTAGATCTCCTTCAACAGAACTTTGAGGATACCATCTTGTGTTGAACAAGTGTTTTGCTCCTTCACAGTTGAAGCCCCCAACATCTTCTTGAAGGCCAATGATCGGCCATTGGGCAATACTATTTCTCTTAAGAATCCATTAAGACAGAAAGGCAAGTTAGGGAGCTCGACCTAGAGAGGATAACGAGGAGGTTTTGACTTATTTGGAACAAAATCACGGAACCACTTAAAGAGGCATAGGGTAATATGCCACACCTACCAAGTGCCGATTTCTAGAGCTCAAATGCCATCTCTTCATTCTCAAAGACCAAAATTACATGGTTTGTTGGAAAGAATTCACAATTGCTAACAATCAATTTGTATGGGAACCACTCCTTATGAAACTAGTGTCAGAAAGAATCAAGATGGGGCTTTGGACCAAACAATTGGCAAATGAGGCACGTTCTTTTTTTCTCCTCTTTCTTTGCCAACATGTCCTCCCTTCTCAGAAAGACCAATAGAGGTTAAACACGAAATAAGCCCAGTGAGGCACTAGGGGTAGGGTCAACTAGCAGTGTACCCACATTGATCATAACCAATGAGGGGAGAATAGTAGCCATGCCATAGACAATCAAATCCCACTCACATGAATGCCAACTAGAGGTCTACACATATCCAAGAGACTACCGTTCAAACCAGGGACAAAAATGCACATGCCCCCACCAAAGCTAGAAGGATCTCTCTAAGAAAGAAGGCAAACAAAAAAATGAAGAATCTCTCCTTCTTTAACTTTCTCTTTCTTCTCTCTCTTTTTTTTTTTAATATTTTTATATATTTATCTCTGCTAGCTCAAAACACTTCAATGAAGAAGGATTGATTCTTAAAAATCTTAGAAGGGCTATCGACGACGAAATTGAGGGGGCACATTATTTTTTTTACAAAACATCAAGACGATCTATACTCTGTGGGCTTCAATGAACGCAAGGTGAATATCCAATTATCATAAGATAAGTCATTAGTTAATGCTCATGCATCCACGATGATCAAGAGAATCCATGTGGTATGATTTGTCTATCACAAACATTCCGCATCTATGCAGACCCCAATTATCACGATCCACAAGGCCCGTCTATCATGAAAAAGCCTCGTCTATCGCGACCCACAAAAAGTCTCTATTACAGAAAAGCCTTATTTCTAGCGCAATAAAACCTCCCGTCTATCGTAGTCCGCATAGTTCACTAAACTGACTAAGATATTGCTAGACCCTCGCAGAAGCTCGCCTATCACGGATCATCTGTCTATCGTAGATTTGAAGCCTCTCTATTGCAGGTTGCCCATCTATCATAGATCTGAGATATGAACCGACACTAATGTAGCCTTCTAGAGCTCGAAAAGAATTCACTAATGCAGGCAATGTCCTCTATAGCAGCGATAGGCATGTTGGCAGTAGCAATCCTCTATTCTTTATTTGGTAGAAACCCATCATCCCAATGAAGGCTCCATGCTTTGTGCTACTTTATTAATAGCATAACGAGTTGTCATAAATGAATCATATGTGAACCTATCTACTAGATATCTTTGCCTTAAGGACTTCCTCTCTTCACATTTTGGAGGTATGAACCTTCTATTCCTTGGTTTATGATTTTGTACATGGGAAGCATTAGAGGCAAAGATAAACCCTGCATGGGCCTCCTAAGGATCCTTAAGTTTTAGGGATTAAGATTAATTTTGTTCTTGTTTAAGGGGACAAAGTGCATTTAGAAGGTCACCTTTTAATAGGTTGGAGTAGGCTTTTTTCAGGCATTACTAGGCCACTCTCTTTCTTCTTCTAGAGAGAGAGAGCAAGAGAACCTATTTTCCACATCATCAAACTCATGCATGTATCTGAATAAGAAATGTTTTTTTATCCCATTTGTATTGTATATTTACTTAAAAAGGACCATTTTTTAATATATATATGTCAAAAGTCACTTTTTTATTCATTTTTTAAAGTTTCTTTTAGAAAAAAATATAATTTTTAAACTCCCTCCAAAAGTAAGTACCACATCATCAAATTTTGAAGTATGGTTCCTCAAAAAAGGACTTTTTGTAAATTTCATGATTTCTAGCCATATAGAGTGGAGAAACACATTTTAACCCATTCACATACAAGAAAATGAATTTCCTTAGCAAAAAACATGCTTTAGAGTCCCTTCTAACTAGTTTTGCTCTTTGTTTATTATACTCTTGGTTATTAGCAAAGATGGATTTGACATGTATTCCAAACTTCACACTAGAAATTCCTCATGCTCTTTCATTGACAAGTATCCATGTTTATGTGTCGAGAGAGTTTGCTCCAAATACATAGTGCAACAATGATGTGGATTCTCAAAACAAACATCGTGCAACTTGAGGAAAGAATGTTGATATTTGGACTCATGGTTCACTATATCCTCGTGATAAAATATCTTCTTACCATCCAACATTCCATAACATGTCAACTTTACTTTGATTCATAATTTGTATGGGTGAAGTTAAACTACTAGGATATTCCAAGTGATTATCTACACATTCGCATGCCATTACTAAGTATTAGTTCCAACAATATGAACTCCATCATCAAAGGGTTGTCACTTTAGAAAGCACAAACATATCTTTACAAAAACAACTTACAGAGTTTGAATAGGATATGGAAGCAAAAGAAAGCACAAATGCAAAGGAAAGTGCAAAGGAAAGGTGCTAGAGACTCCACTTTGTATGAGATATAGGAAAAGAGCATTATCATCCTTTGACTCTCTTTCAATAGGTGCTGGAGCAAGTAAACAACATATTTATGCAACAAAGGTGAGTATTTGTCTTACCGAAGGCTTGACATGGAATCTTTCATTTGGGTCATTTATTCAAGAAATAAGTGCTTCATCAACAACAGAAGATTAATTCAAGTTGATGAATATTTTTATAAATAGTAAAGAGATCACTTCTCTTATAGACACACCCATAAGAAAGTGCAATAGAGTTTTTGTTCAAGCTAAGTTGTCAAAGAGGTTAAAAAACCTTATCAAAGTGCAAGATATGCAAGCAATATGTGATGAAGCAAGCATAAGTAGAAATGGATATACTACAATGTACAACCTTCTGAAGCAAGCCTTACAAGCACAAGGTATTTCACAAAGTATACTTCCATGCCCATATATTGTGTCTATCAAGGAAAAACTTCAAATAAGGATGTGGCTCCTAATGTTGGACAATATTTATTCATAGAAGACACTATGCCTAAGACTACTTATCATCCAAATATTTCCAAGAAGCAATCAAAGATCCTATCTTCACAAGGATTTACTTACACTAAATTCAACAATATATTCCTGAATCTTTAGAAGCTTTAATAAGCAATGGTTCACTTTTATAGTTCAATAATCAAAGATACATGTACTACATTTTTTATGGTGTTGAAGTTTTATTACATTCAAGTGTTAAAATAAGGAAATGTTTTGTCTTTTGTGTAGACTGTAATGTTAAATTAAAATTCATACTAAATCTTGATCAGTGCAAAATTATAAAGGGTCTATGATTGGAAAGGTTCAGTGTGACACTAATGAAGGAGGTTATGGACCGTGCAATGGGTGACAAAACTTTAGGACCCACTTCCCATTTTACTTACAATGTAAGATATCTGGTGGTTAGATGCTATAGAAGTTCCCAAGAAACAAGCAACATTATATTGTGGTTCTTTAGTAGGACTCCATGGATTACAGAAGTAAATTCTTCTCAAATACATGGGGAAAAGCTTCTTGTAGATAGTATATGTGAGGTAGAATGGTATTTGGGTGGTGACCTTAACATTAAATTTCAAGCTAGGTTGTAAACAAGGAGCATCTTCTCTATATCCTTGCCCAAATTGTATGTAAGGTTACAAAGGATGTAAGAGATAGTCTAAACTTGCAAGTGCATTGATCAGAGTTGATGTCTCTGAAGAGATTCATGACACAAACTCATGGAATAGCAAGGAATGGGAGATATCTATTCTGAGTTTCCCGATGTTACAAGAACCAAATCATGAAAAAACAACTAGTAATTGGAATGCCATTATTCCATTTCCATTGGTCAGTGTTCACTTTTGTGTTTTGCACACCTCCATGAGGATCTTTGATAGGTTTGTGAAGCTCCATTTTGAATATGCAATTTTGTGCTTTGCATGCCCTCATGAGGATCTTTGATAGGTTTTTGAAGCTCCATTTTGAACATGCACTTGAAATGAAACCACTAGAGAGGTCTATAGTATCAATTCAAAAAATAAAACATCTTTTGAATTCTATTAGTTGTCATGGTGGCGCTGTATCTTTAGTTGTTAAAAATGGTGAGTCTCAGGAGATTTTTCAACAAGTGTCAATGATTAGGAAGAAGTTAAGACTTTGATTTTGGAATGGCGTATGTTTGATCACGATAAAGATTGATAGTCTGATTGTCTCATTAACAAGCGAAAGAAGGTTTGGTCATCCTTATATCAATTGTTACATTTGATGGATTTGGTTTTCACTAATGCTTCACAATGAGAATTATTCCAAGTGAGTTTGAAGGATTCATCCTATCATGGGGAGAGAGTAACATTACACATTACAAAGTGTTTCTTGCATTTCCTTAATACCATTTGTACAGATTATTGACCAAACCATAGCATATTCTTTTTGCACATGGAGCATATTTTGTGAATCGATATGGATCACTAGAGATTTTTGGTACAAAAGGAATGGAGAAGTCATATCATAGGGCTAGAGATGTTTAGTTTAAAAACACCCATCATGGGATTGGTCTATTTCAATGGAACTATTTAGAAGAAATATTCAATCTGTTTTTCCGTATGATATTCTCTAGAAAATATGCAATGGAATGAGCATGTGAGTCACAAATTGCAAAAATTTCAAGAAAGATACAACACGATATTGTAAAAAGAGAACTCCACATCATCATCATGTCCATTACATCATGCCAGAGGTGTGCACAAAGAGTCCATGAGGGTTGTACTTGGAAATAGTTTACCGAATCCCACCATACATTATTTCTTATCAAAATTTGATTATCAAGGTTTTTACAATTCCTTTCTCATAAAATAAATTTTAGTCTTTCCAATATATCATGCTTAATGTTTTTTTGATATTGTTACTTTATAAATGTTTTTTTGCAAATTTTTAAATGTCTTGAAACTAATTTTTGTGTGTTTGAATGTGAAAAGGGCAAATGCTAAGTGAAAGTCTTTAAATAAAGGTGGTCTTATTCATTTAGCACTTTAGATCCTAGGGGTTATGGCATGTAGGAAACAGATTACTAGGAAGGATCGTGCCATTTATCCTAGCCATGTTCAAGGTACTCAATGCCCATCATGAATTACACCCCATAAGAAACGTCAAACAATAAGCCACTCTTGTAGACAAAACTTGGGTGCAAACACACACTCTAGAAGCATTCCATTGTGGGCAAAATGAAGCTTCACAACAAGAGAGAGAGAGAGAGCGAGATGTAATGCAAGAAATGCAACCTTCCCCTCCTACATCTGATGATGAACCCCCAGCTAAGACAATATTCAAGGTAAGGCCCAGACAACAAGGATTGAGACAACTAATAATGGAGTGAGAGTTAAATTTAGAGGAGTTCTTTGATGAAATTTTTTTGATCATATGCCATTGGAACATCAAGTAACACAAGGAGGGGTGACACTCCCTTTAAGACAAGAGCAAAGACCAACCGATGAAGAAGGAGAACAAAGCCATGCAAATATGGCAGTGCATGTAAATGATGAGGCAAGACCATCTAGGCATGCTCCAAGACGAGACAAGAACTATCAACTCAATGGTAGACCACAACCTAACATACTCCCAAATGAAAGATCACCACAAAGGGACAAAAGGCAAACTAGAGCCTTCATAGAGGTTTGGCATTATCAAAAGTTTATGAAGATTCTTATTCAATGAAGGAGATTTCCAAGAGTTGTGAAGGAAGATCTCCAAAGATATTATGTTGCACATCATATTAAAGGGATATCCATTGAGGCACTCCAAGAAGCTGTAGAGGCATATCTAATAGCAATGTTAGAAGACTCTAGCATGTGTGATATCAATGCAAATAGAGTGCCAATAGAGCCTAAAGATATGCACCTATCTATAAGGATTAAGGGGAATAGGCCTTAACATTCGTAATCTCTCTTGTTGAGAGAGATTTTTTGTGTATCCAAAATGGTTAATATCATCTTCTTGTTATTAAATTTTTTCTGGAAAGTGATTGTGTCTTAGACTATTTGTTTTAAAGTGTATATGCCTCCTAAGTATTTGAAAGTAACTTTGTGTATTTCCATATGTGTATCTTATTCCTCTGCACAATTTATGAAGTTAAACAAATATTTCGTGTACATGGGATATCTATTTTGTGCTTTAAATGCTTGAAATGGCAAAAAGTAGCCAAAAAATGTCTGCCACAAAAACACGGGACCCGACACCACAAAAGGTTTGTAGGGACCAATCCTACATTTCTGTGGCATGCCTTTTTTCGGTTACTCTTGGCTGTCAAACCACACTTCATGATGATTGGAGGATATGGTTTTACTTATTTGAGGTGAACTTCATGCAAAACCTTTATACAAGAGAGCAATAAACTTGATGCATGTTTACATGTACTTATTCCTTTATACATGTTTATATGCACTTATAACTATCGAAATGTGCTCTAGTGCACTCAAGAAGTCCTAGGAATGCCATAAAAAAGGCATGTCATGGAAAACTAGGATTGTGTCCTACAAAATGTTTGTGGGTCTCAATCTCGCATTTCTGTTGCAACCCTATTTTTGGTAGTTCTAAGCCATCAAACCACATTTCATGATGATTGGAGCATATGGTTTGCCTTATTTGAGGTGCACTTCATGCAAAGCCTTTGCACAAGAAAGCAATAGACTTGATGCATGTTTACATGTACTTTTACCTTGATGCATGTTTATATGCACTTATAACTATGCAAATATGCTCTAGTTCACTTAAGAATGCAAAACAAAAGGCCCCCACATAAACATGGGTAAGGGCCCTACAAAAGTTTTGTAGGGTCCTTACCTGCATTTCTATGGCAACCATTTTTTTGGCATTCCTAGGACTTAAGAAGCCAGTTGCACTACATAAGATTCAAAGATGCAATTGACCTTACAATGCAAAACATATGAAGTATGTTGTTAGAAACATAAATTCAAAATCGATGATTGAATGTACATGGGAATTGAAGAAAACATAATTTCTATTTAAAGTTTTTACAATAGGCTCTTAACCTTGAGCCTCTCCACTACATTCTTTCTTCTTTGGAAATATTGTGGCAATTGGTAAGTGAAAACTAATTGGGATATTACATGGGAGTCTACCCATCCAAGAAACAACTGCTATTCAAAATTTGGAGAAGCTTTTAGGAGGTACAAAAGTGAGTTATGAAGTGATGAAGTTCGATCTAGCCAGTTACTAGAGGACTAGCCCTTAAGATTATGAAGACTCAAATAGACCTTATTGGAATGTGATAAGTACTTTAAAACTTACTATGTAATTTGGAGCATCAAGGAGAAAGAGTTGATACAAAATAGATAAGTTTTCATATTTATTAGCTCAAAAAACTTACTATCTTTGGATGAAACAATAAAATTCAAATGCTCATAATTACAATTGGAAAAATGCCTTTTTGAGGATCGATACGTATAGTTTTGATTGTTTAAATTCATAATAGTACAAGTAATAAGAAAAATATGCTTTTGACATGAACTTGACACTGAATACAAGTACCTCCTATTTTTGTGGGCTGCTTAGAGCGAGCAAGCTATGGTTGATCTCTTTTCGTTTTTACAAAAAACACATTGTAACATGCAAGTTTTTGGTACTACTTAACCATGGTGTCAATTATATGCAATACAATGGTAACACTTGCACAAGAATCAATAAAAAAAGAGAGTGAAGATGGTAGCATTTATAGAATTGGGCAAAAATGATAAGAAGAGTATACTCACAAAAAGAAACACTATGTGAGACTCAAAGTGACTCTACCAAGAAATGGGTAGACTCACATGAATTAGAAATGAGCTTGCCAAAAGCATGGAGCACGCTCATTAAGCTTCTAACCAAGTACAAAGTGGGGGAGAGGCCATCATTATATAGAGTTGGGGGGTCTCTCCAAAGTACATCATATGTGGGATATTTCTCCTTCAAGGAAACCTCAACTTATTAGAAGAGAGTGAAAGAATAAGTAGAAAATTTCCTCATGGCATAGAAGACAAATTGAACCAAGGGAGTACTTCACAAGATCGTCCACCCTCCAACTTGGAGCACTTGGAACCCACTCTACTAGAGGTAGATATGGAAATTTGTTCCATGGTGTTTGTAGATGGAGAAAAGTTTTTTATTCTAACATGATATTGAGAAGGCATTTGATCTATGACTCGAGGAATGCCTCCGTATTTTCTGTTCAATCTCTGATGTTCCCATGGACTCTCATCTCATAGAATTGAAAAATTAACCGTTTTGTTTGGTGATTCAATTGTAGACACTAGTGCCTTTGTGTGTGATGGGATTTTGAGTGATGCCAACCAAAATGCCACTGAGGATGACCTGGCCATAGTAAGGGAAATAGTTTTGGATGAGAAGATCGAAACATCCCATGTTGTGGAGTAGATTGGCATGGATCACTCTTCCATTCCTATAGATGCAATGGGAAGAGGAGAGGATGAAGATACGCTTCAAGATGTAAGTATCTAATGACCTTTATGATTGACTATGTTTCATAGTTGTACTCATTAAATGTCTATGTGTAGGAACCAATTGAAGTCAGTAAATTTGCAACAAAGAGTGGTGGTGGCCAGGTTGCTCGTGATGGTGGCTTTCCCTAGGCAAACTACATTGGGAAACTACCAAAGGAAGATTTTGTAATTTTCCACAAGGAATGTTCCCCTCAATTGCACTTCATGACTTGGTGTTTGAAGGCCTTGAGCAAACTTGTGTGCCTATCTACAATAATGTAAGGACCAACTGTGTAATTTTGGTTAGGAAGTCCTTTGCCCGTACTGCCCTAGGAGTTCACTTAAGAGGAAAATAATTCGGTCAAATAATGTTGGAACATCAATCTTACACTATGCTTGAGGTGAATTGATCTACATCAAAAAGCTATCATTTGGATTACGTCAAAATATCCATTGAATTATTGTAGTTTTTAAGTATTTTTCATGAATCATTTACCAATGTAAAAACCTAGATATTTACACATCTAAAAGGAGAAAAAGAGAGCTCCAATTCCAAGAATCTGAGTTGGTTGACCTTGACAATCAATTAATCAATCAATCACCTAAAAGTAGATCAAATTAGATCTTCACTTTTTCTAGAATTTAGGAAAGTGACACAACTAATCTTGCCTTCATTTGAACTCAAATTCCACTTGTAGAAACTTTGAAGCACTTCAAGAGTCTATATAAAGAGTTCAAACCACTTTTACATCACATGGAAGCAATATACATATGCTTTTGGCCATCATTGTCTTGCTCCTTCATTTTTCTACATCATCTTCTTCAACAATAGTGAACTTGCAAAAGCTTTTGTTCTTTCTACGGATCTTCAAGTTGGATGGATAAGCATTCATTGGAAATATATTAATGTCTTGTTTATATGTACAAATTTTAAAGGAATTTGGTTTAGCACATATGGAGACATTGTGGTGTTTCTATCTTGGGGTCTATCTGTGTGCGGCCTTGAAAAATATGAGGTACGATTGTTGAGTATCAAGTTCATCCAAAAGCATATTTTGCTTATTCCTTGTAATCTTGTGCATTTTATATAGTAAAATCTATTTTTATCATTCCTCCAAAAGGAGTTTTTTTAATTCTAAGTATGCTAGCTTCTATGAGCATTTGAAGATGATTGTTTCATCCAAACATAGCAAGTTTTTTGAGATAGTCAATGCACAAACCTATATGTGTTGTATCAACTCTTTCTCCTTAAATCTTCAAAGTAAGTAGTGTATTCTATTGAACTTATCACATGCCTATAAGGTCTATCTGAGTCTCCATAAGCTCAAGGGTTGTTCCTATGCTAGTTGGCTAGGTAGAACTACTTTGTAATTCACTTTTCTACCTCCTACAAGCTTCTCAAAGTTCATTTAGTGGTATCAAAGGTAGATCAAGATGGGTGATGGCTTTCCCTCAATGATTGAGAAGCTTGATAGACACAACTATGCGGCTTCGAAAATTAGAATGGAGGCCTATTTTCAAGGTAGAAATCTTTATGGAATTGTAGTAGGTGATGAGGCTATGCCTTTTCCTAGATCCAAAGGAGGAACTACTCAAGAGGAAACAGATAAGCTCACACTTTGGTGTGCAAGGGATGCTGAAGCGAGGTCATACATAGTAAACTCTATCTCTGATTTTCTATTACTACATATTGGAGGATGCAAGACATCTAAGGAGACTTGGTATGCCTTGGAGACTTTCTTTTCTAGTAGTATAAAGGAAAGGAAGAACCATCTTTGGAACGAATTCAAGGAGATGAAGAAGATACCTAAACAAACCATCACAAAGTTTGTTACAAAGGTCGAGGTTGTTGATCAATTGGCATCCATTAGAGAGCTGATTGAAGAAGAGGCCTTCTTGAGACAAATTTTCAATGGGATTAGAGGTGATAAGCAATGGAAGTCTTTCATCATAGCTTATGATCTCATCATGGATGTCCAAACTCTAGTAAGTCAAAATCTTTCTTGGACAACTCTTCAATCAAGATGCCAACCATAGCATAAAGGAAGGTAACTCTTATCATGGTATTTCAACTAGTGCTCTATATGCAGATAAGAAGGATAAGAAGCTAAAAGGAAAGAAGATGAAGAGTAGAATTCCCAAGCTAACTTCAAAGGCAAAAGCAAGTGGAAAGGGAAGAAAGGACCAAAGCATGACAAAACCAAAGGCCAAAATGTTCAAAATTGTGCCATATCCAATAAGACCAACCACATCACACATAATTGCTAGTCTAATGAAAAGATTGATAGAGGAATTGGAAGAGGTGGATATGCCAACACTAGAGGTAGGGGTAAAGACAATGTCAACAACAACAATAAAAGTCACAATAAAAAGGACTTCAATAATTATTCAAAAGATAAATTACATGAAGATTCATTGATTCTAATGAGTCTAAGCCACAAAAAAGGTAAAAAAGATGATTATTTGTTCTACATAGACTCATGATGTTCAAACCATGTTGTAGGCAACATTGCTCTTCTATCTGACTTGGAAAGTCCAAACCATAGACATGAAGTACAAATAAGGGATGATACTAAGCACAATGTGGAGAAGATTCATCATATGAAAGCTTCCAATCGTAGGAGAAAAATTCTAATTAAGGTTCTTTATATAGTCACTATTGCTAAAAAGCTAATAAGTGTATGCCAAATGGTTGAAAAAGGCATGCAAGTTAGGTTCACTCAACATGGAGCTTTTTGGAAGATCCATGTGAAGGCTCAAAAAGATAGCTAGAGGTGAGAAGCATGGTAGGCTCTTTACTTTTGAAGTAGGAGAAACTAGGAACATAGCTCTACTCAACTTTGTATCTCAAACCGTGATTCAACTTGAAGTGTGGCATAAGAGACTTGCTTATGTGAATGAAAGAACCTTGAAGGATATGTGCAGGGATCAAAGTGTTGTACGGTTTCCAAGCTTATCAAAGCAACACATGATCAATAAATGTGATGCATGTCACATTGGGAAGGCACAAAGACAACCATTCAACCACAAAGGCTGCATCCATAACAACATATTGGACTTAATACATACAGATGTATGGGGGCCAAGTCAAGAACCTTCATTGCCAAGATCAAGGTATTAATGTATCATTTATTGATGACCATAGTAGATGGACTTTTCTATACTTTATCAAAAGTAAGAATGAAGTGTTTGATTGCTTAAAAAAGTATCTAGCATAAGTGAGGAATCCTAACTGGGAAAAGGCCATGAAAGAAGAAATAGATGAATTGAAGAAGATAGACACTTGGGATTTGGTTCAAATTTCACTCAATCAAAAGGTAATTGGTTAGAAATAGGTATATTAATTGAAAAAAAAATAGACTGATCATTTGGAAGTACAAGGCAAGATTGGCTGCCAAAAGGATGCTCATAAAATCATGGTATTGACTATGAGGAAACATTCTCACGAGTTGCAAAGATGACTACAATCCGAACGTTGATAAGTGTAGTTACTGAAAGAAATTAGAGACTCCACCAAGTTGAAGTAAAAAGTACATATCTAAATGGTTGGATAAGTGAATAGGTATACATATCACAACCTCCAAGTTTTGAAAACCTTAATCGTGCACCTTATTTTTGCAGACTTAAGAAAGAATTGTATAGATTGAAACAAGCTCTTAGAGCTTGGAATTACAGGTTGGATACACACCTTCAAGATCAAGGGTTCATACCTAGTAGGTCACATCCTTCTCTATTCATCAAAAGGGATGACAATGAGGTTATCTATCTATGTGTATATGTAGATGACATAATTATGGTAGGTGATGATCTCAATGGCATTCAAAGGATCAAGAGAGGCATGCAAAAATATTTGAAAATGAGTGATTTAGGTGAGCTCACATTCTTCCTAGGTATGCATGTCATATACATAGATGAGGGAATGAAATTGACTCAGAGGAGATACATTAGGATCTATATCTTAATTTCAAAATGGAGAACATTAAACTTGTGGGTAAACCTTTGGAGATGAATCATAAACTTTGTGTTTATGAAGGTGACAAAATTGAGGCCATTAAAGAGTATAAATTATTGATAGGCAGCTTGATATATTCTACTCATACAAGGGTAGACATCTCATATAGTAAAGGAGAGCTAAGAGAATTCATGCACTCACCAAGAAGACCACACATGGATGCAACTAAGAGAGTACTTAAGTACCTCCAAGGTTCAATCATTGAAGGTATATTCTATCCTTAATCTTCATAATTGGATATCAATATCGATTTGGATGCAAGATGATAGAAGAAGTACTTGTGGTTACTTAGAATTTGCACGTTCAAAGCTAGTGTCATGGAGTTCCAAGAAGCAACCAAAAATTGCTTTATCGTCAACTGAAGTAGAGTAAAGAGGTTTTACCATAGCAATGCAAGAGGCAATACGGTTGAAAGCATTGTGTATAGGTTTGTGACTTCTTAGTTCCAAACCTCACATATTTGGAGATAATGTAAGCTCCATGCATATAGCACCAAACTGTATTTTCTATGCAAGAACCAAAAACATAGAGGTTCATTAACATTTCAACATGGAGAAGCTCATGGAAAAGGAGATTGAAATTTCCTTTCTTTCATATGAAAAGCAAGTAGCAGATATGATGACGAAGGCACTTGATGGAAGAAAGCTTTGTAGATTCAAACCAGTGGTAGGTATTCAGCCTATTTGAGAATGAAGACTCAAGCATACTTTAGCTTGAGGGAGAGCTATTGGAACATCAACTTTACACTATGGTTGAGGTGGATCTGATCTACATCAAAAAGCTATCTTTGAATCATGTCAAAATATCCACTGAAGTGTTCTTTTATTTATGCTCATTTATTGTATTTTCTTTATAACTTTTTATGGATCATTTACCAATGTAAGATCATAAATATCTACACATGTAAAAGGAGAAAAAGAGAGCTAGAGTTCCATAAACTTGGGGTGTTTTATCTTGACAATCAATGAATCAATCAATCACCTAAAAATATATCAAACTAGATCTTCACTTTTTCTAGATTATAGGAAAGTGAGTTGATTCTCTTCAATAACTAATACCACCTTAATTTGAATTCAAAATCCACTTTTACAAGTCTTGCGCACTTAAGGAGTCTATATAAAGAGTTCAAGTAACTTTTATATTACATGCAAGAAATATATATAAACTTTTGGCCATCATTACCTTGCTCCTTCATTTCTCTACATCATCTTCTTCAACAATAGTGAGCTTGTAGAGGCTTGTGTTCTCTCTAGAGAGCTCCAAGTTGGGTGATTGAGGATTCATTAAAAAGATAGTAGTGTCTAGTCTATGCGTACAAATGATCAATGCTTTTGTTTTAGTAGATGTGGAGCAATCATAATTTTCTTTTGTCTCAGGTTTCTTTATGTCCATCAATAATACCATGATCCTCTCAATTTGCAAGCATTAAAAATCTTTGATCAGTTATCCCAACGTAGGTTAAGACAACCTAATTGTGTTCTTCACCTAAAAAACATAGATTGCATGTTGGAATGAAATCCTCACATCACAATTGCATATTTCCCACCATGGCATCACTAGATTGAGCCCTTGGGATATGATTTTACTTTCAAAAATGTCTCATCAATTTAGAGAACCCACCAACTATGATTATCAATTATTAAGAAAGTGTGGATGGGAAGGTGATTCTTTTTCGTTCCTTTGCTAGCTTTGAATTTACAAGGAAAACATTTTTTATTATCCAAAGCTTTTATAGATTGAGTTGCTTCTCTACAAACAATGCAATTAGTTGGGTTGATTATCTGCATCGCAAGATCACTATCATTGATGTATCCCGAGATCCTAAAATATCCATAAATAATCTCTTTTGATGACAAATCTCACTACAATAGAATGTACAATAATAACATCATTTCTCATAGACAAAACATGTGATTCCTCATTGGATGATCATGACGACCACACTAGTCTGCAACAACAACCTCATCAAGAGTATCAACAAGAAAAATAGGAAGTCCAAGTCGCTCCACGCTCATAGTAGCTAGTGAAGTGTGAGTCTCAAGAAAAACCAGTGCATGCAGAAGATTTCCCTCTCAACCCCATCATATTTCCATCTATTATCTACAATGATCATCTAGTCCCATGGTTTTGCATATGAATTGAGGATTGCTTATAATTTGAAAGAACTTGGAGAAGCTTGTAGGAGGCAGAAATGTGAGTTGCGAAGCAACGGAGTTTGGTCCAACCGACCTGCACAATACCAGCCCTTGACCTTATGGAGACTCAAATAGACCTTATAGGCAAGCCATAAGTGCAATAAAATGCACTATGTACTTTGGAACATCAAGGAGAAATATTTGATAAAAAATAGATAGGTTTACACATCGACTAGCTCAAGAAACTTACTATCTTCACATGAGACAATGAACGTCAAATACTCATAGCAACCAGCATGCTTACACTTAGAAAAAAATCCTTTTATGGGAATGACACACATAGGGGTGTGTAAAGAGTGCATAGGATTACAAGAAGTAAGCAAAATATACTTTTGGAAAGAATCAGACACTCAACGGTGGTACCTCCTATTTTTCAGGAATACATAGATATTGACCTCGAGACAAAAAAACTGAGATTTCTCCCAATCTACCAAACCAGACTCTATGAAATTTTATAGGCATAAACTAGGTATCATGGTAGATTGGCTAATAACTTGGTAGCATCGTTGCAACTAATACCTTTCTAATGAGCCATCTTTCATCCAATTTGAGAATCTAGAGAGAGACATAGCCTCTCCAAACTTACTCTTTGTGAAGAAGATGATGTGGAAAAATGAAGGAGCAAGACAATGATGGTCACAAGTGTATGTATATTGCTTCCATGTATTGTATAATTGTTTTGAAGTCTTTATATAGACTCTAGAAGTGCTCCACTAGCTCGAAAAGTGGGTTTTGAATTCAAATAAATGTGGGAATGGTTGTTAGAAGGAATCAATTCACTTTCCTATAATCTCGGAAAAGTGAAGATCTAGTTTGATCTACTTTTAGGTGATTGATTTATTGACTTTATTGCAACTCAAACACCACAAATTTGTGGAAGTTTAGCTTTTTGTTGCTTCTTTTACATGTGTAAAGCTCTAGGCTTTTACAATGGTAAAATATCCATGAGAAATCCTTAAACATAAATACAATAAGTGAGCATAAGAAAAAGAACTCTCCAATGGATATTCATTCCACATAATACAGACCATATTTTTTGACGTAGATCAAATCCACCTCAAGCATAGTGTAACCTTGATGTTCGGATAGCTCCCCCTCAAGCTAAAGTATGCTTGAGTCTTCATTCTCTAATAGGTTGAATACCTACTGTAGCTTTGAATCTACAAAGCTTTATTCCATCAAGTGCCATCATCATCATATCTACTACTTGCTATTCAGTTGGAACAAAAGAAATGTTGATCTCCTTTGCCATGAGCTTCTCCCTAATGAAGTGGTAATGAATCTCTATGTGTTTGGTTCTCGCATGAAAATAGGGCTTGCTACTAGATGCATGGAAGTTACATTATCTCCAAATATGTGACATTTGGATCTCACAAGTCCCAAATCTGTACACAATGCTTTAAAATATACTACCTCTTAAGTTGTTATAGTCAAACCTCTATACTCGGCCTTGGTTCAGGATAAAGCAACTATAGGTTGCTTCTTGGAACTCCATGACACTATCTTTGAGCCTCCAAATGCTAAGTAACTAAAGATACTTCTTCTATCATCCTTAGCTCCTGCCCAATCTGCATGTGAATAGATTTTTATATCGAAATCTAAACAGTAAGGATAGAATATATCTTCATTTATTGTACCTTTTAGGTACTTAAGTACTCTCTAAGTTGCATCCATGTGTGCTCTTCTCGGTGAGTGAATGAATTGAATAAGCACTTCCACACTATATGATATATCTGCCCTTGTATGAGTAGCATATATCAAGCTACCTACCAAGCTTTGATATTCTTTCATGTCTTCCATTTTTTCACCTTCATAAAAACTAAGTTTATTATTCATCTCCAATGGTGTACCTATAGGTTAGGGTTGTCCATTTTGAATTTACGAAGTAGATCCTAATGTTGAGAATCAAGTATCAATGATGCAAAAGGCTCAGCCACAATTTTTGCAAGTGGAACAATAAAAAAGGAGGAACCAAAGTCGTGGAGTAAAGTTAGAAGCTCCACCGAACGCAATGAAATTCAAATCTCATCAAATTAGCCACCAAAAAGTGCACCTAAACTGATTGGTGGGTGGTAAGCTAGATTGTAGGAAAAGTAAAACTCTATATAAGCATCATCCCTCCTTTGTTTCTTGAGTTGTATGCCTTCCACGAGTTTCCCACTTAGTTTTGGGAAGTCATAAACTCCAGCAAGCAGCCCCCTTGCTTTCTTACCTCAGTTTCTCATTATTTTGCTCCTCTCTATCTAGAGGTGTAGTTAGGCTTTTTAAAATCTCATTGTACAAGATTGTAGAGCATTGTTTGCTATCTCATTGTATTCATTTTCATTGATTTCAAAGTTCATTAGGTCTGTCATATAGTGCCCAAAACTTTGTTAAAGTTTCAAGCTATTTGGATGAGTGAGTTGTGAGAAATTTCCAACTTTGTGAAGGTATATCTCTCCACATAGGTAGAGAGTGTTGCAAACAGGTAGCCTGTTTTGCAGAGGCTGGTTCTCCTAGCTAGAATATCCATTTTGGATTATTCAAAGCCATTTGGGTAGCTATTATAGTCTACTATATATCTACAAAAATTCATTTTAATTATCTATATTGGTGCAGAGAGAAGTTCAGAACAATGAGCATATATCATTCCTTGTGGACCTAGTGGAGGGCAACCATCTTCCATTTTTCCATTGGGGTGTTAGAATCATCCCGCATCAGTGGTATCACAGCCATTTTGGAGGCTTGAAGACATTAGTGTCATAATATTGAAGACTTTAACTGATCAAGATAACTGATGGAAGCAGAAGGAGGACTCATCAAAAAAAGAAGACATCAAAAGGGAGCTACATCGATTGAGATCTCAACTATTGAAGGTTAGCAAGGGAGAAGCTATCAAAAGGTAATATCCACACCTTCTAAAGCATACAAAAACTTGAGGAGAAGCTAGAGGAGCATCGTAGAGCTTAGCATGGTTGAGTATAATGCACAAATAGAGAATTTAGAGAAAGACACTTATCAACCATGGAAATTTAGAGTTATCAACTACTTTATGGGGAAAGGATTGTGGGGATTAGTGAGCACCACGGAGCCAATGCCTCATGTACATGATCCACCACTTCAAGGGCAAGTCACGGCACTTAATGAATGGATAGAAAGGGATAGGAGAGTCATATTAATTCTATCCAAACATATAAGCAATAGCATGATCGGGCATATACAAGACTTGGACACATCTAAGAAGGTTTGGGAAACCTTAGAGAGATTGTACTCCTCATCAACCAAGGCAAGGAAGATTCAGCTCAAGAATGAGCTAAATAATCTTAGGAAATCAGAAAGTACTAACATAAATGAGTACATTTTGAAGGTTAAGGAGCTTGCAGATGCTCTAGGCTCAATTGGGAGCCTTATTGAAGATGACGATCTTGTCGCACACACTCTCAATGGCTTGAGAGAGGATGAAAGGTGGAAAGCATTCACCACATCAGTTCATGTGAGGGATTGCCTACCCAAATTTGATCAATTAGTCACATTGATGGTGACCGAGGAGATGAACCAAGGAGGTTCACAATCAAAGGGCAACCAAGCCCAAGATTTCTATGCCAGTGAAGGCAAAGGCAAAAGAGGTGGAAACAACTCCCAAGGTAGAGGGAGAGGAATGTCAAAATCAATCTCAAGTAACCGAGAAGGCTCCAACCAAAGCTATGGATCCAGAGGAAGAAAAAGGAGTAGAGGAAGAGGAGGAAGATCACATGGAAGAGAAGCATCCAATGGAGAATGCTAGAACTGTGGAAAATCGGGCCATTATGCAAGAGATTGTTGGTCGAAAGGATGAGGCAATGAAGGATACAAAAGGAACCAAGGTAATTATGCTAGTACTTTAGCAAATTCAGAAAATGTGAACTTGCTTATGATGTATGGGTCAAGTGAAAGAGTGAATTCAGATTTTACATGGTACATTGATAGTGGGGTAGCAACAATATGAGTTGCAGTAAGGATCTTTTCTTTAATTTACACTCACCCATCACTCGAGAACATGTAGAGATAGGGGACGACAGTGAGCACAAGATTACACATGTGGGAGATGTTTCATTGAATGGATCTCAAAGCTCTAAGGTTTTGAAGGATGTGTTGCATGTGCCAACCATCACAAAGAACTTGGTTTCGGTAGGTCAAATGATTGAAAGAGGTTATGAGGTGAGGTTTAATGATCAAGCATGTTTTGTTGAAGACCTCATGTAGGACTAAAAGCTCATATCAAAAGGAAAGAAGCAAGGAAGACTCTTTACCATTGAGGTAAAGCCATCAACCCCTCAAACTATCTACTTGTCAATTGGAAATAAATAGATTGCAGAAATTGACTTATGGCTTAAAAGAATTGGGCACATAAACTTACAAAGGATGAAGGAAATGCAAAAGAAGGGCTTGGTGAGTGGTCTACCTGATGTTACATCTCAAAATATGCAACATTTGTGCCATGCTTGTCAATTAGGGAAACAAAGTAGATTTCCATTCAAGAAGGGAGCACATGTGAGCAATGAAATGTTGAATCGCATACACACAGATGTATGGGGACGTACAAGGGAGCCATCCATTGGAGGTATTAAATATTTTATCAAATTTATAGATTATCATTCAAGGTTTGTTTGGATGTATTGCATGAAGTCAAAGTCAGAGGTGTTTTACCACTTCAGGAGGTTCAAAAACCTAGTGGAGAAGGAAACAAGGAAGTATATAAAGACTCTTAGATCGGATGGAGGGGGATTGTGTTTTTCAAATGAAGTTTTTGATTATTTACATGACCACGTCATCAAAAGGAAATTAACTTGCACATATAGACCTCAACAAAATGGGATGGTAGAGAGGAAGAATAGATATATAACAAAAGTGGCTAGAGCTTTGTTAAATGAAATGAATGTTCCTAACTCTTACTAGGATGATGCAACAAAAATAGCCATATATACTATTAATAGGTTTCCAACCCCAAGAGTACATGGAGTTAGACCTTATGAAGCTTGGTGTGGTAAGAAACCCAACCTTCCACATCTCAAAGTATTTGGTTGTGTGTGTTATGTTTGGCACATACCTCAAGAATTGATACACAAGTTTGAACCGAAGGCACATAGGTGTATATTTCTTGGATATTCTTCACAGAAAAAGGGTTTTAGATGCTATAACCCTTGCGCCAAAGAGCTTAAGGTATCTAGGGATGTAGTATTTGATGAGTAGGTACCAAAGATGTGTTACTGGTTGACGATGCATATGAAGTTGATAAGAAATTCAAAGAGCAACAAAAAAGCATGGAGATAAGTGGTCCAACCACTTCAAGTACACCACCAGAGGAGAGTACTACATTAGCTTGGCATGGAAGGAAAAGGAATGAAGCTCATTCAAGTGAAGGAAGTATCAAAGGAAAGGGAAAGGCAAATGACAAAGACCATCGATGGGTAGACATGGAATCTACAAGTGACGAAGATATGGAGAAATTAGAAACTCCAAGATTTAAAGAATCTAAACCAAGGAAGAGGAGATTCCTACCGCCTAATGGTGAGGTAAGGTCACCCAATAGGGTTCAATACCTTGTTCAAGGTTAACTTATGATTCATTCATTGCAAGAAACTATGCCTACATGAGTCAAGTTATAGCTTGTGAAGAACCTAACTTTTTTGAAGAAGAAAATAAGCATAGGGAATGGATTGACGCCATGGAGGAGGAAGTCAAGGCACTTGAAGAAAATGATACTTGGTCATTGCTGCCAAGAACAAAGGACATGAAAGTCATTGGCAACAAATGGGTGTACAAGGTAAAGAGGTATGCATATGGGAGCATCTCTAGGTATAAAGCAAGACTAGTTGCCAAAGTTTTTGCTCAAAATTATGGCCTTGATTTTGAGCAAACATTCAGTCCAATAGCTAAGATGTCCACCATAAGAAGTTTGATTGCAATTTTAGCCTCGAAACAATGGAAGATGTACCAATTGGATGGGAAAAATGAGTTCCTAAATGGAGAGCTTGAAGGGGTAGTCTTCATGGACCAGCCCCAAGGCTTTGAAGATGAGAGGTTTCCACATCATGTATGCAAGTTAAAGAAGGCTCTTTATGGACTCAAGAAATCCCCAAGAGCTTGGAACCAAGGACTTGTGGACTACTTGGTGAAATGTGGATACAATCAGAGCCATGCAGACCCATCACTCTTTGTGAAGAAGGAAGGTAGCAAAATTGTTTTCATTTGTATATATTTTGATGATTTGATCATTATAGAGGATGATAACATCAAGGAAATAAAGAGGAAGCTTGGATGTGAGTTTAAGATCTCAGATATAGGGATTTTAAGGTACTTCCTTGGGATTGAAGTACTATATAAAGAGGAAGGTGTATACTTGATGCAAAGGAAATACATTTTGGCTCGTGTTATTGCAAGCCCATTTCAAACCCATTAGAAGTAAATGTTAAACTAAGTGCTCATGAAGGTGAAGAAGTGAAGGATGTCCCCATGGATAGGGTCAATAATTGGCTCTCTCTTGTATGCTACTATAACAAGACCTAATATTGCACATGTAGTTGGAGTGTTATCTCAATTTTTGCAAGCACAAAAAGTACCTCATCTCGTTGTAGCCAAAAGGGTACTTAGGTACCTCAAAGGATCAACGACTGAAGGTATATATTATCGATTTGATGATGGACTAAATGCACAAGCTTATTGTGATGCTGATTGGGTAGGTTCCAAAGATGGCAGGAGGAGCACTAGTGGATATGTTATCATGCTCGGGAAGAGGATCATCTCATGGATGTCAAAGAAACAACCAACAGTGGCTCTCTCATTGACAGAAGCTGAGAATAGAGGCTTAGAACAAGTCTCATGTGAGCTTATGTGGCTCAAGAATTTTTTTGTTGATCTTGATTTGTAGGTTAAGCAAGTACCTATTTTTTGTGATAACATAAGTAACATATGCTTGGCTCAAAATCTGATGCTCCATGGAAGGTCGAAGCATATAGAAATGCATTACCACTTTATTACAGAGAAGATCATGTCAAAGGATGTCAAGGTGGAGTATGTCAATAAAATGGACCAATATGCTGATATGTTTACCAAAGCATTGGGAGTAAAGATACAACACTTCAAGGCATGCATTGGAATGAAGCACCTAGGCATTGAGACTTGAGGTTGAGCGTTGAAAGTCAAGTCTCAATCATGCAAAAAGGCTCAACCATGAATTTTACAAGTGGGCCAATCACAAACAAGGACCCAAAGTTGTTGAATAAGTTAGAAGCTCCACAAAAATCAATAAAAATTCAAATCTCATCAAATCAGCCACTAAAAAGTGCATCTAAACTGATTGGTGGGTGGTTAACTAGATTGTATGAAAAGTAAAACTCTGTATAAGAATCATCCCGCCTTTTTCTTCTTGATTTGTATGCATTCCACAAGTTTCCCACTTAGTTTCGTGAAGTCATAAACTCCAGCAAGCAGCCCCCTTGCTTGCTTACCCCATTTTCTCATGATTTTGCTCCTCTCTATCTGGAGGAGTAGTTAGGCTTTCCCAAATTTGATTGTAGCAGATTGCATATCATTTTTTGCTCTCTCATTGTACTCATTTTCATTGATTTCAAGGTTCATTTGGTCTCTCATATAGTGCGCTAATATTTGCCAAATTTTCAATTTATTTGGCTGAGTGAGTTGTGAGAAATTGCCAATTTTGAGAAGGTATATCTCTGCACATAGGCAGAGAGCATTGCAAACAGGTAGGTTGCTTTGCAAAGGGTGGTTCTCCGAGTTGGAATATCCATTTTGGATGGCTTAGAGCTTGTTGCATAGCTATTGTAGTCTACTATAAGTCTCCAAACTATCATTTTAAGTCTCTCTACTAGTAGAGAGAAAATTTCAAAACACTGAGCTTATATCACTGCTTGTGGACCTAGTGGAGGGCAAGCATCTTGCATTTTTCCATTGGGGTGTTAGAATCATCCCCCATCACCTAATGGTATCCTCTATAGGTTAATTACATTCCTTCATCCATGGATATGACCTACATACCTAGGAAATATGTGAGCTCACCTAAGTCACTGATTTTCAACTCCTCTTGCATGTATCTCTTGATCCTTTGAATGCCATTCACATTATCACCTATCACAATAATATCATCTATATATAGACATAGATAGATAAACTGATTGTGATCCTTTTTTATGAATAGAGAAGAATCTGAGTTGCTAGGTGTGAACTCTTGAACTTGAAGGTATGTAACCAACTTCTAATTCCAAGCTATAGGAGCTTGCTTCAATCCAACTAGTGCTTTCTTAAGCATGCAAACATAAGATGCATCATTAGGGTTTTCAAAACCCTATTCTTGTGACATGTATACCTCTTCACTTATCCAAACATTTAAGAATGCATTTTTTACATCAAGTTGGAGGAGTCCCCAATTCCTTGTAGCAACTAGACTTATCAATGATCTGATTGTTGCCATCTTTGCAACTAGTGAGAGTGTTTCCTTATAGTCTATACCATGAGTTTGTGAGCATCCTTTGGCCACTCATCTTGCTTTGTACCTATAAATTGATCCATCTGAATTTCGTTTAACTTTATACACCCATCTCCAATCAATTACCTTTTCATTTGGTGCCATTGTAACCAAATCCCAAGTGTCCATCTCCTTCAATGCATCTATTTCTTCCTTCATAGTCGTTTCCTAATGAGGGGTTCCCTTTGCCTCTTATAGGTTGAGGGTTCCTCTCAAATTGAGTCTTTTGCCAAGTAGATTGAATGCTTTGTAACAAACATGGAATCATGTCCATACCTTTCTGGTTGTTTCTTCTCTCTTGCTGATTTTCTAGGTGCTTGCTTGGATCATTCTCCACACTCCTACATCTTTGCTTTGCCTCTTCACTTCCATAGTTTGTAATCCTTCTCCCTTTTATCCTAGTCATTATCTGTATCACTTCTTGGATCTTAGACTTTTGTATCATGCTTGCTTCCTAATTGATGAGAATCAGAATCAAGATCATATGGTAGAGTTACCTTTTGTTTGTCTTCATCATACCTAGACCTCTGTTCTTCAAACAAAACATCTCTACTTGTAGTGAATTGCTCGGTTGAAGGATTATAGAACCTATAACCCATCTGAGTTGCATCATAGGAAATAAAAACTACCTTTGCTTCTCTTTAATCTAGCTTACCTCTTATTTGTGATGGTACATGAACATAAGCTAAACAACCAAACACCTTGCAATGTCCAAGAGTAGGTTTTCTTCCATGACATGTTTCATAAGGAGTGACCATACCTTGACATGATTTGGATGGTAGTCTATTGAGAAGGTACACAAGAGTTGAAATAGCTTTTTCCCATAGATAATGTGGCAACCTCTTCTCTTCAAGCATTGTTCTGGCTGATCCAACCAATGTCTTGTTTCTCCTCTCTACAATTCCCTTTAGTACATTGAGAAGAGTACGTGGTACTCACTTCCCTTTTGATACCTTTATCCTAAAAGAACTCGTCAAACTCTTTCGAGAACTATTCTCCTCCTCCATCAGATCTAAGCTTCTTGAGTGATCTACCTGTATGATTCTCCGCATGTGCTAGATACTTTTTGAAGCAATCAAACAATTCATTCTTATTTTTGATGAATTATAGAATAGTCCATCTACTATGGTCATCAATAAATGAGACATAATACCTTGATCCTGCCAATGAAAGTTCTTGACTTGGTCCCCATACATCTATGTGTATTAAGCCTAATTAGTTGTTGTGGATGTAGCCTTTGTGGTTGAATGGTTGTCTTTGTGTCTTCCCAATCTAACATGCATCACACGTGTTGATCATGTGTTGATTTCATATGTTTCAGAGTCCAAGTACACTTTGATGCTTGCATATATCCTTCATGGTTCTTTCATTCATACGAGCAAGTCTCTTATGCCACACTACAAGATCACTTAGGGTTTGAGGCCCAAAAGTGAATAGAGCTATGTTCCTACTTTCTCGAACTTAAAAAGTAAAGAGCCTACCATGCTTTTCACCTCTGGCTATCTTCTACCCACAACATTCTTCCTTTCACTTTTGGAAGAGAACAAATGAACTTGGTTCTCTTTAGAAAATAAGAAATGGAGTCTATGTGGGCCGTTTTGAACATGCTTCATATTCCAAAATTCGGGTCAAAAAGAGAGAAAAAAAGGAATTCCTCATGGGCAACTAAGAGGAAAAGAAGGAAAAAATCTAGCTTGTTGGAAGACCTAGTTTTCCAAATATCAATGGGCAGCTTAATTATCACATAAACAAGAGAGATAAGCCATCTACATAAATAGAGCTCACCTTGAGTTCGCACCATCATCTGAAGGATGTCAAGAGAGGAGCCTAGTTTTAGAGATACTTGTTCACATGGCTGCACATGTGGCCATGGGGATGGAGTGTCCTCTGGGTAGGCTCAAGATGGTTGCTTAGTACTAAGGCTCCTTCCATAGGGAAGGGATCATAGAATTTTACTTTTGCATGGGCTTGTATCTCAAGAGGTTCACAAATCAGGTATTGGCTGCCATGCCATGTAAAACATATAATAGATGACTTCTCAATTTATATGTCTAATCAAGGGAACTTAATGGAGCTTGCTCAGATAAAAATGTTACATAAACACAATTTCCTACCCTTAAACTACCTAAGAATTGAGCTAGCAAGACTAGAATGGAAAGACAGAACACGTCTCAACCCAAACAACCCCACCCAAATATATACTTCTAGGACAAGGGGTGTATGTACTTGGCCACTTCCAAGTTTCCATCCAAGTGTCTCTCATGTGGGCACTTGCCTACGGTCCTACCACATGGTAAACGACCTAAGAATTGCACTATCAAGACTAACATGACAAGCGAGAGAACCTCTCCACCCAACCAACTCCACCCATTTCTATACTTCTAGGACAAGTAGTGCATGTCCATGGGAACTTCCAAGTCCATCCACGTGTCCCTCATGTGGACACTTGCCTAAGGTCCAACCACATGGTATCACAAGGATACTTAATCAAGTGAGCACTCTCCACTCAGGTACATCCTAAGGTGTCACTAGGAGAAGTTTCCCCCAAGACTAAGGTTCCCAAACCTTCCAATAAATCAATCCTAACATTCAGACCCTTCAAATGGGAGTTTAATTGATTAAGTAACTCAAGGGTTCAAGGCATATACTTGGAGAAACTTTCCAAAGGCTTTCTCATGGAACTTCAAGGGTTCTCCAAGGGGATTTGGACTCTTAAAACCCATGCTTGGACCATATTTATACAAGATATATATACTTAGTATATTAAAAAATAGGCTTTTAGAATTAATAGTAGTATATATAAATAATAACCTAAGAGATTAGGATTTTTAATTAATATTAGTATAGAAATAAAAATATAAAAAGACTATTTTTAATGCTTAATACCAATATATATACTTAAATATATAAAAAAATAATAAGATTTAGGATCTACAATACTATATATAATGAGACAACAAAAAGTTGGGTTTCAATATTAATGTTAGCATATATAAATAAATGTATAAAAATATAAGTTTTAAGATAAATAATAATAAATATAGTTGAAAACCTAAAATGTTAGGGTTTTAATATTAATATTAGTACATATAATATAAATAAAATGATTTAGGATGAATATTAGTATATATATACTTAAATATATTGAAAAGTAGGTTTTTAGGATTTATAATAGTGTATCTAGATAGAAATCTAAAGAATGTGTTCAAATATTAATTTTAACATATATAACTAAACATTTAAAGCACTAGTGTTTTAGGAAAATGATAGTATATATACTTAAATATATAAAAAATAGGCTTTTAAGAGTTATTTTAGTAAAGAAGATTAAACGGAGAGAAATTAAGATTTTAATATTAGTACTAGTATATATAATTATATATGTAAAAATCTTGGGTTATAGGAAAAATGTTATTATATATAGTTAAATATTGAGAAAATTAGGCTTTTCGGAACTATATATAAAAAATGTAGTTAAAAACCTTAAAAAATAGGGTTTTTAGATACATATTTGTGTGTATATTAAACATATGATAAGTTTGCTTTTTAGGATTTATAGTAGTAAATATTCTTAGAATCCTAAAAACTAGGGTTTTAATATGACTAATATATATTAAATAATAATACTACTATATATACACGTACATACATACTTACGTACATGCTTACATATTTTTTTTTTTAATATAAAGGAAGTTCGGCAATAGCCTACTCTCCCGGACTTGAATTAAATTAAGAAACAAAGGTACAAGCGAAGGGGACTAGTGCCCACGGGACCCCCCAAATCCCACAAAGCAGGGGAAACGAGCTTACATATTTCTTCGTAGCCTTTGGCACTCAATTATGATCCCTATGCATCTAGTTAGAAGGATCCATGCAAGAATGTGGAAACGAGAGGATGAAGTTGAGATGTAAAATTGTTGGAACAAGAGGAGTGGGGATAAGAGCTAATGTGTGTAAGACTACAAAGAAATGTGTAGATAAGTAAGAATGCATGTATGTGTATATACACTTGTACTAATAATTAAGTATATATACTAGTATTTATTTTAAAATCCTAATTCTGTATACAATAATTAGTTTTATGAAATTTTATCAACTTTTTATGAAACATTATTGATGTGGGTTTTTTGTAGCATGACACACAATAACCACATTATTATAGTGATGTAGAGTTCTACAAGATCTTATATTAAATGAGCCCTATGTAGATGTAGCTGACATCCAAGTGTTCACAACATCAACCCTTGCTACCTCTTCAATAACTCTTCCTCCACTGTTTCATGCTACTAGACCTTTGTTGGGTTGTAAAGGTGTGCACATATATTCTCTTGTACATGGGAACCCTCCTTTGCTCATGATAATAACCTTTTATTCATATTTGGAGGCTTGCATAGAAGAACACCCTCTTAGGACCCTTTTGATAATTCTCCAAGACTAAGGCTTGGAAGCTTGTAAATAAACCCTTTTTGTTAATTTCAAGAGAATATGCAAAAAAACCCACGTAGGAAAATACCACGCATGAAATCTATGGAGATTGGTTTGTTAGAAGTATATTTGTCAAGGATATGCTTGGGATATGGTAGTTAGGAACATGTTCAATTTTTTTACTAGTCTTTACAACACATGGGGAAAAGAGCTTAACTTATAACTAGAGAAGCTCTTTTTTGGAAAAGGGAGCTTTTGGCTCATCTAAGCTCCATGTTTTTAGTCTTAGACTTTGTGCACCTGTGTGTGTTTTGTCTTTTGAGTGTAAGAGTGAGAGGTGTGTGTGTGGGTGTGTATGCTTGTCTCTCCTTGTGCATGAGTAGAATGTGTTGCGTTTCTTGTATTTCCCATTTGCGGACAAGGATCCTAGATGATCTTCCTCTCCATGTTCTCAAGGTTTGTGGCATTCCTCGGAGTAGATGGCAAATGGGTTGAAAATGATGGAGGGTTGGTTGGATGAAAGGAGAGTCCTTCTTGAGATTTCCTATTGCTTCTGTGCAAGGTGGTGTGGGTTTTGGCTCCCCTTGGTCATACAACAACAACAACAACTTTGGCACCTTTGCCAAGGAAAATGGCCTTTCATCACTTGGAGAACTCAAGAGAGTGTGATAAAGTATTGCATTGCAATTTTTTCTTCACATTTATATAGGATTGAGTTCTTGCATGTCACTTGCACCATTCCGTTGGCCCAACTCATGTCAATCACCTCATTTGTTTTGTTTTTAGTGTACTATGTGTTCATTTTTGTTGTTAAAGGACAACAATCCCATTAGTCCCCCTTCGATCTCTCACTTCCTCTCTCACTCTCTCTCTCCCTCTATCACACATATGTACTTCTCCACACACTCACTCAGGCATCACACTCCATCGCTACCATTTCTTGTTTTCAGTGATTGCTTTGGAGTGAGGGATGGGAGTGCAATCTCTTTTCTCTCCATCTCTTTATTTCCAAGAAAAAACTAAAAGAAAGGATTTTAATTTCTTGGTAGCCCATCACGATACCATATGAACCATTCTTTCTCTCCCACTTGGCTGAGTTTCCATATTTTAAGTCCATTATGAAGTAAAAGTAGGGCCTTGGTAAACTTGCACAACTTAGTGGTGCGAGGGAAGTGATCTCTGTGCTCAAAGAAGCACACAAAGGATGGTTGGTGAGGGAATCCATGTCTCTACTTCCTTCTCACATGGGAGAAGGTGGCCTCTACATGCCTCTATTGGGGCAAGTGCATCTCTTTATACTCTGATCATCTAAGGGGATGAGCTCCACATGGGTCCTCCTTCTCCTTCCTCTATAGGGGGTGAGCTCCACTTAGCACCATCCACCTCTAGCCCCAAAGTCATCGGTGAAGCTAACATATCTCCCTTCACCTAGACTTTGGAAAAATGTGTTGGGGCAATGTCTGAGCATGAACGTAATTAAGACCCCTTTCGTTCGACTCGAGGTCAAGCCTCTCCACTCAGCTCCCTCTTGTGTGGCATCTCTTTGCCTTCCAACTCCTCCATCAGTTATTCATGCTCTATAGCTCTCTTGTTGAAGGCATGTTGTTGCTTTGTCCTAATGAAATCTCCTTGCCAACCCTCCAACATCTGCTTCAAACACCATGCTTCTAGCTCCCCACTAAACTTTTTGAACCCTCAACAAGTCATATGTAAGTAGCATGGCTGCACCAAGGCTTCTTTCCCTCACTACTCTAAGGAAAGCTTCTCTTACATGCAAGACTCTCAATCTCCCCAATCACCTTGCGGCCCATCTAGCACAAATCATCATGGGTGGGGTCTTCGGCTCTCTAGACCATCCAATCGATCACTAGCTCTCGCAACGGTTGGATTCTTTTGCTAATGTTGTAGTCAACTATGGGGGTGAGCTCCTTACAAACTCCCCCTTTAGCATGTTGGCTTTCCTTGTGCACTGTGGGGCAAGAATACATGTTGGAACCTCAACATCAACTATGTGGGAGAAACTTTGTGATGACGATGCCAAGAAGCGTTCATGGGTAAGAATGATGCTTTCATGTTGGTAGCTGCAAGCTTGAACAAGCCCACGGCTTCTTTTTGTGGACCATGTGTGTAGGTTGCTCCTCCCTCATAGCAAGTTGTTCCTTGATACTCACCCTATGGGTGGTGGCTCTATGCTTCCCCTCATTTCTCTAGTGTTCTTTGACTAGAATGCCCCACGTAGTGTATCAATGCTTCCCTACCATCTCCTCACTAAGTGCCAACCACATGGTACTACAAATAAGATGAGAAGCTAAGTTTTCATAGTGCATCTGCTATCAAATTTTTTTGAGATCCTCAAGATGTTCAAGTTCTCACACAAAACCAACATAGGGAATATTGTGGTAATTGTTCATCTAGCATGTGGTTGTTAAGCTTACTCCATTCTTCTTTTTCAATGAACTGGGTCTCAATTCTCTCCCATGGGCATCTCATTTTCTTTATTCTGAAATTGAAGTACCCTAAATGGATATCTCCTCTATTTGTGAGAAACTAGGAGTATTTTTTGGTGCGTCAAGGCTATCTTTGCTTGTTGACATGGACCCTACTTGCTAGTATTGTGCACACTTTTTCTGTTGATGACCATATCAGCTCCCTAGGGCTCTCTCTTGTAGAATTTGTCATACTATGTTTTATCGAGTGGAACCAAGTTGCAATGTACACGATAGGACCACTTCATGTCATATGGGGCCCATACAGCTAAAATTGCTTAAGTTTTCATGCTTCTAGTACTGGAATAACTCATTGTTTTCTTGTTACAATGGTCCTATGCTATATGAAATTTCTTGGATTACTCTGTCAGGTAGGCCCATATCCTCTATAGGTTCCTATGATTTGTCCACTTCCTTAGATATTATGATTATTAGTGTGTTTGAAAGGCCTCTATGTTTGAAACCTTGATTGAAACAAAGGGGGTAAAAGCATGATAATGTGAACAATTTTTAGGATTATTTATCTCTTTCAAGCTCGTCACTTTTTAGCTATTTTAAAAGCTTGTTAAATGGCAAAAAAATAAATTCATAATATCAATTTTCTAGAGGTACGATCACTACTCATGTGGGGGATCATGGTTGGAATGTCAATAGTAAATGTCATTATTCCTCAGGTACTCGACAAGGTGGCGAGTCTATGGAGTCTGCACTAGTGGAGCATAGAAGGTCTGCGCGACTTCCTTAGTCATGAGAGAAAGCTACCATCAACGAAGTTGTTCCATCAGACGACGAAGGTGAAACACAATCTCTCGGAACAAGTATGAGCAGGTATGGGGTCTAGCATCCATGCATGCATCATTAAGGTGCTTGCATGGCTAGAAGTAATTTCTAAGGTTCTAATATAAGAGCCACTATTTTCGGTAGAGGAGAGGCATTATCCATTAAGAGTCCATCATTGAAGCAGAAGCAATGCACCAGGTAATCTCCTCGTTGATTCGATTTATTCAGCTCATTAGTAAGCGTCCATACTCATTCCACCCTACCTAATGAATGTGGGGAGCCATGTGATTGGGAACAATCAGAACCGGTTTAGAATTGCATAGTGCCTGTTGGTTTTCTTTAGCTTGCTATTTTCCACAAACCACAAAGATATAGGGACTGCTACGAGTGGAGTTATGGGCATGCATTTATGAAACAATTTGCCTTCTTGATGCATGTGGATATATCCAGCATATCCAAAAGTGTGAGACCACAACATATTCTACCAAAAAAAAAGAGGATTTTCACACCATTTATGATTTTTCTATCGCTGGTATAGGTCTAGGTATTATATAAAAAAAATGCTACTCAAACATCAACAAATCCAACTACATACCAAGTGGCATGGGTTGTAGCTGCAAAAGCTTATATTGAAAGATGCACGAAGATGGGTACATTGTTGTCGAAGATGTAAAGGTTTTACATTTGTTTGAATGATGATGCTTCACCACTTTTAGATCCTTTGGATGCGAACTTGTAGGAACAAAAAGAAGATGTTAAGTTATATGCTTGACAAGGTACAGTAGTTGCTGCCATAAGGCAAGTGGAGGGTACTAAGATTATATGTACTTTAGAATTTTTAATTGATACTGAACTGAATAAGTTGGATAGGGTCAAGCTTGATTTGGATCAAGCCAAGCTATCAAAAGCTGGTGAGTCTAAAGTGAGTACAACAATCATTGAGATCAGAAAGAAGTTATAGGTATCCATAGATGAATTGAAATGTCATGTGGGAATGTCTCCTCAGAGGAGGATTTAGTTGGAGACGCAAATTCAAATATATACTGTTAATCTAGAAGTGTTAGGGGCTGAGCCAGATGAGAATGACAAGGTGCGTGAACTCGAGGTAATATTTAGCTTTATTGACATTAGTTGGAACATTTTTCTAAGGTTCAATATTGATCAATGGGATTGTTACATACATACATTGAATATAAGTTGCTTGAGGATCGGATCAAGAGTGCAAATGGACATCTATCCTTTGTAAAGAACATTTCAATATGATGGATTCAAATGAATTGTCACCATTATTGCCATTACCTCCCCCATAGTTACCATCAGCCCTCTTACTTAGTGTTTCATCCATGTGCATAACATGTGGTTTGAGGTAAGCTTGTCATGTTGATTTTTATAAATAATATTACTTTTTATCCATGGTTGTGGCTTCTTGATTAGTTGTTTCTAACTAGATATTACTAATTAGGTTGCTACTTGTTACCTATTACTAAGTAGTTGGTTCTTAGTTACTTGTTACTAAGTATCTATCACTAATTAGATTATTGCTACTTTTTGAGTTGTTGATTCTTGGTAACTTTTTAGTATCTATTACTAATTAGCTTGTTACTAGTGAGCTATTACTAGGTTACTAGGTTATTACTAATTATCTTATTAACAATTAGCTATTACTAAGAAGTTGGTTCCTAGTTAGCCGTTAGTAATTAGCTATTACTATTTAGCTTGTTACTAGTTAGTTATCACTAAGTATCTAGTCCTTGGTTAGTTGTTTGTAATGAGCTATTACTAATTAGCTTGTTACCAGTTAGCTATTAGAAAGTAGCTGGTTCTTATTCAGTTGTTAATAATTAGCTATTACTACTAAGCTAGTTAATAATTAGCTATTACTAATAAGCTAGTTACTAATTAGCTATTACTAAGTATATGATTATGCTTAGTTGTTTGTAACTAATTAGTGTGTTATTAGTTAGCTACAACTAAGTTGCTAACTCTAGGTAACTTATTAGTAATTAGCTATTAATAATTAAATTGCTACCAATTAGTTTTACTAAGTAGTTGGTCATTAGTTAGCTATTAGAAATTACTTATTAATAAATTAGTTTGTTTCCAAATAGCTCTTAATGAATAGTTATTACTAAGTAGCTATTAATAAGTAACTATTACTAAGTAGCTCTAAATAAGTAGTTAATTCATCATAGCTATTACTAATTAGCTATTACTAAGTAGCTATTACTAAGTAGCTGATTCTTAGTTAGATTATTAGTAAGTGATTATTAATTATCTTCTTACTAATCACCTATTACTAATAAGCTATTGTGAATTAGCTATTAGGAATTATTAATTAGTTTGTTAGTAATCAAATATTACTAAGTAGGTATTACTAATTAGTTATTACTAATTAGTTGTTACTACTTAGCTATAATTGATTAGATATTACGAATTAGCTAAAGTAATTAGTTATTAAACATTAGTTGTTACTAATTAGCTATTACTGACCAGCTATTACGAATTAGCTACTACGAATTAGCTATTACAAATTAGCTATTAGGAATTAGCTATGATGAAATTACTATTACGAATTACCTATGATGAATTAGCTATTACGAACTAGCTATTACTAATTAGCTATTAGTAATTAGCTATTACTATTTAGCTATAACGAATTTGCTATTAATAAGTAGCTATTACTAATTAGCTATTATTGATCAGGTATTAATAAGTAGCTATCACTAGTTAGCTATTACTGATTAGCTATTAATAATTAGCTATTACGAATTAGCTATTACTAATTAGCTATTACAAATTATCTATTACTAATCAGATATGATGAATTATCTTTTATGAATAAGCTATGACGAATTAGCTATTACTAATTAGCTATTATTAATTAGCTATTACTATTTAGCTATTACAAATTAGCTATTAAGAATTAGTTACTATGAAATAGCTATTACGAATTAGCTATTATGAACTAGCTATTACGAATTAGCTATTGCAAATTAGCTATGCCAAATTAACTATGAAGAAATAGCTAGTACAAATTAGCTATTACAAATTAGTTATTACTGAACAACTATAAGAAATTAGCTATTATGAATTAGCTAGTACTAATTAGCTATTATTAACTAGCTATTACTATTTAGCTATTACGAATTAGCTATTACAAATTAGTTATTACGAAATAGCTATTATGAATTAGCTATTACGAATTTGCTATTATGAATTAGCTATTGCAAATTAGCCATAATGAATTAACTATGAAGAATTAGCTAGTATATTGAATTAGCTAGTGTGAATTAGCTATTACTAATTAGCTATTATGAGTTAGCTATTAGGAATTACCTATTACTAATTTGCTATTATTAATTAGTTATTATGAATTAGCTATTACAAATTAGTTATTACGAATGAGCTATTGCAAATTAGCTCTGATGAGTTAACTATGAAAAACTAGCTATTACTATTTAGCTATTACTGATTAGCTATTATCATTAGCTTATTACTAATTAGCTATTATTGATTAGCTATTAGTGATTACTCATTATTGATTAGTTATTACTCATTAGATATTACAAATTAGATATTATGAATTAGCTATTATAAATTAGCTATTATGAATTAGCTATTATGAATTAGCTATTATGAATTGGCTATTACTAATTAGCTATTACTAATTAGCTATTACTAATTAGCTATTATTAATTAGCTATTACAAATTAACCATTACTAATTAACTTGTTAGTAAGTAGTTATTACAAAGTAACTAGTTCTTGGTTAGTTGTTGTTATTAGCTATTACTAATTAGCTTGTTAGTAATTAGCTATTATTAAGTAGCTGATTGTTTGATAGTTGTTTGTAGTTAGCTATTACTAGTTAGCGTGTTCCTAATTCACGATTAGTAAGGATCTAGTTTTAAGTTAGTTGTTTGCAATAAGTCATCCATCAACTATCTCTTTCTTACTCTTTAACCCTCTAGTGGAACACTAATCTAGCTAGTTTCATTGTGCTAAGTTGTTGCTCATACCTCAATGGGAACAATTACCAACAATGTTGATGCTGCATATGATAGGGAGCTTGGGACAATTGAGAATGTGGGACGTACACCATTTGATGAAAGTAAGACTTATGCCCAATCTTCATCATCGAACGAGAAAGAAAATATTCCATCCTTTCTAGAAACACTGTCTGCACTGGATGCTAGTGTGGATCCTTGTCTAATTGGCAAAATGCATGATGCAAAGTCCACATGCATTGACTTTTATAGTGGTCTAGATGGAATGATAGAGAATGTTCTTGATCCAGTTAGTAGCTCAGATATTCATCTAGCTAGTCACAACTCTGTAGTTGATAAAGAAGTTCCTCTTTCTATCCATATGTCTATCGCTACTCAATTTCAATCAAGCCTAGGGTCAAATATTGATCTTTCAAAGCAAGCTCCTCTACAAACTAATGATTATGTTGTTTGTTCAAAAAAAGGTCATCTACTAAATCCAACGTTTGATCCTAATCATAGTCCAAATAGAGATGTTCTTCAAATGAATGCTACAAATGAAACCTCCCCGAAGCAAAACTATTGTAACCGAGACTCAGTTTCTAACATGAGTGGATCCCTAACAAAGGCTGTAGGTTTTTGTGTACAAGAGGATGCCACTCTAATGCAGTTTATGGCAAATGCAAAAAGAAATTGCAAGCACCTGTGAAACGACAGAAGAAGCCACACAATTTGCACCCAATTACAAGGCGGAGAACTCCTTTCAACATCATACAACTGGTTTAGACTAGCTTTAGACTTACATAGTGTCTTTCTGTAGCCAGGTATTGAACCCCCATCCCTGCCTCAAGAGGCAAAGAGCCAATCCAACTGAACTGAGCCACATTTTGTTTTAGAGAATAAAAAAAATTGAATATTAATATAGAAGAGTTACAAATTGTGCTAGGGGCAAACCCTCACGAAAATACAGATAACCTCCACCCTTTTTTTGGGACAACAAGAAGATTAGATTAATGATGGTATGTGTAAGTGTACAGAGGGCAGGATCTCACAGAAGGGTCCCAGATGACAAGAAATACTTAGCAAATACTACTGGAGCAGGGGACATATATCTAGGCAGGATACAAGTCAGAGAGACACAAAGGTTCCTGATACATAAGCTCATGTACATGAGAAAATCATGCCAAATCTAGAACTAGAGTACAACTTAAGTAATGAATCTCTCAACACGTTGGGGGAGTTGTTATATAGATGTTTAGATAGTTGAAAATCCTAAGGAGGGGTGGCCTTTGATAGAAAGAAGACACCTCACTACAATGTCTTTGAAACCTCTATAGCTCTTGAATTTCTGCAACATGTACAGGCCTGTGGGAAGTGCATTGCAGAAGCCCCACCTCTAGCACCTTTTTGTGCAATAGCAATACCTGAAGAAAAGTTGGAGATAATTTAGTGATATCCATTATAGTAGAGTCTTGAATGACCCCACCATTGAGAGTGAGGTCATTCCAAGAGGAGAGCACATAAATCAGGGAAGGGAGGATATAATGATTGAGGAAAAAAACTCTATGATACAAAGAAGACTAGCTGCCATACCAATGGAAAATCTTGGATCTTAATTTATGCATGACCCACTCCCAAAACTTGATAGAACTTTTCAGCACAGAAATGGTTACTGAAGAAAATAGTTTATAATTATCTAGTCAAACCATGTACTTCAAAGTGCTTGACAAAAACATTGTCTAACATCATGTGGGCATTACAAATTCGAGGGCATACTATTATTAATGGCCTCATACACATCACTATTTATGGTAAACATCTCACTACAATCCTAGACTGGTGATGTGGGTATTTCAATGCATCTTACAAGATGGGAATACATATAAGCTGGTGGTCTTGTTTCTAACAACATGTAGACATTTTCTTCTAGTCTCTCATAAAATAAACCCACCACATAATATGTTCCTAAAGCTATCAAGTTGTTCCATGCATCCATTAAATTCTTTGGATTGAACTCTTTTCCTTGTGTGCACTTTAAGAAATAGAAATATGCACCTTCATCATTCTCCTCTTCTACATTGATTGCAAAGTTGTCATACACTACCAATGCATCTGATAGGTAGTTGCCATCACCTTCAAATGTAAAATTGGAAAAGGATGAGTTGTATGATTCATTTAACTCATTGATAGGAGTCAAATTATGGTACACCCTATTTTGAACTTGGCATTTGTTGTTGAGATATCAAGCTCAACATGTGATGATCCAGGATGACACGTATCACTTTTTCGTTTGTCTGACATGTATAGTGGTCACACCGGTATATGTCAGGGATACTTCGTGAGCTTTATTAGATTTATCTACCGATAGTGCTGGCACATTTGTTTCTTGCTAGCTCACTCATTCGCGGACATTAGGTTTTTCCTTATGTACTGGTCTTTATATATTGCACTTTTTGTATTCTTGTTGTTAGGTCATTCTTGTACATTCCTTTTATGTAATAGAAGAAGAAGAAGAAGAAGATCCTTCTTCCTTGCCTCAATTTGTGTGTGTGCTTCTCCTTGAAATTGAGTGTGTGTGTGTGAGCTCTCTTTCTTATCTCCTTCCTTGTGACATGGTATTAGAGCTAGCATGGTTGTAGAGAGCTCGTGGAGAAGGCGCTGGTGAAGACTACGCGACAAGGCGTGGAGAAAACACGATTTCACAAACGGCCTTAGTTTGCTACGAAAATCGGCGTGAAGGTAGAAGACCTCTGTTTTTGTCAGATCGAAGTTTCGGAGCCATCTCGACCTCCATTTTGAGCCCACAAGGTGGGGCCCACAAAAAAACCAAGTTAGTTTCAGAAACTGTAACTTGCATTGTGTTCGTCGACACTCACATATGGCTTAATTTAAGGTTTAGCTCTCTCAACCATTTCCAATGTAAGTGGAAAAAATTTTGTGCAAAAAGGGTGTCATGCTTCTTTTAATCAAATATAAAGAAGTGGATTGCCTTTCTAGGAATGCCCTCCAAACAAAAATATGTGATATGCACAAAAATAGTTACTTGTATAGACCACCAATGCATAGATTGTATTTCATTTTGCTCATGGAATGTATAGTTCTCTGCAAAATCAACCATAGAAACCACAACATCACCTAGGAATCTAAAGACACACATCTTAAACTAGTTTGCTTTCCATAAATAAATAAAATTGTGCTTGATAAATTTCTTGAGATTTTTCTCAAATAATCCTATTACAACTTTAGGACTCATCTCTCTCTTTATCAACTCTTTCGTTTTATGAACTTGTCCTTCATACATTGACTCAACATCTTCAAAGATCTTTATAGGAATATGATATTCCTCAATGCTAGTCTCTCTCGGACACCACTTAAAATATCCTACTCCACAATTAGAGCACTCACCGATCACACATTTGTACTGGTGGAATGTGGTATCATTTTGACGTGGACATAGGATACTCTCTACAATGCTGCTAATCAATCGAAATGTAGTTGCTGAAGCATTTCACATTTATGTCTTCCCTACGTGACAAATAGAACAATCACATTTACAAAGATAGCTATGCATGACGGAGCTTGATTGACGTAGGAGATTGATTGCATCCCTAAGGTATGACATTTGAACATGGTAAATGCAGCAACACGTGAATCTGTCTTTCAATCTCTTAACAAAATATAACTTCAACGATTCAAACTTTCGAAGCTTGATATTCATCATTGGATGCAATTGTTTAAAGCGTATAAATAGCTCCAAATACATTACACAAACATGAGGTTATTAGTAGTCATTAAATAGTTAGTTCTCAGTTTGCTATTACTAAGTAGTTGGTGGTTAGTTGTTACAAGGTGTTAGATTATTACTACTTAGTTACTTAATAGCTAATTAGCTCTTAAGTAATTAGCTATTATTTAGTAGCTAGTTCTTGGTTAGCTATTTGTAAATAGCTATTACTAAGTAGTTGGATCTTAGTTAGTTCTCAGTAATTAGCTATTACTAATTACCTTGTTAGCAATTAGCTATTACTAAGTAGGTGGTTCTTGGTTAGTTGTTTGTAATTTGCTATTATTAATTAGCTTATTACTAATCAGATATTACTAAGTAGCTCGTTCTTGGTTAGCTATTTGTAATTAACTACTAATATTAAGCTTCTTATTAATAAGCTCGTTATTAATTAGCTTATTACTAACTAGCTATTACTAATTAGCTTGTTAGTAATTAGCTATTACTAAGTAGCTGGCTCTTGGTTAGTTTTTTGTATTTAGCTATTATGAATTAGCTTGTTACTAATTAGTTATTCCTAATTAGCTTATTATTAATTAGCATGTTACTAATTAGTTTGTCACTAACTAGCTTGTTAGTAATTATTTATTACTAAGTAGCTCTTGGTTAGTTGTTTGTAATTAGCTATTACTAATTAGTTTTTTACAAATTAGTTATTAGTAACTAGCTTGTTACTAATTAGCTTGTTACTAACTATCTTGTTACTCATTAGCTTGCTACTAATTAATTACTAATTAGCTTGTTAGTAATTAGCTATTACGAAGTAGCTAGTTCTTGGTTAGCTATTTGCAATTAACTATTACTAATTAGCTTGTTGCTTATTAGCTATTACTAATTAGCTTGTTATTAATTAGCATGTTACTAACTAGCTTGTTACTCATAAGCTTGTTACTAATTAGCTATTACTAATTAGCTTGTTAGTAATTAGCTATTACTAAGTAGATGGTTCTTGGTTAGCTATTTGTAATTAGCTATTACTAATTAGCTTGTTATTAATTAGCTATTACTAATTAGCTTGTCATTAATTACCTTGTCACTAATTAGCTTGTTACTCATTAGCTTGTTACTAATTATCTTGTTAATAATTCACCATTACCAAGTAGTTGGTTTTTGGTTAGTTGCTTGTAATTAGCTATTACTAATTAGCTTCTACTAATTAGTTATTACTAAGTAGCTTGTCATTATTTACCTTGTTACTAATTAGCTTATTACTCATTAGCTTATTACTAATTAGCTATTACTAATTAGCTTGTTAGTAATTACCTATTTCTAAATAGTTGGTTCTTGGTTAGCTATTTGTAATTAGCTATTACTAATTAGCATCTACTAATTAGCTATCACTAAGTAGCTTGTTACTAGTTATCTTGTTAGTAATTAGCTATTACTAAGTAGCTAATTATTGGTTAGTTGTTTATAATTAGCTATTACTAATTAGCTTGTTAGTAATTAGTTATTAGTAAGTAGCTATTTGTGGTTAGCTATTGCTAATTAGCTTGTTATTAATTAGCTATTACTAAGTAGCTTGTTACTAATTAGCTATTACTCAGTAGCTGGTTCTTGGATAGTGGTTTGTAATTAGCTATTACTAATTAGCTTGTTAGTAGTAATCTATTACTAAGTAGCTGGTTCTTAGTTAGTTCTCACTAATTAGCGATTAGTAATTAGCTTGATAATAATTAGCTATTATTAAGTAGCTACTTCTTGCTAAGGTGTTTGTAATTAGCTATTACTAATTAGCTTCTTACTAATTTTCTATTAGAAAGTAGGTGGTTCTTGGTTACTTGTTTGTAATTAGCCATTACTAATTATCTTGTTACTACTTAGCTATTCCTAAGTAGTTGGTTCTTAGTTAGTTCTGAGTAATTAGCTACTACTATTTAGCTTGTTAAGAGTTAGTTATTATTAAGTAGTTAGTCATTGGTTAATGGTTTGTAATTAATTATTACTAATAATCTATTACTAATTATCTTGTTATCTATTAGCTATTACAAAGTAGCTAGTTCTTGGTTAGTTGTTAGCATTTATCTATTACTAATTAGCTTGTTAGCAATTAAATATTACTGAGTAGCTAGTCATCAATGTTGATCTCTTCAACACAAGGTCATCAAAATTCTTTCTTATACTTTGTAGTGTATTTCAAAGATTGGTGAAAAGGGCACATGTTACATGATCTTTGTTACTGTTGATTGCATCAAAAAGTTTCCCAATACATGGACTGTACAACATCCTATTTAGTGCCTTGATTTTATCTTCACAACATAAGTGTCTAGTCTGAATGTTAAAATACTTGATGATCTTATCCACAATGCCATCCAACTTGCTTGAACTTCCATTAGCATTATCCTTCACATTAGTGACTGACCTGGATGTTATTGTGTCTCTATATTTCCTTTTATTCTCCTTCCGATAACATCTTAATGCTTGGTGATCACTATCAACTACTGATATTGTATTGACTTCCATCAGTTCACTTGTCCGAGATTGCTCTACATCAACACACTACAAATGATGAAGAAACCATAAATACAATAACATCTACCACTCATGAATCCACTTTATTATATTGAATTTACATTGAGTATGCTCATCTGATATCATTATGTGCTCCATCACTTACATATGTAGACTTGTTATACCACTTTTAAACCTACAACAATCATCCAAAACCTCAGATGTTAGATACAATGAATGAACAATACGAAACTAAATGGACATTGTTAGGCATACTTTTAAACTTGCAACAATCATCCACAATCTGAGATATTGTTGGAGATAGACGTCTGGGAAAGCATGTGAACAACTTAAGGAAGGAGAAGAAGCTTGGAGCACAACACACAATACTGAATGTATTACTAGAAAATGTACAAAGATAAGTAGCCCATTAGGGCAATAGGCATATATACAAGCTGGGGAAAAAAACCTCCTAAAGAGGCCAAAAAGTGCCCCAGTGGTCCTAGAGTGTTCATACACATCACTACCTAAATATATCAACAAATCCCCCTAGGAGAGATGCAGTGAACAAGGAGCTCACACTCATGTACAAGGAAGTGCCCAGCTATGTGGAAATCACTCCACAAGAAGAAGTAAGCCCAAAGCTTTGCAGAAAGATTCAAACTCCTCCCTAGGCAGAGCCTTGGTGAAAAGGTCTACAATGTTCTCCTACGTGGGCACATATGCCAAGCTGATTTCCCCAGCAGAGCAACTCTCCCTAACATAGTGATAATGCACCTCAATGTGCTTAGTGCGAGCATGGAACATAGGGTTCCTCGCAACTCCAAATGTGCTCTGACCGTTGGTGAAGATGGTGGTGGTAGAAGACTGACCAACACCCAAATCAGCCATAAGACGTCTGAGCCACACACACTCAACAGTCGCTATGAAAGCTACCCTATACTCAGCCTCACAACTAGAAGTGGGCACAATAGGCTACTTCTTGATGAACCAAGATATACATGAGCTACCAAGCATGAAGCAAAAGCAACAAGTGGACACACAAGTGTCATAGCAACCAACCCAATGAGAGTCAGAAAAAGCATGCAAATCTGGCGATAGTGATCCCCCCTTGGGATAAAAAAACCCAAGTAGCCAAGTACCACTCAAGTAGAGAAAGATGCACTTAAGCGCCTGCCAATGCGTGACTCTTGGGCAATGCATAAACCTTATCATCTGTGAGATAACAAATTGAATATCCGGACGAGTAATGCATAAGTAAATCAAGCATCCAATAGCCTACTGATAGAGAACAGCATCAAATGCATCTCCAGCATCATGAATAATCAGTCATAAACATGTCTCCATAGGAGTGGCAATAGGCTTACAGTTTTCAAGGCCAAAATGCTGCAATAATGTGTGAATATATTTTTTTTGACACAAAGCCATTCCACCATCGTTTGACACAAAGCCCCAAACCAGACATCTCAAATGAGGCATGCAAATCAGCCTTAAAATCAGCAATATGCTTCTCAATAGGACTAGTGAGCAACATGTTTTCAAGATAGACAACAATGATCAATAGCACGTTATTAGCACGCTTAACATATAAGGTGCTTTCAGTTGGACTATTCCCAAAGACATGTTCAATAAGATAGACATGTATCTTCTCATACCAAGCACATGGTGGCTGCTTTAAACCATTCAATGCCTTCTTTAACCTGCACACCTAGTTTTCATGTCCTTTTTGCACAAAGCCACGAGGCTCAAAAACATACACTTCTTCATGCAAGTCACCATTCAAAAATGTTGTCTTAATGTCCAACTGATGTACATTCCAACCATGATGGGCTACAAGTGCACAAGTGCTCCGAACAGTATTCATACGGCATGTAGGTGCAAAGGTCTCATCAAAATCAATGCCTCTTTCCTGTGCATAACCCTTTGCAACAAGCCTAGCCTTATACCTGTCAACTGTTCCATCAGGCTTATGCTTCAGCTTGTAAACCCACTTAGTGACATTGGCCTTCTTGCCAAGAGGAAAGTCACAAAAAGACCAAGTACCATTCTTCTTTATAGCATCATATTCATATTGCATAGTAGCCATCCAATGTTTTGAATTTTGTGCTTCATCAAATGAAACAAGCTCATTCTCATCACAGAGACTAGATGTAGCCATAGCATAACAATTTGATGCAAAAGAGGCACTATGAGAGCCTGATCGAGTATGATATGACAAAGGTGCATCTAATTTGTTGTCACGCAAAGTCTGCACTAGACATTTTGGCATAGTTTTTGCTTGCTCAATATCAACTCTCTCATCAACAAGTGCATCAAAGTAAATTTGCATAAAAAATGGAATGATATGCATCATCACCTGAAACCTGCAAAGGCTAAGAAGTTGCCTCATTAGGACCAACAGTAGACTATCCACCTGTAAAAAGAGGCAGCAAAGTATCATACATGTCTTTGGAGCTAACATATGTCTCCTCAGTACATGAAAGCAATGGCTGAATAACATCTTCCACAAAAACAACATCACAACTAACTAGAATGTGTTTAGTCTGTGGATGATACAGACAATAGCCTTTACTTTCCGAACTGTACCCAACAAAAATACATTTTACTGCTTTATCATCCAATTTTCTACAATGTTGTTTGGGCACTAATACATATGCAAAACAACCAAAAACACGCAAATGAGCAAGAGATGGCTTGCGGTCCTGCCAAGCCTCATATGGAGTGATAGACTATAGTGCTTTAGTGGGACACCTATTAAGTACATATGTTGCACACATGACAACCTCAAGCCAGAAACTCTGTGTTTAAGCCTCACTCTTGACCATACACCTCACCATCTCCATGAGTGACCTCTTCTTTCTTTTAGCAACTCCATTCTATTGAGGTGTATACGGCACTGTACACTGGTGTTTTATCTGAAGTTAAGCTAGAAATGCACTAAAATCAGAAGACATATATTCCCCCCTCGATCTCAATGGAGGGTTCCCATTTTACATACTGATAGATTGTCAGCCAAAACCAAAAACTGTTTGAAGCACATGAACACTTCGGCCTTTGCCTTCAATGGATATACCCATGCATGCATGGAAAAATAATCAATGAAAGTCACAAAGTAAAGATAAATTCCAAAAGAAGGTGTCTCCATAGGACCACACACATCACTATGTATAGGCTACAATTTCTGAGTAGCCCGAACTGAACCATCTTTTGGAAATGAGGAACGCTGCATTTTGCCCAAAATACAGCCTTCACAAACATGTTTTCCAAGTACCTCGAGTTTGGGCAAAGAGGACACCATTTCAGATTTTTGCAGGTGTAGCAAACTAGCAAAATCCAGATGACCAAAGCGTGCATGCCAAAGCTTTGCATTTGACATAGCCTGAATATCATGTACTGCACATGTTGAATCATTGAGAGATCTTTCATAGTCTATGAGCTTATACAACCCACGACATAAAATGCTAGAAGCAATAATCACATGGCCATTTGACAAATCATAAACTGTACACCTGTCATCAACAAGTTTCATAACCAAGCCAATCTTGGCTCATAATTGTTTCTTCTTGATCCCTGGCATAAATAAAGCATTTGACAAAGTGAGAGAACTACCATCAATAGTAGTAAAAATGATCTTACCAACTCCCATAACAGGATAAGAGGAGTTTTTGGTGCATGTAACAGTATTCTCTGTAGGGGCATGCTCGAGTGAAGAGAAGAAACTATGTTGCGAGGTAATATGTTTGGTCGCCCCACTATCAAAATAGCAAACATCTGAGTCTATTGCAGACATGCACTACTCGTGAGAAGATGGGTCAAAACTACAGACAGTAGTAAATGCCCATTCTTTATGCACAAGACTAGCAGACTCTATTTTTGGTGTAGAGGCCTTTTGCAACAACCATTCCAACCTCTTTCTTCTTTGCCTCTTTAGCAGCCAATTTTGGATAGTTCTTTATGATATGATCATTCCCTTTAGAGTACTTGCAAAACAATTTCTGCTTTTCTGATTTCTTCTCATCTTTATCTTTCTTCTTCAAATGTGCAGAATTAGTAGATTTATGCTTACTAGTTGAAGAGCTCCATTTTCCTTTGCCCTTCTGACTAGCCACGAAAGCTTGATCTGCAACTTGCATAACGGACCTATTCTGCATGGACTAATCTTCGTGCAACAGAACAGAGGCTAACTCCTCAAATGGCAAGGCATTTGGATTGCCTTTCATCATCAACCAAAGAGTAGAAGCAAAACGCTGATGTGAATCAGGAAGACCATTCAAAACTGTCTACACAAGTGAGCTATCTTGTATAACCTCATCAGTAGAAATCAACTATTTCTTCAAGTCTTTGATCTTGGTTAGGAGACTATCCATAGAATCACCTTCATTCATGTGCTCACTCTCCAACTGTTTTTGGAGGTAAGCAAGACGAGCCTCATTCCTAGGTTGGTACAATGTGGTAAGTGTATCCCAAGCATCCTTAGCTATTTTGCCAGAGCAAATGTGAGGAACAATAGCACGTTTAACAAAGAAAGCTATCAATGCTTGTGCCTGAGAATCTCTGCCATCCCAACAAATCTGCTCTGTAGCAGGTAGAGTAGAAACCACAACACGAACAAGAATATGTAGAATATCATCATCTTCGATACCTTCTACATCAGCTTCAGTACCTATATTTGTAAGAGTTGAAGGTGTGATAAGACGTTTTTTGACACCCTGCACAATGTTCCACAATCCTTTTGCAATCAATACATGTCGCATCATATAAGACCATAACTAGTAGTTGGTACCATCCAACTTATCCTCAACAGCCAACGTACGGAATACATCCCTGCTTTCAGCCATGGCCAATGACTAAAATATCTTGATGCCGAAAATTGATTGTATCTCAAAAAGTTGAATAGAATTGCCCAAACGAATTCCGCTATACTATAGCACGCTTTGAGATGCTTATACTGGCGAACAGAAACTGGTATATACCTTTGGCACAAAGGGACAAAATAGCTTGCACTAGCCTTGCGATAGTGCATTCGGAGGCCAAAACGAGCTCACAGAGCAAAGCTCTTTTGATCTCAAAAACACGCTGAGTATGCTCAACAAAATTCGTGCAACGGAAGCACATGAACAACATAAGGAAGGAGAAGAAGTTTAGAGCACAACAAAAAATATTGAATGTATTACTAGAAAATGTACAAAGATAGTAGCCCATTAGGGCAATAGGCATATATACAAGCCGGGGGAAAAAAACCTCCCAAAGAGGGAAAAAATTACCCCAGCAGTCCTAGAGTGTTCACACACATCGCTACCTAAATATATCAACAGATGTTAATCATATATAAGTTCCCTTTTTTTAGAGAATAGGAAAAAAGTAGATGAATGAGGGAATTGTACAAAATGTATAGGGGCCAAAAACCCACACATCACCATAAAATCAATGTCATCAATCTTTACAACGAGAAGTTGCACCATCTAACCATACCCAAAGTTGGCTTAAATCAAGGTTTAGCTCTCTCAGCCACTGCCAATGTAATTGGAAACAATGTAGCAAAAAAATGGTATCACGCTTCTTGTCATCAAATATGAAGAAGTCGATTACCTTTTTAGGAATGATCTCCAAACCAAAATATGTGATATGCACAAAAAATATTTATCTATAAAGACTCAAGATGCAACACATAGAAAAAATATGTATAGTGATGGAGTCCCTCTCATTGTTCCCCACTCAACATGCAGCAGGTTGAAAAACTCACAAGCGAGAAGAGGTATTGCGGTGTACTCTCCAACATGGAGTGCGTAGAAAAATAGTTATCATTTCCCCACTCAGGACGGAGCATGCAAAAAAAATGCCTATAGTGATGGAGTCCCTCTCATTGTTCCCCACTCAACATGCATACACAGAAAAACTCCCAGGCGAGATGAGGTACTGCGGCATACTCTCCAACATGCAACACGCAAAAAAACCCACGTCATGAATGCTCCATGCATACTGCAACCTACTCTCGCCTCACCACCTTGCTTTTAGTTCTCTTTCAATACCTATTGCATGATGTTTAGCTAAGAAGGATCCGGTTTTTCTAGGTAATTGACTATGTCCCATGTAATAAACTAAGTCGATGATCCAAGGGTCTGGCCGGTTCAGATAGATCTGAAATCAGACATCGTTTAGTCATCCGTGTGTATGACCAAAGATCTCGAGTTTAGACTTACTAGGAGGTCTTGTGCTCTTGTGAAAAAGTGATGCACTTAGCTTAGTGGCTAAGATTCAAGGATGTGAAGGAGGAGGTCTTGGGTTCAATCCCCGTGGGGGGACATGGGGAGAGTATTTTGCCCAAAGAGATCTAGAGCCTTCTAAAAGCATCCACCTGAGTTAGCTTGAGTTCAATGGGACACTTGGTGCACATGCAATTACATGGCTGACACATGGCTTGCTAGTATCCACCTACCCAAGAAGGCAGTCCCCTGGAGAGAGCTATATATAGAGGCATTTGGTTAGGAGGAGAGGCATCTCTCTAGCATGTGGTGGTCGTAATCCTCATTCTCTTGCATTGGTATCAGAGCAAGCTTTCCTGGTGATTTTAATGGCTCATCACATTCCTAAAGCACTCATAGAATTCTTCTAAGATTCATCATGAATCATCTTCTTCATTACGATCTCATGAAGATATTGATGCAGATTGAGATGTTCACAATCGAATTAGCACTGCAGTCTACATACATTTGAATTCTCTCAGCGGTGCAAAAAGAAGCCCCATTTATAGAAATTGCAAGAAAATCGTTGTTCTGCTCAGCTCTAGATCTAGGGATCGAACTTGCATCCATGAGTTAGCTATAGTTTCTCATAGCCAAGAGAGCAAACACCGTGTGTGACCTCATTCTCAAAGAAACACTTGAATACCTATTGTCTGCGTGTTGTAGGAGGCTAGAAAAACAAGCGCTATCTTCAGTCGGTTGCGCCTGGGTTTTTAACCCATCACCTCGTGAGTGAGAGAGGATGTTTTAACCAAGAGAACAATCCCATGACATTGATGATTCATCTCGGATCCTAATTAGATTGTTTACAGTGTCATAGCAGATCTTCAAAACGAAAGCTAAAGGATCATTACATGGTCTACACCTACTCATAGGGTGGGATTCAAACCCGTGATGTGTAGGAATCGGGCACTCCATTTGTCTACCTCACCTACGCACGCTTGTGATCAAGCTATGCGAGCTTTTAATGTCATTTTGATAACTATTCGACCTGTAGAAGCTATAGCAATAGAGAAAAAGTTATGTTCAACAACAAAGTCGACATGATTTGATCCGCTATTGTCATCGGAGACACACGATCCTCTAAACCAACAAGTCAAAGCAGATATGGCCATAAGATCTCACGGGTACAGACTAAGGTTCTATTGATTAGCTACAATAAACCAAAAGATCTCACGGCTACAGACTAAGGTGCTAAAAGTTTAATATGTAACAAGCCACAAGATTTGATCTTGGATTTGCTTATAATCGGAGCATCATCGGAGAATGATAGATATAAAAGTATCATACATACTTTGGTATTGCTTTACAAGAAGCAAAAATATAAGTCTGGTATCATTGCACTCCCAAATTTGGCGAGGAGGTGTGCGGATGCTCACTAAGGCCTTAAAGGATGGTGAATAGCTCCTCGCAAGCATCAAAGGATGGACAAAGCTATGCTAAGTAATTTCCAGTTTGTACTTGGCCTTAATGCTTGATTTATCTTGTTTTCATTATTCTACACTTAATCCTAGATGCACATTAAAATAGCCAAGATTTCAATCGATTAAGTCGAGATTAGAATAATGAAACAATCCACTTCTCATTCCCAGCATTAGTTTGCATTAATGAAAGACTCGGTTTAAAAAAGTATCCTTGTGCATCAAAGAATGTATTTTGGTAGTTTAATTGCACATTTCCTTTCCATTGAGTAACCTTTTTATTGCACCTCAACGATATGTTTTTATATCATAGTGCATTAGGACAAAAGAAAGGATATACATGCATCAAGATTGCATGATATACATTCTTAGTACAAGGAAAAGTCATGCATCAAGCTCATGCATGATTGTTGCATTATTTTTTTGGGCATGCAAAGAACACGCATGCATACGCATGTGAGCATATGCATTTGAATGTAGGCACATGCATTTGCATGATAGTATGGGATGCTATTTACAAGTAGATATGATAATGTACTCTCTTAGTATTTATCTTACTTTATAAAGCTCACAGCTTGACATCAGGGAAGACGGAGGACTAGTTGGTTACAAAGACATGCTAGTTCTAGTTTGCAACTCAAGTATAAGTAAGCACTAGGAGAAAGTTAAGTATTAAATTTTCTTGATGACCAAGAAAATTTAATAACTTGCAAACCTTTTGCGATGTATGATGACTCTAAGTCCAAGATGTACTTAGGGCATCATGAAGATAAGCTTATAATGATTACTCTAAGTACTGGTGATATTTAGAAAGTCATGCAGATAAGCTTTAGTTGATTCGTTATGTAATTTATGTAACTTCTCAAGCATCCCAAGATTGGATGATAACTTCAGCAATATTTCCAAGTTCCTTGAGCACTCTTCGATTCTGTGGAACTCAATAACCAAATTGATGAACTTAGATACAAATTGAACTTTGAAGTTCAATAGATTTGTGTTCTACTCATGTTTTGCATCTAATCTCTTAATGATGCATAGGGCCATGAAAACATAGAAACTTTGGAAGCACTCTTCTATTTAGAAGATTTCAAAAGTACTAAGAAGTTTCTTGAGGTTTCAAGATTGAAAGAAACCTCAGTTAGTGACTTTTAGGAATTGAGATATTTCCAAAAAGAGAAGCACTAAAATGAAATAGTCAAGCCTTCTATTCCACACGTAAGATCATTCTCCTACCATGTTCGAGATGAATTTGTTTTAGGGAAGGTAGACGTTCCAAGTAGAGGATCTTAGTTGATTCATGAAATCTTCCCAAAATACACATAAATTCATAATATATGATAGGACCAAGGAATGATAAAAGGTGTATAAAGAAATAAGAGAAAAACATCTACTGGTTATGGATGTTTTGACGAAAGATGAAAAAAGCAAAACATCTTTAGGATATAGATGTTTTGCCAAAAAATAAATATGCTTGGTTTTATTTAAGCTAAATCGAGTTTCAATAAGAAACCCAAGTAATCTTTAAGAATCAAGATATTTTCCTAAAAGATATATCAAAGTTATCTTTAGGAATTAAGCTAATTCCTAAAGATAAGACAAAATAGAAAATAGTTTGGTTAACTATATCCCTACATTAAAACAAAATCTCTTTTGGACAAGCAATAAAGCCTTAAGTCTTGTTCTTGTTCAATAGTCAATATTTCTTTTAGAGAGAAGATTCCAATAAAACTAAGGATTCCAAGATGAATCATTGGCTTAGTGTTATTGATTGTTTGATAGGAATATAAAGTGCTTGAAAGAAAAATCTCCCTAGATGTGAGACTAGAATCTTTCAAGTTAGTTTAATAACAAGTAGCTCCCAATAGTTTCCAAACCTTTGGTATGGTTACTTAAGTACAAATAGTGATATAACCCAAAGGTATATCAAAGATTCTTAGCTTTGGAATCTGAGAGGCATTAGTGGATGCTTGGACTTAGTAGAGGAAAGATCTCTAAAATCTCATGGGTAAGCAAATAAGCTTTTTTGATAGTTCTCGAGATCTTAAAAAATAAAGATTAAGTCTTTATTTTAGTCGCAAGATCAACTAAACTTGATCAAGCTTGGCCATGATTGTCCAAGAACATGCGATTAGAACTACTTTGTAGATTGCCCAAGCATTGGCAATAAAATTACTTTTGGGATTTATTCACTCAAGTTCCATTTATCGAATGGAAAAAAGTGAATAGAGTAAGTTGTTCCAAGTCTGAATAGAGTGAAGAAATTCCAAGAATGTAGTCTTCAACTGTGTCGACGGTAATTAAGTCTGTAGAAGGTAAAACAAAAGGTTTTTGTATCCTTAAAGGGATTTTGGTACAAATCCAAAGAGCATGAGCGGATGCTTAAGACTTAAGCAGTAGAGAGATTCCTATAAAGTCCTGACCGGGGTAGGTACCTAAAGCATAAGTAAGAAAGGAATCTACAGACAAGAAGTTAACAACTCTTGTCCCTACAAATTGGTCAAGGATAAACCAATTGAACTTGAATTTGTGAAAATTCAAGTACTTTGAATTTTGGTTCATTCATTTGAAAACCCTAGCAAAGAAGGATGGATGTTCCATCAAAAAGTTTTCTAAGTTCCTCAAGGAAAGCACTAGATCATGAAACAATCATGTAAAAGAATAAAAAACTAGAATATCAAGTTAGAGATAATGCCTAAAACTTCAAAGAGTTGAAGTAAAAAGGTACTCTATCAAGATATGTTTAGACTTTTGTGCGAAAGATAGTATGGGGCATCAGACCGTGTGATGATAATTATCTTTTACTTTCAAAATGGATTTTGAATTTAGATGTGATCTTCAAGGAAATCAAAACTTCCAAGAATAAGTTTTAATTCAAGGAGGATAGAAGTATGATCTCAAGGTACTTCAAGATCAAATTCCTAAGAAGATAGGAAGTAAGTATCTTCCAAGTTCTTCTTAAAACACTTCAAGCTAAAGTGTTGATGATTCAGAAATATTTGATAAATTTTTGAAAGACTAAGACTTTGACTTTGAACTGAACCTTTTAACTAAGGAGTACATTGACTAAGTCAAGCATCAAGTTCCTAGTGTAACTTGGTAAATCCAATCCTTTGGCTCAAAGCAATGCTCAAGAATTGCATTTATAGTAAGCAGTCATAAAGATTGAGTATAGGCATGAACTTAGTCTCTAGTGAAGCATTGTTTAAAGTAACAACTCATCAACAGAACTTCAGTGGGTCGACACACTGATGTTAGAAACCACACTAGTATCTTGTGGTTGGATGATGTTTTCGATTTCCTTTGAATCTTTCTTGAGAATCCAACTTATTTCTCTTAAAGATAGAGAAAATGCTTCAAATACCCTATTGAAAGAGATCTTTGAGAAGTTAAAGTCGTGAGTCATCTACACTTTGACTAATAGCAAGTATACATATTTTTGAAGTTTATATTGGTTGTACAGAGTTTTAGTTATTTCATTTCGTTTCCAAAACTTTTGGAATTGGCTCAAACATGGTATCTGATTCCTTTTTCAAAAGACCACGGTTAGCCAGTTAGAATTAAATAATTGAATTGAACGTCCTAGATAGATATTATGTACAAGAACATTTTCAATGTTCAAAAGATAATAAGTCTAAGTGGACTTATTTATTTTTTTTAGTTTGCTTCAAGTTATAGCATAAATAATTTTCTAGAGTTCCGTATACTCTAGAATAGAAAAGTTAGAAATCGCTCAATAGATTGACAATAGTGTCCTAAGTTGGACAAATTTCATTGCGAATTATTATTGGGCAAGTTATAGTATCGTTGACTCAAAGAAAATGGTAACTTTATCGTACAAATTACAGAGGACTTTTAAACTCATTAGGACAAAGTAGTCCTCCAGTCGGGTGAAAAAATCGAGTAATTGTTGGATCAAAGTAAACCATTGTACAACCATCTAAGTTAGATGTATAGGACAACCAAATTTCAAGTTCTCCAAAAAGAATTCAAGTGAATCAAGAGTTCTCAAAGTCTTGCAAGGGATAAGAATCCCACCTTCATTACTAAATCCATGCACCAGTTATGCCTAGAAATGGACTAGTAATTTGAATCCACCTAGTTCACCTGTTTCTGCCTATATCGCACATCCCAAAACTGTGAATTGGCCAGGGATGTGTTTAGATCCATGCTTATTATTCTTTCACTAGTTTGTACTTTGTCCAGTTCATCAAAGTGCAAAATGAGACAGTGTTTTGAATTATTTGGGCAGCCACGCCACCACAAATATGAGATATGTTCTTCCAATTTTAGAACATGACCATGTTCTTCTAGTTTTAGAACATGAGGCTCGGGGGTTGCCTATAGTATGTATATAGCTCTATTTTCAAGGACGAATATATTTTCATAGGAGGGAAGAATGTAATAAAGTAAGTCTATGATCCAAGGGTGTGACTGATTCAGACAGATCTGAAATCTGATAGCGTTTTTCATTTGTGTGTATGACCATAGAGCTCAAGTTTAGACTTACTAGGAGGTCTTGTGCTCTTGTGAACAAGTGATCCACTTAGCTTAGTGCATTAAGACTCAAGGATGTGAAGGAGGAGGTCTTGGGTTCAATCCCCATGGGGGACATGGGGAGAGTATTTTGCCCAAAGAGATCTAGATCCTTCTAGAAGCATCCACTTGCATTAACTCGAGTTAACTGTGACACTTGGTGCACATGCAGTTACATGGCTGACACATAGCTGGATAGTATCCACCTGCCCAAGAAGGCAGTCCCCTGGAGAGCGCTATATATAGAGGCATTTGGTTAGGAGGAGACACATCTCTCTAGCATGTGGTGGTCGTAATCCTCATTCTCTTGCATCCTGGACATCACTTTTTGGTAAACATTAACATGCATTCACCCAGGGATTATGACTAAAAATATTCTAATTCACCACTCTATATATTGGTATGAAATTTTCAATATCCTTTTCGATGGCCTGACTGTCTAGTTGCAGATATGGTTCGAAATCCTGTGTTTTGTGCCTTCCACATCCATGCATGGTAAAGAATGTGCTTCCATTGCAAACATAGAAGGATGTTCTAAGAAGAAGGGTGTGTGGAGCAACCATTGTGTACTTATCTTTGTGACCAAACTACATGTATAGAGATCTTTCTCGAAGCCACTTCCTTATAGACAAAGATTTGGATCCCTTGAGGTGCTTGAACTAGAAGACTCCATCAATTGTTCACTATTCACTTATCTTGCCACCAATGAATAAAAGCTTTAATGAATGCTTAAAATCCCCATATTGATTTTGCTATGTTGTTAAAGCTTAGAAGTTCTCTGGCTCTCCCTCGGGTCTACATTAAAAATCTCAATTGGATACATAAACACTAACAACAATAGGTCAAGACCTTTGATAATATTGACTATGACTCAACTTCAATTACCATGGGTCTCACAAAATGGAACTCTCTAAGTTGTGAGTCTGCAATTTTGCTTCTCACTACCTTGTTCTTTAGGCTCCTCGATGGTGAGGCATCTATGAAGGTGTTTGTAATATTCAAAAAATGGAAGCATAAAGATAACTAAAACTTGAATGAAGTCCTCATTTAGAGAATGTCATGTTCAATGGTTTGTTGGAGATGTCTTCATGATTATAGCTATGTTAGGAGCATATTGCTTCTCATCACCTATAAGATCCATTGGTCCTATTAAGATATGGCAAGGTTTCTAATCTAGTGGGGATTCAAATGAATTCTCATTTAGATAGACTAAGCCTAAAACCTTAAAACCATTGGTGTTCATTTAAAAATCTTGGTAAAAAATTATGCTTTGATTTTGGTTCCCCTTCGTTTGATTTTGACTATCGACTAGAGTACAGCCTTGGATGTGGTCTTGTTCTTCTAAGACGATGCCCTCTTCAGGTGCATTTGCTTCATGACTGAAAAGACTCCTTGAGTGTTATGATTGACTTGGTTAGCTGGATGATTGATGCTTATCATATGACATTGTATATAGATCTGAGTATTCTTATCATGCCTGCTCCTATGGTAAGCTTTAGTAGATGGGTAACATGGGAGGTATGGCTTGGTTAGGGTTTGTGTCACTACCCTATAAGGGATGGTGTCCACATTAATTCCCTTGCCTAGAGAAAATCAACAATTATTCATCATTGGAGTGTTGAATTATTGAAACTCTATTTACTCTTTCGTGTGTAATAATTGTTTGCTCATTAGATGCAACTGAGCCTACTCATAAAAGATGATTATCTTTTTCCATTGCTATGTACTAGTTATAGGTTTGAGTGCCTAGATTTGGGGTGGCATTCTATGTGAATGCCGTTCTAATAGGATCATGTCCAAGATGGTTGTTGTATGCTTGGATGTCCTTTTTGTTTGATGTTGATCACTTGGAGGTTTTGCAGATTTACGTTCATGAACATTCTTTGTTAATCTCACAAGTTCAATACAACTTCATAGGAAATGTGCTGCTCATGATCGTGTGGTGTCCTTGTGATTACCCTCAAGGGGACTGTGTCAAGATACCACCCAACCAAAGAAGGCTTGCCACACATTGAATGAAGCAGTTTGTTTTTGGGAGGTTTACCAACATGATGTATAACTTGTCAACATGTAGAAATGTGACGATTCTATTTTGCTTATGATAAGGGCTTTCAGGGTTCATTACATTCCCTACACACTTATTGCCCTTGAATAGTTTTATGTGAAATGATATGGCTCACATATGAAATCATGTGTTGTTTTAACCACTCAATGTCCACCCCTTACATTGTAGATCAAAGGAATAAAAGCTATGAAACCTGTAGAAAGTAGTAATGAACCCGTCCCACATCAGTCTCTCCAACGTGTTCTATGTCACACATGCATATGTTTTGAGTACTTAGCTTTGGGAAGCTCAAACATTTTCTACTTCAAGATGATGACTATAGAATTAGATATTTCAATGGGATTCTTGAAGTTTTCTTCGTAATAATGATTACATTTTATCACCCTCTCCAATTCTCATGCACCTCAAAGATTTGGGAAGTGGACTAGAATGCTCAATCATTTCTCTCTCCTTCCACGTAATGAGAAAACTCTCAAGTTAGGCTATCAGCTTTATGATTATGGAAAGTTCCCTTTTTTACCTTCTATATTTTACTACCACTATAAAGACAATCTTGGATAATAATTTTGCGACTGCCCCACTTGAGGGGATTCTGTCCACAACCCTTGCAATCACCTTAAACAATATAATTGATAGGTTTCATGTTTTGACTTTTGCCTTGTTGAGTTTGTTTTCAACATTATAGGAGGAGACTTGGATTGCATGCTCAAGAGGAAGCCCTATTTTTTGTTTTCTTCATTACAAGCAAGAATACATCTTATTTCAAAACTATAACTTTTGCCCTTTATTATGTGGAAGAGGTGTCATGGTAATATATTTTTCAATTATAACAGTTTACTTGCTTTGCATGAGTAATTTTCAGGTTTTGGAGCTCCCCGATGAAGGTGAATAATATATCTTCCTATTGAATCTACTCTTTAGACTAGTTTCCTTCCAAAATAAAAATTGTTTGAAGATTGTTTTCAGGTTTTCTAAGTTAGAGATTCCAAATACCTAATCAGTGAGATGAATGCATACTTGGAAATCAATTGCACTTCATACTGGTCTTTTTGATGTTGGTCTTACTACCTCTTTGGGGATTGTGTCACTCAGCACTTAAAGTATGAGAGCTTCAAAGACTTGAAGACTCAAACTTGGACCTATTGAGCTATGACAAAGTATAGGGGGAGGAGAGTGTTGGGTGGGTTCTAGGGTGTGCACATATTTTCTCTTGTACATGGGATCCCTCCTTTGCCCATGATAATACCCTTATATTAATATTTGGAGGCTTGCACATGAGAACACCCTCTTAGGATCCTTTTGATAATTCTTCAAGACTAAGTCTTTTACGCTTGTAAAAAAGCCTTCTTTGTGCATTGCAAAAGAATATGCTAAAAGCACACATAAGAAAATCCCACACATGAAATACATGGAGATTGGCTTTTTTGAAGTATATTTTTTTAAAGATCTCCTTGTATATGGTATTCAAGCACATGTTAACTTTTTCAATAGTCCTTGGAGCACATGGGGAAAAGAGCTTGGCTTATAAAATAGAGAAGCTCATTTTTAGAAAAGGGAGCTTTTAATTTAGGTAAGCTCTACGTACATATCTTTTAGAAATGAATGGAATAAATATTTTACTCTTATACTATGTGAGCTTGTGTGTATTTTGTCTTTGAGTGTGAGAGTGAGGTGTGTGTATGCTTGTGCCTCTTTGAGTGTGAGTAGAATGTTATGCATTTCTTGTATTTTTCATTTGTGGACAAGGATCCTAGGTGACCTTCCTTTCCATGTTCTCAACGGATTCTAGCATTGTTCGGAGTGGATGACCGATGGCTTGAGCAGAATGAGAGTCCTTATTAAGTATTCCTATTGCTCCCATGCAAGGTTGTGTGGGTCTTGACCCCCCTTGGTCATACTACAACAACAACCACCTACAAGGTACAACACACTTATGGAAATCCAATCTCTGGGGTACCATGAGGGGTCTACTTCTTGAGGTCCTTGTATATGGAACAATTACAAATCTAGTGGATTAGCTAGATCATCGCTAGAAATAGCTAGCTCATCATCATGTTTGTCACGAAGTAGATGGTTAGATGATGGTGGAATTTCTAGTGGTGATGATGAATCTATAGCACCACGATCATGTCTAACTAGAGAAACCTACTATAAGCACAACTAAAGCACCTTGGATGCACATGAGCATGATCCATCAAAGATGTATAAATGTGATGAGGATGGATTGATCCACATGGCTAAAGCCAACACTAGTATGAGACAACAAATCCTATCACTTAGAGAGCTCGAATATAATACTGACACACTTGTTCTTTGGAAGGATTAGGATAAATACAAATTGAATTACACTAGTGAGTGTATTTATAAAGAGTACTATCCAGATCATGGATTCCCATGAGTGTCTTGTAAATGGATAAAAACTATGGTAGTTCATACCCCAAAGCATAGATATGATTTAGCAAGGAAAGTTGTTTGGGAAGGGCTAAGAAATTTGCCTTTATTAATAAGGAGAGGAGGGCATATAAGAGGAGACAAATGATCATGAGCATTATCGGTAGTATAGAGAGATGACAACTCGACATTTGAAGGTGTAGGGACTTCCCAATAAGGGAGTTGTAGATTTGAGACATTTTGATATGAGTTTATATATATATATATATATATATATATATATATATATATATATATATATATATATATATATATATATATATATATATATATATATATATATATATATATATATATGTATATATGTATATATACATTTTGATATGAGTTTATATATATATATATATATATATATATATATATATATATATATATATATATATATATATATATATATATATATATATATGTATATATATATGTGTGTGTGTGTGTAGGCATGATCTTTTTTTTCTATTATTTTTTAATCTATCAAGTACAATCTATAGCTATTGGATGCCATGCGACATGTGCATGTAAGCAAGATGGGTACATTCCTAGCTTTCAGGATATGCTCATTAATATGGAGAGCATAATACACTCGTTCCAATGGAAGAAATTGAGTTCCAAGTATGGACGTCAACATGGATGAAAAAACTCCCTGGTGTATATTTCTTGTTATGCCTTATATATTTTTCAATGTACATAAATTTCACTCACATAAATCTATTTTCTAATGCAAGATAATCTCTTAGTCTTACGAGAGATGTATAATATTATTTCGCATTTGTATTTTTAGCTTTGCATTAGGCATACCATATTATGTCTCAACTACATAGTTCTATTGCATTTGTACCACATTGATTCCTATGTATATTGAGAGCCATTTCGTTTTGTTTGCATCATATTGATGATGTCTTTATATTGATATATACATACATACATACACACACACATACACACACACACACACATACATATATATATATATATATATATATATATATATATATATATATATATATATATATATATATATATATATATATATATATATATATATATATATATATATATAAGATGTTTTTTTCTTCATGTTCAATATGCTCAAGTTCATTTAAAGCTATGACTACATTTGTTTGGTTGAACTTTAATACTATGATGCTTTTGTACAAAATCATGATTATGCTGTTTAGGATTATAATGTTTGGTTAGGACTTCAAATTATGATGTTTATGTAAACATCCATAATGTTGATGTAGAGTCTTTTGAATATGGTGTTTAAAGTTGCATGATATTGAATCCATTAACTTTTATGATTTTTATATGTATACATTCATGATCTTTATGTATAGATTTATTCATAGCGTTATGATTATCATGATTATGGAAGATTTTATGATTATTATGTTTATATACGGCTTTATGAAAGTTCATGTTGTATCAATTTTGCAATAGTCTTCCAAACAATAAAGCTACAAGTATATATTAACAATCATAAAGAGGAGAAATATACTTTTTTATGTGTATTTTTTTTTCAATTATGAGCCTCTTAAAAATCGGCAAAACTATAGTGTTCTTTTACTAAAAATTACTTTTTCTTAACATGCCATCTCTTTTCAAAGGCTATGAAACTTCTAGGAGTATCCCTTTATATAAACTCTCGTAACCCCCTTCTTCAATTTGATCCATTGATATAGCAAAGATAGCATCTTCAAAGTCAATGGGGATGTTTTTATTACACGAAAAGTGAAAATAAAGGTTTTTATATTTAAAAATGGGTATATAATATTCTAGTCCAAAAAAAATTAATATGTTTTAGGAAAAGGAAGATCCATATTCCAAAATCCATGAGAAAAGATATAATATGTTCATATCATTATAAGAGTAGCGTAATTAGAGTGGATTATGTATCTCACAACCTCTTTTCCACATCCATTTGATGCTTAGTCGAGAATTGCATGCTTTTTAAAAGTCCACCTAGTTTGTGATTAATATATGTTTCAGATTTGTAATGATTAATATGCGGTTCTCTAATCATTTTTCCTTTCGGTTCTTAACGCATCAGATATTAAATTAAGCCGGTAGGTTCGGATAATATAAGCTAAAACGTTTACATACCAAACTCCTTTTAGAGATCTAGAGAGTTATTTGTTTTTCATATTTATTAGACTACTTACTACCTTATGATATCAATCCTACAGAATTATAATAGAATTCCAAAGTCACTCGTTCTTAGTTAATCATTCAATTCCCTTCCACGCTTTCAATTCCCAAATAAAACGCTTTCCATTGTTTTACAAACGAAAGCTATGTTTTCATCGTATTTTTTTCATTTACAAAGGAAAACTATGTTTTAATCGTATTTTTTTATGACATGAGAAGAATTGTTTATCTTATAATGATATAAGATCCGTGCTTCAGAATTCTGTCATGCTGATTCTTTTTTTTGGTATATGTGTATTTATTTGTAAGGATTTTGTTTATTACGGTAAAAAACTATTTAAAAAATTACTAAGTGTTGGTTCGTAAAAAAAGAATTAAACGAAATATGTCTTACATTCTACAAAGAAAAAAGTAGCATGCTAATGTACTAATGCATGCAAAATGTTTATTTAGTTGGCATCCATGATGTTTAGTCCATGTTTATAATTCGTCCACCCAATGGATATCTCCATCTTATTCTAGCGTACAATCCAAGAGTTCAGCTTTGGAACAGCCTCCCTCTGACCAGCTTCATCTACGTGCTCGTATACGTCTTACGGTTACATCGTCTCGCCATCTGATGTAGGCATTTCCTTGTCTCCTTGTCCGGCATAATTTCTTGCCGAGTCATGTAGAACGCAATATGAGACGTGATACGCTCTCTGATAACCGATTAATGGGGTTTCTCGTTACTGTGTCACATCCAGTTTACAAGAGATCCACTTCGCACAGGTTTGTTCTGAGAGCGTTTCTGCATGCTTTACTTTTCTGCTATCTTTCAAACTAGTATAACGCTACCTGATTCAGGTCATCTACTGTTGTCTTTTTTGTCTCTTTCTCTGATCTTCGTGAGCCATGTATGATTTAATTTGCGGATTGATTGCGCAGCGCAAGGTAAGGTAAAGAAGAAGTTCGACTTAATTTCTTTCTTAAGAAAAAATATTATGAAGCCCATTGAAATTTGTTGACAAAGATCATGATTTTTTTCGTGTGCGAGTTACATTCAGTAAATATTTCTGTACTTTTTCTGCATGGAGTTCCAACGTGGTATCTTCTCTCTCATTTTCTTTTGTTTTTTGGTGTATGTGTGTCTATTTGGCGTTCAGAAGAGAGATCTAAAGAATTCTAACTTGGGCTTTGTTTCTTTCTGCATATGAGATTATCTTCCTCTAATCCTTCATCTTTTAACATGTAACCAAAGAGTTCAAGTTAGCAGTAATCTATGTGTAGCCACTGTTAACGGCAACGTTGATTTTGTACGGTTAACTTTTCTAATATCTGATCGAATCCTTACATTCCCACCTCACTCGGATCATCCTCTCCTGTGGCTTCATTCTCCTTCTCTGGCACAAGCCTCTCCTGAAGCGACTTGATTGCAAACAGGAAGACAACAAAACAAGAAGATCGGCTTTTGTCAGCCTGTAACTGCTTTGCAGCAAGGCATGTCACGTGGTAAGATTGCAACAAGCATCCAACGATACGAAGATTTGATGGTCAGCTTTATCAGTTTCTCGGTACTGATTTTCAGTGGAAGAAGATGATGCATGTAAGGCGCTCTGATCTTGGGTTTTTCCTCTTGTCTTTTGCTTTTCCCTTCACAGCAGATAAACTATACCTACAACAAAACTACAGCAGTCTCGCATGTCCACATGGGTTACATAATCCAGGTATGGCCTCTCCATGCCGAAGGTATGGGTTCCACATGTCTCCTAATTCTTAAAGAGACCGTCGACGGCTGGAGCCATGCCCTCCAATTTTATACTTGTAAAGGAATACGTATGTGAAAGCTAAACAAACATAACTCGAAGTGTGAGTCTCGGATTCAGGTATCATCAACAGAAATTAAAAGACCTTGTCCAACGAATGCTTGAGGGGATTGCGCTCTCAATGCATGCTTCCATTTTATCTTTCACTTGAACGAGTGCATGTTGATAGCATATACGAAAGAAAATAATTAAGTTAAATATGTCTTACATTCTAAAAAGAAAAACGTACCATTCTTATGAACTGATGCATGGAAAATGTCTATTCATCCGATGTTTATATTTCATCCACCCATGGATATCTCCGTCTTATTCTAGCCTACGATCGAAGAGTTCTGCTTCGCAATAGCCTCCCTGTGACCAGAAACATTGACGTGCTCGTATTCTTCTGGCTCATGTTTACATCGTCTTGCCATCTTATGTAGATTTTTCCTTCTGTTCTTGTCCGACATAAGTTCTTCCTGAGTCATATACAATGCAACATTAGACATGGTACGCTCTCTGATAAGCCAATAATAAACAACCTTGGGACCCTCGTTACTGCGTCTCATCCAATTTACAAGAGTTCCACTTCGCACAAATTTGTTCTGAGAGCATTTCTGCATGCTTTACTTTCCTGCTATCTTTCAAAGTAATATAATGCTACCTGATTCAGGTCATCTACTGCTGTCTTTTCTGTCTCCTCCTCTGATCCTCGTAAGTCATTTATGATTAAGTTTGTGACTTGATTGAACACCGCAAGGTAAGGTAAAGAAGAAGTTCTACTTGATTTCTCGCTTTAGAATTTGAAACCCACTAAAAATTGTTAATCACGATCATGGTGTTCTTTGTGTGCAAGTTACATTCAGTAAGCATTTCTGTAATTTTTTGTATGGAGTTCCGACTTAGTATCTTCTCTATTTCTTTTCTCTCTCTCTCTCTCTCTCTCTCTCTCTCTCTCTCTCTCTCTATATATATATATATATATATATATATATATATATATATATATATATATATATATATATATATATATATATATATATATATATATATATATATATATATATATATATATATATATATATATAGCGTATCATGTCTCATATCGCGTTGTACATGTCTCACGAAGAATTTAAATCGGACAAAGAAATGAGTGCATAAGATGAGCAGAATCAGGAGTGATATAAACGTAACACATACGAATACGAAGTCTCATATTTACCTGCTCAAAAAGAGGGTATTACAAAGCTATGGAGTGGTATCAAAAGCAACATGCCAAAATTTCGGAGCAAGGAAGTTGCATCATTGTAACATATTCAATCATTATCATTTAATGAAACTATGATGAAAAGATGGTTTTCGTATGGATATCCATGGAAAACATTTTTTAATAGGAAATGATATAAATGGAATTGAAAGCGTGAGAGGGAAATAACTTATTAATTAAGAATGCGTGACCTTGCAATTCCACTATACTTTGGAAATTGATGGCATACGGTAACGTGTGTGTGTCTATAAATATAGCAAAAGATAAAGGAAAAAGAAAAAACAATATCAATAAGCCTTATATGCATCATCTTCATCCACTCAAAATCACTGTCGAAACCTTGATAGAGCATGATTATTTGCCATTGAGTCCAAAGAAGCTGATAATCAAATCTTTGTATCATTTGGTGCTTGTGCAATGTTACCACGTGAGATGCTTTGCGCCAAAGCAGATAGAAGCTCACAAAAGCCGAGCTTCCTGTTTTGTTGTCTTCATGTTGGCAAGCATTTCAAGAGAGGTTTGTGTCAGAAAAGGGGAAAGAAGGATAGGAGAGGATGGTGAGAGTGAGGTTGGAAAGTAAAGAGGAAGATAATCTCATATGCAGAAAGAAACGAAGCCTTAGCTAGACTCTCTCTCTCTCTCTCTCTCTCTCTCTCTATATATATATATATATATATATATATATATATATATATATATATATATATATATATATATATATATATATATATATATATATATATATATATGTGTGTGTGTGTGTGTGTATGTATATATATATATACACACTGCCAACTTGAACTCTTTGGTTACAAGCTAAAATATGAAGGATTAGAGAAGGATAATATCATATGTTGAAAAGAACAAAGCCCAATTTAGAATATATATATATATATATATATATATATATATATATATATATATATATATATATATATATATATATATATATATATATATATATATATATATATATATATATATATATATATAAGATAACTTTATGTAGACAAAGGCATTTCCCATAAAACGTAGACCTCATAACATTGTTTATGGAAAATTATACCTATATGGAAAGGGTAGAACCCTTATGAACTGCATGGAGGGAGAAGAAGCATAAGAAATGCTTAAGACATCATAGGAAGGTCTAGGTGATGGGAACCTCCATGGCCACATTATGAGTCAAAGAATCCTAGATTGTACTTTATGGTGGTTAAATTTGTTCAAAGATGCAAGGAAGAAAGCACAACCACGTGATGCATGTAGAATATGTGGAGCCAAACCTACTAGGCACGAGAATGGAAACTCTTTGAGAATGGGGTTTGGATTTCATATGACCTACTTATCGAGCATTTTATGACAAGAAGGAGAAGTATTTGCTTGCCACAATATAGTGTACCACTAAGTGGGCTGAGGCCATTGCTTCACTAGACTAAACTACCCAAAGAGCAGCCAATTTTTTTATGCCAACATCTTTTGCAGATTTGGGTCCATTAGAAATTTCTACTCGCCAAGGGATACATTTTGTCAAAACAATTACTAATGATTAAATGATTCTCCGTCCGACTTCATATGCTTACTATCCTATTGAAAATTGGCAAGAAGAGACAACAAAAATTGTATTGATATCCTTGCTTAAAAATGGATGTAGTCTAAGGTATACTACTTAGGATATTGTATATTTTGAAACCTAATGGCCCTACATTTGACATACAAGGAAGCCACATATGACTTTCCTTTTCAATTGGTGTAGGGGATAACTATGATTTAGACTTTCAAAATTTCTACATGGCTCTCCTAGGACAAAATATATAGTGACAAAGAAGACCCACTTGGTTTCTACTAGAATTTCATCACTCAATAGGCTAGAGATGCAAAAGGGCAATTGTGGGAAACAAAGGAAAAGAGAAAGGAAGTTCTTGAAAAAAATGCAAGATGGAATGTTGGTCCTACATAAACCACAATTGGAGATGCAACTTTGAGGCATATGGCTTCGTCATTAAGAAGGTCCATACAAAATAAAATAATTCCCTAAGTGGGGTATAGTGCAATTTAAAAAAAACTTATCCTGAGATGGACTACCACTTGTCAATGTTTCAAGGCTTAAAGACTATCATCAACAAAGCAAATAAATTCTTTTTGCTTTCCTAGCATTCTCTTTTTATTTCACTAGGTTGGATAGGTTGCAAATAACCCTCTCTTTTGCTCTCTTTATTTCACTAGTTTTGACATTCATTTTTGGATAGGTTGTAAATAACCCTCTCTTCTCTCTCTTTATTTCACTAGGTTTGATATCACATGCTTACGTTAGAAGCTTCTTATTAAGTATTTACTATAACTTTTTTTGCTAATAAATTCATAGACTCAAGAAGATGATTGATCAATTTTGTTCCAGAGCTTTGTTGGTAATTCTTGACATTTTATAGACTTTTTTATCATTTCTCTCTACTTTCTTTCTCTTCTTTGTGGACATTTATAATTAGAAAGTGAAGGTTCTCTCTAGTGTCTAATCCAGTTGTACAAAGTATTGCCTAGTTTTCTCCTTTTACAAATAAGAAACAAAATCATCAAGGGTTCGCCACCAACCTCATGTGCTTAGCATCTCTCTCTCGCTCTCTCTCTCTCTCTCTCTCTCTCTCTCTCTCCCCCTATCTCTCTCTCTCTCTCCCTCTCTCTCTCTCTCTCCCTCTCTGTCTCCCTCTCTCTCTCCCCCTTCCCTTGCTTCTCTCTCTTGCTCTCTATCTTTCTCTATTTCTCTCTCTTTCTCTCTCTCTCTCTCTTTCTCTCTCTCTCCCTCTCTCTCTTAGTATCTCTCTCTCTCTCTCTCTCTCTCTCTCTCTCTCTCTCTCTTTGTCTCTCTCCCTCTCTCTTGCCCTCTCTCTCTCTCTCTTAGTATCTCTCCAAGCACGGAAGTTGTTCTTGTCTAGCTTATCTCTCATAAACTAACTCATTCCATCCGCATTTGCCATTTGTGCAGCTATTCACAACATTGCAAAATACTACACGCAACACTTCTACTTGAACATTGTCGCACTATGACGTGATAGTTGGATCCTTGAAAAACAGAGTTTTTTTATATTAAAAGTACACAAAATCGCTTGAAATTCAGGATCTGAATAAATCAGTGTTGTCGAACATGATGCTAGTTACAATTTCCAAAATTGACCTCGTTTAATATGGGCCCCACCTTGCGGGATTGAAACGGAGGTTGAGATGGCTCCAAAACTTGGATCTAAGGTTGTTTGTGAATCTTAGGTCGTTTGTGAATCGTGCTTTCTCCATGCCTTGTCATGTACTCTTCACAATTGGCCTTCTCCACAATCTCTCTATAGCCACACTAGCTCTGATACCATGTCACGAGGAAGGAGATAAGGAAGAGAGCTCACACACACAGTCTCATGATCAAAGAGAAGCACACACTCAGATTGAGGCAACAAAGAATGATCTTCTTCATCTTCTTCTATTACATACAAAGGAAGGTATAAGAATGACCTAAAAAAAAGAATACAACCATTGCAATATATTAAGATGATTACATAAGGAAAAACCTAATGTCCACAAATGAGTGAGCTGGAAAGAAAAAAATGTGCCATCTCTCTTAGTACATAAATCTAATAAAGCTCAATGAAGTGTCCCTGACATATACCAACTTGACCACTATACATGTCAGAGAAATAAAAAACGTGATATGTGTCATCCTAGGTCATCACATGTTGAGCTTGATATCTCAACATCTTGAACATGCAAACATAGGTAGGATGTTGTGGATCTACATACCCTTTAGGTTGCTCCATGAACACCTCTTCTTGTAACTCACCATTCAAGAAAGCATTCTTAATGTTCATCTAATAGATAGGCCACCTCCTTGCTGCACATAGGGCTATGAGAGCTCTAATGGTAGCCTTGTTTGCCATAGGTTCGAAAGTCTCCTCATAATCCACCCCTTGTGTCAATGTGAGTCCTTTGGCTACTATTCTAGCCTTGTACCTTGGCAAGTGGCCATCTGCATTCCTCTCTTATATGCCCAACTCTTTTGGACTATCTTCATGCCTTCCTCCTTGGGTAGTATTTCCCAAGTGTTGTTCTCCTTAAGAGCTTTTAACTCTTTATATATAGCCTTCCTTCAATGTGTTTTGGTCTTTGCCCATAAAAATCTGGCTTTTGCTATGCAATGACATTGAACTTGTATGCATAATGGTTTGCCATGAAAGAACCATATGTATACCTTTCTGGGGGTGCTTTCTACCTTGTAGACCTCCTCTCTTGACCTTTGGGATATTGCCTCTTGAGTCTATGGAGCTTCACATTAGAAGAAATGACCTCCTTAAGCTCTTCCTCTTCTAACTCCTTTTGAGCCTCCTACTATCATAGTCTATCTCTTGCAGCCTTCTATACTTTGAATTAGGGGATGCTCCTTCATAATCATAACTGTAAGAGTGATCATATGAGTTTACCTTAGATCTAGAAGCCTCTCATCCACTGTTTGTGATTGACTCTTGAGGTTGAATCTACACATAAAAGTCATCATAATCCTCTTGATCCTCTTCATCCAACTTTGCCTTGCCCTTGTCTCCATACCATGACCTTGACTCATCACACACAACATCTCTTGACACATATAGCTTCTTTGAGAGAGGTTTGTAGAAGACAACCTTTTTTCTCATTTGAGTAGCCAATGAACACACATGTCGCACTCTTGGGCTCTACCTTTGTTCTCACTTCACTAGGAACATGAACAAAGCGTACACATCCAAATACCATGCGGTGCTCCATGGTTGGTCTCTTTCCAAATAGACTTTTTGTGGAGTCAAGTTGTGCATACCATCTCTTGGAACCCTATTTATCAAGTGACCAATTGTATTTAAATCCTCAACGGAATAAGAGAATGGTAATATACCTTCATTTATGAAACATCTAGCTATCTCAACCGAATGCTTATTCTTCATCTTCACAACACCATTTTGTTGAGGGATGTACCTACGTGTAAAGTGCCTCTTTATGCAATTACTTTGTGAATTCCTTAACGAAATATTCTCCCCCTCCATCTGACCTCAGTGTCTTGGTGTGTGCATCACATTGTTTCTCAACAAGGGACCTAAAGTTTTGAACGCTAGAAAAAATATAATTTTTCCTTGATAACATATAGGCATACCTTTCTTGAGTGGTCATCAATGAAAGTGACAAAGTACCTAGCTCCTCCCGATGAAGCTTCTCTGCTAAGGCCCCATACATCTGAGTGTAAAAGCTCCAAGCGATTAGAGGATTTGTACCCACTTTTTAAAAACGTCCTCCTTGCTTGTTTACCTAACTAACAAGCATCACAAAACCCATGTTGACCTTGTCCTTCAAGTTGTGGTATTCCCTCGAATAAACTGACTTCTCACATGCTTTTTAAATTTGAGGGTCATTCTTACCTTTTCCATTTTTGCCCTTCCTTAAACATGATGACTTGTTATCTCCTTCTGAATCTGAATCTTCTTCCTTGGAGTGCTTCCACTTGCTTTTTTCTCCTTTCCCCTTCTTGCCACTCTTGCTTTTGCCTTTGCTAGCATATGGGACTTGTTAGTGACCATGCTTCTTGGATGTGTCTCTTATGGCAACCTCTTCTGCCACTAGGTGTGGGATCAACTCCTCAAGAGTTGGTAGATGATCTCTATAAAAGATGGTAGTAATAAGGGGTCTCCACTTGTCTTCCCCTCTGACCAACTCAAATGGTATGCCAAAGGTCAAATGGAATGTATGTGCAAACCAAAATGATAGAATTGGATTGGACATTTTGGATATTTAGGGAAAGGCTAATAACATGGCCCCCAAGTTCATAATCAGTGCATGGAGCAACTTTGAAACATTGAGCTAGGCTTATTCTAGCAAACAAATTTGCTCTTACATGAATGGGTCTACATCGATGGAAGGATCTTAACCTTCTTACTCAGATTTTATCCCCTATTTTGGTAACTGCTAGAGGCTCAGACTTGGTTTGCTCTTTATGAAAGGTTTAGAAGAGAATGAAAGTGTGCATCAAGGTGAATGAGACTAAAAATGGGCACCCGAGATCAGACACAATGAATCTATCCGATTTCCCATAAGGGGAATCAAATAAATAGACTTGGGAAAAAAAATCTATGGAATAATTGATTTTGTGTTTGGAAACATCTTTGGAATAAACAAAGAAAACGCTCAATTATGTTCATTTGATCTGGCAATTAGAATTGACCATGAGGAATGGTGCCTTTTGAGGCATATAATTAGCTTTTAGGATATCACACCTCCTTCTTCATCATGATCTCCCTTGCATCAAGGGGCAATGATGCATCAACGATCAAAAATTGGATAAAGTGGTGAATTCTAAGAAACATGAGGATTGGCACAACAATCTAGACAAGAAATGGTTCGGTATCAAATGACAATTTAATTTTGTGGACTTGTGGCACCCCCTCATTGACAATAAAAATTTGGGTCTTATGTAGCAAATTATCCACTTGGGAATCTGGACCAATGCCAAAGTTAAAAAAAATTTTCACCACATCACTGATGTTAGTGTTATTATAGGGATAAAGAACACATTGATCACCTCTTATTCTCTTGCCCTAAGGGCCTCTCAGTTTGGAGAGATCTTGTAGGGTTTGGAAACTCAAAAATCATTTCAACTAGAAAAAAGTGATATTGGGCAGAACAATTGGTTTCTTTGTTGCCTTGTGGAACACAATCAAAGGGGAAGCTCTCTAGAATATATTGAAAGAAAGATGTAAAGCCAATTTTGATGAAGCTCTAAAAGAATAGCTGATTGTTAAGCTCCTTGCTCTACTAGGGTAGAAGAATTTGTAATTTTAAGAATTTCCCTCCCTTCAAATACCATAGGATCTTCATCTTGGAAAATAACAAGCGGAAGAATTCAAAGCATCTAGAATATGTTTGCAGGTTTCAAAAGGCTTTATATGGGCTGAAGCAAGCTCCTAATGCATGGCATGCAAGGATTTCTAATTACTTAACCACCATTGGGTTTTCTATGTGTGATAAAGATCATTCACTATATCCAAGGAAAGGGTGATGATGGCATCACAATTGTGGCTATTTATGTTGATGACTTGATTGTAGTTGGTGATAATGAAGAAAGCACTAAATAGGTAAAGCAATTTCTTATGCAAAAATTTGACACGAAAGATGTTGGTGTGCTACGTTACTTCTTGGGCATTGAGTTTATACAGACAAAAAAAAGTATATGGATTTCGTAAAGGCAATATACCTTGAATATGTTGCAAAAGTATGGTATGGTTGATTGTAAGCCAATTTCTATGCCATTGGATCAGAATTTGAAGTTGGATACTACATCGGGTGAAACATTGGAAAATGCTACTATGTACAGGAAAATTATGGGAAGTCTTATATATCTCACTATTACAAGGCTTGATCTAAGTTATAGTGTTGGACTTGAAAGTCAATTTATGGAGGTTCCCAATAAGCCACATTTGGATACTCTGAGGTGCAGTCTACATTATGTGAGTGCTACTTTGGATTATACATTGTTTTATGAAGCTAGTCTAGATTTGCAGGTTCATGGATACACTGATGGAAATTGGGCTGATAGTATTCTACATAGAAGATCTACTAGTGGCTTTCTCTTCTCACTTGGAGGTGCAACTATTACATGTAGCAGCAAGAAGCAACCCACTATTGCTTTGTCGAGTAGAGAAGCTGAGCATAGAGGTGCTACAATGGTAGCATGTGAGGCATCATGGCTAGAGACGCTACTTGCAGATTTAGGTGTTGAGGTTCAAAAGCCTATCACCATCTATTGTGATAATCTTAACAGCATACAACTAGCATAGAACCCTGTTTTTCATGGTAGAACAAAGCATATTGAGGTACATTATCACTTCATCAGAGACAAGGTATTAGCAGGTGATATTGATCTTGTTTATGTGAGAACAAATGAGCAGGTTGCTGATATTTTCACTAAAGCACTTGGAGTAGAGAAGGTGAAGAAGTTTCGAAAGATGCTTGGATTAGAGGACATGGCATTGAGCTTGAGGGGAAGTGTTGATATATCAAGCTCAACATGTGATGATCCAGGATGATATGTATCACTTTGTCTTTCATTTCTCTGACATGTATACTGGTCATGCCAGTATATGTTAGGGACACTCCATTCAACTTTATTAGATTTAACTATCGAGAGTGATGGCACATTTGTTTCTTGCCAACTCACTCATTGGCTGACATTAGGTTTTCCTTATGTACTAGTGTTTATATATTGTAGCATGTGTATTGTTGTTTTTAGGCCATTCTTGTACATTCCTTTTTATGTAACAGAAGAAGAAGAAGAAGAAGAAGAAGATCATTCTTCATTGCCTCAATTTGAGTGTGTGCTTCTGTTTGATTGTGAGTGTGTGTGTGTGTTAGCTCTCTTCCTTATCTCCTTCCTCATGACACAAGAACTTGTAAGGCCTAAAGCAAGCCCAACGGGCTTGGAATCAAAGGCTAGTGGACTTCTTGAAGAGATGTGATTTCTCTCCAAGTGATGCAGATCCATCCTTGTATGTGCATATATGTAGTTGATCTTCTTGTGACAAGTGATGATGATGCACCGGTAAGGAACATCAAAGAGAAGCTTGGAAGAGAGTTCAAAATCTCATATATAACTATGGTAGAGTATTGTCTTAGTAGCGAGGTGATCAATGGGAAAGAAGGTATCTATCTCTCTCAAAAGAAGTATCTTCTAAATGTGTTCTGTAGGTTTGGCATGGCAGATTGCAAATCAATAGCTTAACCTATGGATTCAAATGTCAAGTGAAGCAAGGAAGATGGTAAGAAGCTAGAAGACCTTCATGTATATAGGAGCATTTTAGGATGATTGATCTATTCTACTCACAAGGCATGAGTTGTGCTACACTGTTGGAGTTCTATCATAGTTCATGCATGCAACCACATATACACATCTTAATCATGCAAAGAGAGTGATAAAGTATATGAAGAGTACATTTGATTATGGGTTTCTTTACAAGTATGATGAAGAACTTCAAGTAAGAGGATGGAGTGATGTAAATTGGGTAGGGAGTGTTGATAATAGAATGTCAAATTTTGGCTATGTTTTCATGCTAGGTACAAAAGCAATTTCATAGATGAGCAAAAAGTAGCCCATAGTTGCATTGAGTTCAAAAGAGGCTGAATATAGAGCTTTAACCCTCACTAAATGTGAAGCAATGTGGCTTAAGAAGCTCTTCAAAGATTTTGGTTTGCGATTTAGACCAATTCAAGTTTATGGAGATAACATGTCAAGCCTACATCTTGCTAATAATCCATTGTATCATGCAAGGGGCACACACATTGAGGTGAGTTACCATTATGTAAGGGAGAAGGTTGCAGGTGGGGGCATTAACATTCATCCTATAGGTACAAACGAGCAAGTTGCAGATATCCTCACCAAAGGGTTGTAGGTGACCAAGTTAACAAAGTCTTTGAAGGCTATAAGCTTACTTGATGTGGACACTACCACCTTAAACTTGAGGGGGAGTGTTGAAAATGTGAATTATGGAAGCTCTAGGTGGACAAAGAGGATGAAAGACCTTAATGTGGACAAAAGTCATGCCTCAGATCACTTAGGGTAGTCTCAAGGTGGGGTAAGGTCAGGTAAGGCAATCCTAAGGTGGTGGAAAAGTCGAAACAGGCATCCAAAAAGCTATAAAAGGAGGTGAATAGTTTTTGAATGCATGGAAGTTTTGTAGCTCAGGGAAGACTAAGAGACATATACTCAACAAGGATCAAGGAGAGACTCATCCAAATCTCAAGGAGGTAAAATAGAGTAGTCGAACTAAGAAACATGCAAAGGAGGACATTACATGCACAAAGGAGGAGCAAGGAGGAGCTATCAAGCCCACACCCCATCTAGTCTCTTATAGGTATAGACATAGTATGCTTATAATAGTTCTAAGTCTTTGTGTACATAAACAATTCATGAGACTTAAGGTGCATTTTATAGCTTATATGTTTATGAATTTCTCTAAGAGGGCTTCTTGAAATCAATCTTATGTGCAGAGAAATGGGTGTATCTCTATAACCCTAATTTCTACATATCCTACATCTCTATATAGTTTGTTTTGAAGAGAGTTGTTAATTTGAACTAAATAGATCCATTTGAGGTGTTCTATAGTGTTTTGGAAGACCTAGGAACCATATTAAATGTGGCTAAAATCTTAGGTGATTTGGATCACGGCAAAGTAGAAGAAATAGAGTTTTATTGAAGGGTAGCAAAAAAGGTGTATGAAGAGACCTACATATTGGATTCATTTCACTTCTAGTGTAAAAATGTGAAGTATTAAGCTCCATGATATGCATGCATGTACATATGTATAATCAATAATGAATATTTATAGTACGTATATTTATATCTATATGCATGTCTTTTTATATGTGTGTAAAAATGTATACATAGATTTTATATGTGTGTAAAAATGTATACATAGATTTATGAGGATGTGTGTGTATGTATATATGTATATATGTATATATGTAGGTACGCATGTATGTATGTACATATGTATATGTGTATGTATGTACAATTACTTATGGATATATTTACTTATATATTTACTTATGGATATATATTTACTTACATATGCATGGAACTATGGAAGTTCGTATGCATGTATTCTATATTTCTATGAATATATGAACTTATGTGTTTATCATGTATGTACGTCTTTTTGTATATATTTCAACAGGTATGTATGTTTGAGGTTGTGTGTATGTATGTACGTATATTCTTGCATTCATGTATGTATGGGCGTGTTTATGTATTTATCAAATTGTTGAGGTTTCTGTGTGTATGAAGGTTGCAAAGCAATTTCACCTCTCATTTGTGTGTAGAGACACGAGAGAGGGAGAGACCGGAGACATTTTTTTATAATCTTCATGCATTGAAGTAAGATTTGTGCATGTTATAATTTTTTCCATAAAAAATTTGAACCAAAATTTATTTTAATGTCACATCATCAAATAACCCTTCGAAGATCTCAATGAGCTTGAATTAAAATATTAGGAAAAAGAACATATGACCATACAAAATGACATCAGTCTGAATTTGTTTTTAAGAAGAGCTTTTGTGAAGTTATCCACCACGTTTTCTCTAGTAATGATATGAATGAGATCAACTTTCTTTTAATTGGAGTTTTCATGAACAAAGTGATAGTAAATTTGGATGTGTTGTATTTGAACTTGCATGGTAAAATGGATTCTTTAATAGTATAATACTAAACACGTTATCATTGTAGATGATCACCTTTTCATGAATGTAGAATCACATATATCGAAAAATTCCAGTCGTTAAAGCTCACCATGTTTCAAACAGATATCTAAGCAATTATTTATCAGAGACCATTACCTATCTATGAGTCGTGCCCACTGTGTACTCATAAAAGTGAATCGTGATTGTGGATTTAGTTAGAACGCCAATGCTTTACAGATTTTGTGCGGCAGCATGTGATAATGTACAGCAGCATGAGATTTTTTGTACGGCAGCGTTTGATTTTCTGCGGCGACATTTAATGATGATTACGGCATATAGGAACTACGACCTTCAAGAGTGAAAGCAGTGTCCAGAAAACTAACGTAAAGTACACGATTTCCCATAAGAGAAACTGCATGCGTCTTAAGACACTACTCCTGGAAGATTGCCATGGCAGCACCATGTGAAAGAAATGACTTTTCCTTTCAAGCTGAGCGCGTAATTGGCGGAAATTCGATGACCCTCATCGGAAATATGTATTGTCTTATCAATGGGAAAGCTATTGTGGGGATTCGCTTGATCCCATGAATCCTTCACATGTCTTTTCCCTTTCTTTTCTTTTTATGAAAGAAGCTAAATTGGTGGCCATAGACCATAGATCATAAAAGAGTTTTCAATTAGTGAAGAATTATAGAGACACAAAGAGAGAGAGAAAAAAGAAGAATATATATATATATATATATATATATATATATATATATATATATATATATATATAGAGAGAGAGAGAGAGAGAGACCAGAAGTATCAAACAGGTCTTCTACTTCTCATGATTTTGGCTTCCTGTGTGTAAAACGATCACGTGTTATTCAATTGGGTCTTCGCTGTTTTATTGAATTTGTTGATACCTTCATAATCCCAGGCTTATTATTACAGACAATGCCTCAAACAATAAAAGCTGGCTCAAGTGGACAATTCATCACTCAAAATAATCATGAGCGAGGAGCCTTTTGACGTCTTTGGTTCACGAATATTTTATGGTTTTATTTTTCTTTTGACAGACGCGCTTTCAATTAGAAAGAAGAAAAAAGATAGAATAAGATTAGAAAGACCTACGAATAAGGTCGATAGACTTTTTGTTCCATTTTAAAGGACCCACTCGTTTTTTAGGTTGTTTTTTTTATGTTGAATACTCTCAATTGGCTGAATGAGGGAGAGCTTTTAGAATTCCGAATCCTTCTACCTAGAAATCAAAACACTCTCAATACACCACTCTATGGGAGCTCCAGAAAACTTAGCCGCATATCTTTCCTTTCAAATGTTCAAGAGAACTTTCATACTAATGGGATTCCAAAGAGTCGTAGAGTCCAACACCTTCTTTGAGCAAAGCCTTCTTCCAATTGATTTGAGTTATTGGAGTTCCTCAAGATAAGCTTGGACCAATATTCCTTTATGTTACACTAAGTATTAATTATCCATTTGGCCACAAGCTTTTTCCCCAGTTCTACAAAGTGGAGATAACAATTTTTGGGAATTAGATGCTTCAAATGGGGAGTGAAGCCTTATGAGTCCACTAAAACTCTTCCATAGAGGGATTTTAATAATTCACTTAATTTCTTATCTTCCTCAATCAAAGGAGGATCTTCAATAATAGGAGTGATGAGTGGATTTTGTTTAAGTAGTTTTGAAACGCTAATATGAAAAGAGTTATGATGATTCTAATTAGATGGTATAACTAATCTAAGAGAACTTTTATTAATCTTTTGAATTATTCTAAATGGTCCATAATGTCAAGGTGCTAGTTTAAATTTAGGATGATCTATACATTTTTCCAATCATCCCTTAAGAATATGAGATTATAACAAATCATTTTCATTAGATTTCTTTGTCACTACTTTCCACTTAGCATTACGTGTGTAACATTCTTGATTCTTCTTAGTACGATAATGAAACTCGTGAAAGATAGAAATATAATATCTAGCCATAGGATCAAAAATGGGAATATGAGTGTGAATAATTGACATGGGAGTGGGAAGCTTTTTACCATACACAATTTCAAAAAGTGCATGTGTAGTATAAGTATGTGTTACATTATTTTAAGAAAATTGAAGTATCCGTAAATTTTCATACAAATTGATAGGGTTATTAATAGAATAACAACAATATAAATCGATAATGGTGCTACTAGTAGCCTCACATGAACTATTATTTCCATAAAGGAATGTAGGACTAAAATACAGTTAGAGCTTTAAATTTTAAGAGTACAACCCAAAAATGATTATAATAAAGAACATCACAATTCGAGAAAATAATCTTAGGAAATACATGATGCAAAAAAAACCTCTAATAAATAAATTTGCAGCATGCCTTTGAGAACTTTTTTTACAAGGAATAAAATATACATGCTTACTAAATATATCAATTACTGTCCAAGTTATATCATTGTGCAATGAACTCATAGAAACATGATCAATGAAATCCCTAGAAATCGATTCTCATGGCTCACTCGAAATAGGTACTGGAAATTACATCCCAAAAGCTTTGACATAATGAAGTTCAATACACTAACACGCAATGATTATGAAACATATCATGCAACACCATTTTTCATATTCATTAAAGAAAAGAAATATTTTCAAGTAGACATAGTGATTTCTATGCCTCTATCACCCATATATGGTTGTTCATGCATCACTTTCAGAAAAAATTCTTAGAAATTTTGAGTTATACATTCATTTTAAAATACAAGAAAATGTTATGAAAAGTGTGTTTATGAACATCGTAAGGTTGAAAGTTTGGGAAAATAGACCATGCATGTGAGAAGTACAAACTAGATGCATAAGTGAGAATCTTTTCATTAAATGAATGAATACTAATTGAAAAACTATTGTTTACATGAACAAAATGTAATTTCTATGAAAGTATTAACGAATAGCATCAAAAACTATATTAACCTTTGTGGATGTTGAATAATAGGTTGGAAAGGTTTAATAAAAGAAGCCCTTTCAATGTGCTTACTTAGAAATTAATGTTTGACTTGTTAAATGTGCAATTTTGTGTTGTTCAATATAGACTAAAATGTAATAACCCATTAGATAATGTTTCCCAATCTTCTATGCATGCATAATAGCTAAAAGTTTTTTTTCATATGTGTCATAATTCTTCTCATAAGGTTTAAGCTTCGTATTACCAAATGCAATAAGACGATCATTTTGCATTAGAAGTGAACCTATACCTAAGACACTAGCATTTGTGACTACATGAAAAGATGGTGAAATTCTATATGATGTAAAATAGGTGCATGTGAAAGTGCATGTTGGAGTGTTTCAAACGATTTTGTTATTTAATCACCATGGAAGTTGTTTTCTTAAATAGTAAAACTATTTGTAACTATAAAAGAATTTACAACATTTCTATAGAAAATAACTAATGCAAGGAAACATTCGACATCATTAATAGATTTTGTAGTTTTCCATTCTATATTGAATATTCTTTTCTTAGGATCTCATCTATTAGATATGACGTTTCCTAGATACTCGAGTTTATTTTGAAAGAAGAAATGTTCTTTTTAGGTTCTGAATAAAGTATGTATTTACCTTATAAGGTACCAACTATTTGCAAATTACAAAATGTAAAGAAAAAAAAATACGTTGATTATGCCACGTCTTTTCTTGTTCATGGAAATATATCATGGAGTGAAGAAACAGTAAAGTGCTTGAAATTATACAAGGAGAAAGATAAAGTTATTTCTCATGATAAAGTGATGACCTCCTAATGCAAAGAATATTCATTAATAGGTGATCAACTATATAGCAGAGGAATTGATGGATATTTATAATCTCGTACTAAATGAAGATGAATATGTAAATATCCTTCAATTAGCTAATGTGGGAGAAACATCTAGCCACGTTTTAACTAATAGAACTAATAAATTAATAATATATTCTAGATTGTGGTGGCACACTCTTCATCTTGATTCATAGTTATTTGTGAAAGTGTGAAGAGGTGATGGGATATAGATTGAGATGAGTAGGTGTTTGCCAAAACCTACTCTACATCAACCAATGTAGCTTTAGCAATGCCTAATGCACTTCTTTAGATTGCAAAAATTAATATGCATAAATAGCCACTAAGTTCTTTGGAACATCATTCACAAATGATTGCATCCAAACAGATACATGTGCCCTTCACAAGTTTTGAAGAAACCTTCTATTCTAGGAACTAAAGGTCACAATAAATTCTTAGAGCTCACAACATGCAATAAAGTGACTATAAAGCTTTTGCACACATCTAATTGAAGTTTCTAGATAAATAAAGCAAGTTCTTTGATGAATTTAGCCTCACTATAGATAGAGAAATAAGTTTTGCAAGCTTGGGGGGGGGGGGGGGGGGGGGGCTCACCCAGATTTTTCAAGAACTAGATGAAGTGCAAGCACAATAACCTTAAGACATTCATAAATCAAGATATACGTATCCAATGACAATAGAACTTCATATCTAAGTTTAGACGACCTCGAACCAAGTGATAAATAGTGAAATCTTGGAATTTGGATACTCACACATTAGAGAAGGTTAAAACACAAGTTTATTATGTACCTCGAGGTATTACAACAGCACACAAAGATTGAAAAATCAAGATATATGAATCAGAATGTGTTTTAATATTTCATACATGATACAAGGAAGTTTTGGAGGACTACGTTCACTTGAAGTGAGCACAATGTATGCTCATAACGTCAGTTCAAAGCTCTCAAAATAGACAATTTATCCTACGACTAAGAGGTGGTCTGTCTATACATATTTTTGCTTTTGAATATGCTCATTTATCCACCTAAAAAGTGAAGCTAAACTTTAGGATTTATTTGAGTCTGAATCCCAACTAGAAACTCATGGAATTCGGCTCCATATTTCCAAAATATTCCTTCCACTTTTGGCATTTACAATTGACCATGATAAGTACAAAGCTTTTATCCTTGGAACTTTACAAAAAAATATTCACATGACGACATGTATGGGAGATAGTTTTGAGAGTATTACATGCTCTAAAGCAAAGCTTTTAGGCTTGCTTGTTCCAACAATAGATCCTCCTCAAGGCTAAGTAGCTTGAGTCTTCAATCCTTCAAAATCTCTTGCAATCCAATCATTGCTTTGAGCATGTTTCACATGACTCCATCCACTCCCTTTGTCATCATATCTACACATTTTTGACGGGCTGATACATAGGATACTTTTGCTTGTAATATTTTCCTCAACATAATGATAATGCAATTCTATGTGTCTAGTCTTGGCATGATAGATTGGGCTAGCAGTAAGCTGCAATGAAGAGATATTATCCCCAATTTGAAAGATGTGAGGAAAATGTTTCTTAAGACCTAAATCAGACTACATGTTCTTAATCCACATGGCTTCCTAAGTTGCATTCACAAGACCTCTATATTCAGCCTCCCTTGATGATATTGCAATAGTGGGTTGCTTCATTGAGGACCATGAGATCCATATTGTACCTATAAAGGTGAGGTACCCAAATGTGGTTCTCCTTTTATCTTTAGAGCCTATGGATTTGCATCTAAAAATATCTTGATATCTATATCAAAGGTATAAGGGTAATATAAATGTTCATTGATTGTTCCTTTTAGGTATTTGATGATTCTTTTGGCTACTTCCATATGGGGTTTACTTCAAGTATGCATGAAGTAAGTTAATACACTTACTCCATATCAAATTTCAACTCTAGTTAATGTAGCATAGTTTAAATTACCAAGTAGACTTTGATAGCTAGTTCTATCCTCTATTTTCTCTCCTTCATGAGCGGTTAACTTCAAGTTCATCTCCATAGGTGTACCTACAATCTTTGAATTCTCCATTTTGAATTTGAAAGGTCTGTCTTTGACATGCTTTCTCTTGACAAGGTACATACCCTCTTCTATCTACATGACTTCAAATCCTATGAAGTATGTGAGTAGACCTCGATCAATGATTTTGAATTCTTCTTTCGTTTGTAGCTTGATCTTTCTAATTCCTTTGCATCATTAGTTGTAATTATAATATCATGGACATGTACACATATGTATATGACTTCACATTCATTCCTCTTAATAAAGATGGAAGGACATGCTTTGCTCACATTGAATCCCTTATCTAGCAATAGGTGCCAAGATTATGATTCGAAAGCCCTCGGTGCTTGCTTGTAGCCATACAAATATTTTCGTAGCCTACAAACATATTAAGAAAATGATGAGTCTACAAAACCAACAAGTTGAGCCATGTATACCTCCTCACATACCCATCCATTTAGAAAAGCATCTACTACATCCATTTGTTATATCTTCTAGCTGTTGGAGGTTGCAACACTCCTAAGAACTCTAGTGGTTGGCATCTTTGCAACAAGTGAAAAATTTTCCTCATAATCAATTCCCTCTGTCTTTGCATATCCTTTGGCCACAAGTATTGCATTATACATGTTTATAGATCAATCACAATTTTTCTTTACCTTGTATGTTCATCTTGAACCTATGATCTTCATAGATGGATTCTTTGGAAGCAATTCCCAAGTTTGATTTTCTTTTAAAGCATGAATATCTTCCTTCATTGCATTCATCCATTCCGATTACTTATTTGCTTTTTTCATATGATGAGGCCTCCTTAGAGTTTGCATCCTCTGCTAGGTATATAGAATGTTAACTAATAAAGTGTCATAGGCATACCTTTCTTGCTCCTTTATCTCTCTTGTTGACCTTCTGATTTTTTGTTGAGATGATTCTGCCATAGCCCTCAACTCTAGCACTTTGGCTTTGCCTTTTGAGTTCGCAGAATAAAAGAACATAATGAAAAACTTTCCACTATGCATAATAAAAAACATGAAACAATCTTGTATGTTTGCACTATAGCTAACAAAACCTATTCGAGTTGCATCCCACCATCCATAAACTATCCTCAATCTTATGGACACCTTAGATCGCATATATAACGGTTAATTCAATTCGTCTTTGGTTAACCTTTATTTATATTGATTATATTTATTTGAAAGAATCACTTTGAATTAGTAAGAAGAAAAGAGATATAAGAGGTTTAGACAGACGTGCAAAGAAGTTTGATAAAATTTTTGTTTTCTCATTGAAGAACCAACATGTTTTTTAACAACTTGTATTTTATAGTGAGCAGTCTCCACTCATTGAATGAGGGAGAGCTTTTGAAATTCCAAATCCATCTAGGTAGGCAGTCAAGATATTGTATATTCACTAGAGCTTTGTCAAACGTAGCCACACTTCTTTCATTCACATTTTTCCAATGATCTCTCCTTCTACTGGGATTCCAATGAACCCTAGAGTAGCGAACACCTTCCTCGAGCAAAGGCCTCTTCCAATTGATTTGATGAGCCATCAAAAAGAGCTTCTTGAGACATTTTGATATAGTGCCTTCTGTCTTGGTTCCAAAGGTGTTTACTTTTATGAGACCCTTGCCCCAAATCCTCTTGGATGTCTATATGTTTTCTTTCTCAACACTCATGATGCCAATAATATGGAATATCAAAGAATCACGCTCTCTAATGCTAGCAATACACTTGTAGTCATTACTACGGAACAGAAGGGATTTATCTTCTTCTAGGAATCCCGTAAAGAGCATATCATATCCAATCTCTTCATGACAAGTAGAAGTGAACAGAACGTGAGGGTGAGCAAATTTGTGTCTTTTCATTTGGGGAACCCGGTAGAGACAAATTATTGGAGTTCCTCAAGATAATCTAGGAACAAGATTCCTAGACATTACACGAAGCTTTTATCATCCATTTGGGCACAAGCTTATTTGCCAATATCGCCACAGTTACAATACCTAGACCATTGTTATCCATGGCGCTAGCATAATTTTCTCATTTGATCTTTAAACCTTTTGTCAGTGATCTTTTGTCCTAAAGAAATGTCTATAAAATCTTTAGTTTTTGCATCTCATTGTTGCTTGTACTCTAAGAATCTAGGAAGTAGACGATAGAGGAGATGAGTAACATGTTAACCACCATTTATTCTCCAAGTAGATAAAGCTACATTTCCTTCTACTATTCGATCTTTCTATCAAGCTTGGCAAGATCATAGTTCGAATGCTAGCCCATAGTAACCTTCAAACACATGGACATGTCTAATAGGAAAAAATACTTGAAGAGGCGCAAGCTCCTTGCAGCCCCCCCCCCCCCCCCCCCCCCCCCCCCAATAAATAATGGACGAGACTACAATAGCATCTTGAAAGTGGTTTTTGAGTGGTTGAGTTATGTATCAATGGGCAATGCAAAAGATGTAATGGTAATGCCAAAGCTGGAGGACACTACAAATATCATTTTGCAGACACACATTATTTTCATCCATGAAAAGCTTAAGAGCTTTATGATATTTGACATGGGGGGGGGGGGGGGGGGGGGGAGGGACCCTGTAGATGGCCCAAATCCATTTTCTTTTATTCCTACATAAGTAGCTCATCCCATCTGTAATAATGTCATATAGCATGGAAGCGGGTAAAAATCCTTGCCTCATAGAATGCTAGAGAGTTATAGCTGATAATATATAGCCACTGATGTTGAGGCAAGCCAAAGGCATTTTCATAATATTGGAATCAATTTTGATAAAATGTGGCTCAAATCGTAGGTTCTTGAGGGATTGCAATATCAAATCCCATTCTAATCTATCATAGGCTTTATTACAATCTATCTTGAGGAATAGAAGTTTTTGAAATGACTCTTTAACATATTTGATGAATCATGGATTCAAGAATCTAGCTTCCTTTTATGAAGCCTCTCAGGTGCCCATGGATGCAACATCAAACATGACTTCCAATGTGGTTGGCTAGATGTTTTGGCAATGAAAAGTTATCAAGCCTAGAGTATGGTGATTGACGCCAAGACTTCTATTCTATTCTTGTTATCTTTTCTTAGAATGAGCTATATCACACCTTCTTCCAACCATATTGGAAGCGTACCAAAGATAATTGCCTCTCTCCAAACGAATCAAGGGGGTCCCTGTAGATCATGTTGAAATGTTTGGAAGAGCTTCCTAGTCAGGCCACTGAGATCCATGCTTTCACCTTTAGCAAGTGAATTGATAGCTTTGCCAATCTCGCAACTGCTAAGTGGGCTTTTGAGCTGGGGACCATTGTATTTATTTATCTTTTTGGACCCGAATATCAAGATGAGACACATGCAATTGCACCTCCGAGGAGACGTGAGAGGAAAACCCACGATATTGAGTGAACTCATTAACAATTGTAACGTACGACTCTTCTTTCTATTGTAACCTACGACTCTCTTTTCTATCTCTTTTCTTTCTATATTAAAGATAGATTAATGATTCATCTCCGAAAAATCCTAATGCCAAATTTTAATGATGCCTTAATTAAACTTACAAGTATTTTTTTAACCTTTGACAAAAAGAGATTTGAACTCCTAACCACCTGATTCATGAGCGTGGTGCTTCGAATACTCAACTATCAAGGTCTGCGGTAAATGGAAGAATCGCAGATAGGAGCTCCGTCGTCGACTCCGTCACCACTTTGGGCCGTTTCTTCAGACTCCAGCAACTCCGCCAGTGGCGACTTTTCATCGAGCTGTTAGAGGCTTTCGCTGAGCTTGAGCTGTCTGCTTTCTCCCTCTCCCGTTTTGGTCGAGAGGTTGAGAGGCGGCGTGGCATGGTATCGTGATGTGGCTGTATCGTATCGTGATGCAGCTGCACCATTACGGTATCGTATAGCCACTTTTGTATCGTCACGCTCGCCGCGATTTGGTATCATCACGTTGGTCGCTCTATGGTATCGCTGACCGCGCACTTCAGGAGTGGTATCGTCACGTTTTTGATTTGGTATCGTCTAACTTTTGGTGTCGTCACTCGTGTGCAAAGTGGTATCGCCACGTGTCGTTTTGGCGCGCCAAAGTGAAGTATTCAAATTCGAATTCGAATCCGGTCTACGGGCATCGCGCCTAACGGAGTTAAGTGTCGCCTCGGATTCCGTGCAAGGTGGTGTATCGCGACACTCACTTTTTCAGGTATCGTGGGTCCCCGATGTCGCGTATCGTCGTGTCCTTCTCCCCCTCCCCTTTGGGTTGAGGGGTGAGGAGTCGACTCGACCCCGCATTGCTCCGGGCCTTGATTCCCGAAGTCCCCGTTTTCGTGCCGAGGTCGCGATACCCGCACCTCCGCGATCGGCGACCGGCGATATCGGCTCAATCCGCGATCGGCGTTACTCCGCGATATTCCGCGACCGGCGATACTTGCACGGCGGTTTCTTCCGGCGATACCAGCCTTTTCAGAGATCGGCGACACCTGCTCGTCATTTTCCTTTTTCCGCGACCGGCGACACCTGCTCGTTGGCGTTCGGCGATACCTGATCGGCGATACCTGTCGCCCGCCGAGGGCGATCGCGGGGAGCCCCAAAGCAAAAAAAAAAAAAAAAAAAAAAAAAAAAAAAAAGAGGAAGAGAAAAAAAAAAAGAAAGAAGAAAAAGAGAGAAGAGAAGAAAAAGGAAAAAAGGAAATTAGACCCTTTATTTTTGGCTCTCTGGTCTTTCCCTGTAAAGCAAAGTGCTTGGCTCCGCCGTGATCTTTCTTCTTTTTCCATGTCGGCGGGTCTTGCCGTTGGATATTGAAAAGCACTGGTGGTTCAAGATCGTTTGGCCATGGTTGTGGCTCCACCTTCTCTCGTGAAATGTAATCGGGCCCCTCCCCTTGGGGAGACCGATACTCTGGCCGCGCTGCTGGAGGGGGGGTCGTGTGTCGCCCCTGGAACATCCGAAAGTGTTGAATCCCCCATCGTGTCCCTCAGTAGACCCGCAGTTCTTTCTGCTCAGGAGGAGCTCAAGAAAGTTTGCCTCGTCGGCCAAGTGTTCGGCCCTAGGCCCCCGCTCGAAATCGTTCGACAATGGCTTCGAAAAGAGTGGTTCCCTCGTGGACTAATTGTCAGCAAATGCCAGTTTTTACCAGCAAACCATTTGCTGCTAATCCTCGAAAACGAAGAGATGGCGTTCCAAGCCCTTAGTGTTGGCACCTGGCAGCTCGGTCGGGCGACCCTGTGCCTATTCAGATGGTCCCCGGACTTTACCCCCGACAAATCGAAATCGCTTCGATACCCCCTATGGGTTGAGCTCCCTAACCTCCCATACTTTCTGTACAACTTCGTGGGGGACATTGTGTCTCCTATCGGCAAACCGTTGGCTTCACGCGAAGACATTGGCGGTCTCATCTATGAAGGTGCACGACACTCGTTCAATGCTAGGTGGCACCCACAAATCTGCGTCGAGGCCGACCTCTCTTCGCCGCTTCCATCAATGATCAAAGTGGACATGGGCGAAGGAGATGTTTGGGAGCAGAATATCACCTACAAAAACCTCCCCAACGCGTGTTTTCGTTGTGGTCAACAAGGTCACAGGATTAAAGACTGCCCTCTCAGGCAAAAAAACAAGCGCTCACAAGAAGCCTCCAAAACTGCTCAAGACAACAACGGCGATTTGACCCTCTCGACCAAGGAAGGGGAGGGCAAGGGCCTCCTCAATCCACAAGCTGATGCTGATGGCTTTACTGAAGTTAGAAGAAGAAGGAAAAGAAGTCCGAGGGCCAACGGTGAGAGAAACAACCTGCCACTTACCCCCAACAGCAATCTGTACTGCAATCTAGGAAAGGAGATCAACGAGCTTGACTATCCTGGCGGGAAGCCACTCGAGGTAGATACCTACGACAATGCCCTAGAGATCCCTGACAACAAAGAAACTCCCCAGGAAGGCTATACTACAAGCAAAGAAGATGGATTCACCACTAGTAACGAAGACAACATGGATAGTGAAAGTTCCATCATTGGATCGACGATCCCGGAAACGGTGCCGAGCACGGGGCCCAATTCTCCCCAGCAAGGTGTATCCCGCAAAGGAAAACAGCCTATGGAGCTACCCTGGAAAAGCCCCTACAAGAACCGATTTCTAAGTCGGGAGCAGATACCAGCGAAAAAGAAAGATGAAGCCAAGAGAAGAAAGGACAAGGCTCCCTCCCGCAAAGAGGGATCAATACAAAAATGATTGTCATCTCGCTTAATGCTAGGGGGCTAACCGACCCCTCAAGAGCGGCCATCATTGGTCAATGGCTCCGCGACACTAGCTTAAAACCAGACATTATATGCATTCAAGAGATTAAAATTGACGGCGATGACCTTCTGAAACGGCTCAGACAGGTTTCCTCGGCCCATGTGTGGATCCCAACAAAGCACCAGCGGGGGTCCGGTGGAACGGCCATCGGTGTTAAACAACCCTGGCTTGAAAAGCTCGAGAACTCCATTGAAGATGTAAATCACCGCTGGATCGCGGTTTCTTTTGGTGCTCCCCTCTGTGTTACTATGGTTTCTTTGTACGCCCCTAACGGGGATTCGGAGAGGCTGAACACTTGGACTTCTCTTGACTCGCTTCCCCACAACGTGCTTATATGTGGCGACTTCAACATGGTGGAGGACCCTATGGACAGATGGATGGGCAAGGGCAGGGTCATTGACAGTCGGGAGAAAGAAACGTGGGACATGACCAAACTCCACTTGGATCTGGTCGAATTCAAAGACTCGAATGGCTTTTCCTGGTCGAATCTCCAAGCGGGCGAGGATCTGAGGAAAGCTAGACTTGACAGATGCTACATCTCTCAGAGTTTCACTCATCTGTGGGGCCACCCTTCCATCACGCAACGTACTGACCTCACCATCTCTGATCACTACCCGATCGTTATCACTTTTCAACCTTCCAACGGGACCCACAAGGCTCCGTGGTTCCATGCCAACGCTTCCACCTTCTCTCTCCCCTCCGTCCATCAAGAGATAGCCGATGTGTGGAAGGTGGCGTTCGCCTCTGGCTTGGCCCCAGCCAAGTGCTGGAGAAGTGCGGTCGACAAGTCTCGCAAGATCATGATCAGAACTAAGAAGATGCTCGAGACAGTGCGGCGGGCTCGTAGGGAAGCGCTGTACCACAGACTCTGGCGACTCGAGGAGGAAGTGAACAAAGGAAAACACCAAGCCCAGAAAGGTCTCCGAAGAATCAGAGCTGCGTTGAGATACGAGGAAGAAATTCAAAGGAAAAACTTGCAAATCTTCTTCAAGGAGTGGTGGGCTGGAAAAGCCGACAAACCCACCAAAGAGATGTGCAGTATACTTAAAAGGAAACACAACAGAGAGACGATTCCCCTACTGCTAGACCCACATGGCAATGTATGCAACTCGGAAGAAGATAACTTTGGCATCATCGAAGGGCACTTTACGAGACTCCTGGGAACCTCGAACCCCCTCTCCCACCATAGAAGGGACTGCATGGCTGCCATTTCTAGGGTTTCCCCCCGGAGAATACCACCCAACCTCCACTCCCTGCTCCATGCCCCGATCTCTGAATCAGAAATCATTGAGGTCATTGATGCCCTCCCTCTCGGTAAAAGCCCGGGACCCGACGGACTCACTAATGAGTTTTTTAAATCCTTCAAGCTGGTGGTTGCCACCCCTCTTCGGATGGTCTGGCAAGAAGCGCTAAATTTTGGTGCTCTTCCTTCTTGTATAAATAATGGAATTATCAAGCTGATTCACAAGAAGGGGGAAAAAAACAGAATCGAGAACTGGCGGCCAATTACGATGCTACAAACAGGATACAAGATCGTCGCCAAAGTCATTGCCAACAGACTTGCGTGCCACCTGAGATCTTGGCTTAGTGAGGACCAAAAAGGTTTCGTCAAAGGCAGGTCCATCCTGGAAACCATTATGGATATTTGGGAAGGTATTCAATTTGCAAACGAGTCTAATCAAGATGTGGTCTTCCTCAAGATCGACTTCGACAAAGCCTACGATAGGCTAGAATGGGACTATATTCTGCAGTCGCTCCAAGACCTCGGATGTAGTCAGAAATTCACCAAGATGATCGCGACCCTTCTCGGCAACGCAACGACCCAAATTAACGTTAACGGCAAACTTTCGAAGGCGATCCATCTTAAAAGATCTATTAGACAAGGGTGCCCTCTTGCCCCCCTTCTCTTTGCCATCGCCACTAAGGGGCTGAGCAGACTTGTGGCTCACCATGTGGAGGCTGGCAATATCAAAGGCCTCCAACTACCTCACGACCACAGTCAAATCATTATGAGACTTTTTGCTGACGATATGAACGCGTTCGTTCACAATGATAATACCAGCCTGGAGACTTTCTGGAGGTGTCTTGATACCTTTTGTGAGGCCTCTGGATCCAAAATCAACCACAATAAGACCGCCTTTAGGGCCATCGTGGGACATCAACCTGGCCTCCTCATTGATCATGGCTGTCAAATCATTCCGCAGGGCCAAATCTTTCGGCTGCTTGGAATCCCCTTGGGATTTGGCGTCTCTATGGAGCAGCGATGGAACTGGGTGCTGGCTAAACTTGAAAACAAGCTCAATTACTGGAGAGGCATGCAAATCAATCTCGCTGGACGGGCGATGGTTATCAACACGTTCCTCCTCTCGTCTACCATCTATTTCCTTTCTTGCTGGAGACCGAATGAGCAAGGCCTGTCCAAATTGAATTGCATCTGCAGAAACTTTCTTTGGACAGGTGATCATAACAGAAGGGGGGTGCCTAAAATCAAATGGGCCATCTGCACCAGCCCTAGAGAGAGCGGGGGGCTTGGCATCCTGGACATTGGGTGTATGGCTAACAAGCTGGCAGCCAAATGGATGATTAAAGCTTGGTGCAATAGGGAGGCCTCGTGGGCCAAGCTGATCTTCAGAAACAAAAATGAGTTGGCCCTCACGGGGTCCCCGAACTGGAAGAACCTCGACATCATGACCCTGCTATTCTCCCCGATACCTGTCTTCCCGAAAGGCTCCAATCTCGTTTGCTCTCTTTGGAAGGGCTGGAATAAAGTCAAAAGCTTCACAAGAATTAGTGAGGACTGGAAGTGGGCGGCAGGAATCAGACAAAACGACTCTATCTGGTTTCCGATTCATGGCATCCGGAGTGTGGAGTCGTGGAACATTCAAAACGCCAAGAAGTTATGGAACAAAGGATTCAAAAAATGGAAACACCTCTGGAAACATGACACCAACAGTTGGATCAACTTCGAGGATATCGACCCTCGCATAAACATCTCCTACGAAGAATGGAACACCTTGCAAAGCAGATGCCTCGCTTGGGATCGTCACAAAACTCGCCTTCTCATGGGACATGATGCTCCGAACGCGCGTGGTCTCAAATGGCACAATGGAAATAGCCTACTCAAAATCCCGTACATCAAAGAAACGACTGACCTCCAGATCAGCCTCAACAAGAAGTGGTGCCTGTCTTGGACGCGGCTTCGGTGGGACATGAAATTCATGGGTATCTGGCACCCACTTATAGAGATTAAGAAGTCTGTCCTCTTATGGCAAATTCTTCATCGAGGAATTTGGACCAACCAGAAGGCAAGCAAAATTTGTGGGATCCCTCCGTGGTGCAAACGCTGCCACCGTGCAATCGAAGATGTCCCACACATCTTCTTTACTTGCCCCAACTCTCACAGAAGTTGGCAGATGGTTGGACTGAAAATCAGAGCTCAGAAACAGCTTAGTTGGAAACAAGTCCTTTTGGGAGAAGCGATTGGTTGCTCTGCGGCTCTCTGGAACGCAATCAGAGGGGAAGTCCTGTGGAAAATTTGGCGAGAGCGGTGTGCTCTCAACTTCGGCGACCCCCCCAGGGAGTGGTCGATTGAAAAATCTCTTTTCCTCCTTGGCAAAAGGATTGTCAACAGTAAGAAATCCCCCCCCTTCAGGCACCATCAAGTCCTCCTTTTGATCAACAACAAGCTCAAACCCAAGTGGGTCCCACATGAGGGCGACGAGAGGGTGATCAACCTTCTTTGTAATGCTACCTAAGAATCAACCAAGCTTCCCCTGCTTTGTGGGATTTGGGGGGTCCCGTGGGCACTAGTCCCCTTCTATTGTACCCTTTTTTTTTTTTTTTTTCTTCTTAATTTAATTCAAGTCCGGGAGAGTAGGCTATTGCCGAACTTCCTTTATAAAAAAAAAAAAAAAACCTTTGACAAAAAAAACACTTTATGTGGTTTTTTTCTCCTTTAATTGCTATATATTTGGCCTTTCTGCACAACGATATACCTCTGTTTTCATTAACTTTAAGCTTCCTTGCGGCAAAACTCTCCTACGCAAAAGAAAAGAAAAACTCTTTGCATTTAATAATTTTTCTTTTTGGAAACCACTTTAAATTATAGAAAAGGAAAAAGTACAATAGAATTCGAGAGAGTAACAAAGAAGGTGGATTATGCTTACGTTCTTTTGATCTTTACTTTCTTTGTCCAAAGGAAGGTTCACATTAGTCCTAATCTCCCACGCTTCAATTAATAAAATAGATCAATAATACACTGATGGGGCAAAGCATCCATGGTATCCACCTTATTCTACAAAGGAGCGAAAGCATTAGAATATGAATAGTAGTGGAAAAGCCTAGGAGCGCGTAACATTGAGAAGAACACGAGTTCAAATCAAATTATAAAGAAGTTCAATGAAGTTTTCATCCCCTCATGGACCATCCATTTACTTTTGAGCTTTTTATTCTTCAAGATGGAGATCTTATGTGTTTAGAGGGAGGGAAATTCATACAATGACGAATTATTCTTCCTAGCATCAAAACTCCACAAGATCTTGCCAAACATAGACGCTATTGGGGCATGACAAAAAGAGGTGGCCAATGTGTTTTAGCCCTACAATAATACTAGATCAATGGGGCCCCCACATAATTTTTCAGCTTTCACATTGGCCCAAATTCACCACATAATAACCAACTTTTTGTTCTCGATGAAGGGTGCGATAGGTCCATGAAATTAAATTGCCATATGATAATGGACCAAGCAAGATACCATCTCTTGTTAATATTGGTGTGATGGTCCCTTGCTTCTTAAATTTCACCACTTTATTTAATTTGTGACTTTTGATCAATCATAGCCCCTCTGTGCAAGGGAGATCATAAAAGCAAGCGGTGCATCTTTGAGATCTCCAAGGAGTTAATTCTATGCCTTAAAAGGCACCATTCCTCATGGTCAATTCTAATTGTCGGTTCAAAACTTGAAAACATAATTCAACATTTTCTTTTTTGATTGATTCTAGAGACGTTTCCAAACAGGAAATCATTTTCTTGATCTTTGTGTGTGTGAAATGTGTGTGTGAAGGGTTGAAAACCAATGCCACCCCTCATTTGTGTGTAGAGACACGATAGAGGGAGAGACAGGCGACAATTTTTAATAATGTTCATGCATTGAAGTAGAGTTTGTGCAAGTGATAATTTTCTCCATAAAAAACGCTAACCAAAGTTATTTTAATGTCACATCATCAAATAATCCTTTGAAGGTCACAATGAGCTTAAATAAAAATAAGAAAAATAAAAACATATGCCCATACAAAATGACATCAGTGTGAATTTGTTTTTGAGAAGAGCTTTTGTGAAGATGTTCACCACTCGTTCTCTAGTAGTGATTTAAATGAGATCAACCTTTTTTTTAATGAGCTTTTCATGAACAAACTGATAGTAAATTTGATGTGTTTTTTTCGGATTTTTGCATGGTAAACTGGACTCTTCGATAGTATAATACTAAACACATTGTCGGGATAGTTGATAACCTTTTTACCAATGTAGAATCACATATATAAAAAAACAAATCCAGTAGTTAAAGCACACCACCATTCTTTATAAGAGATCATAGAACTTCTAGCTCGTTTTTTTCATGAACATTTTATCCGAAGCGTTATTCGTTTCTCTTCCAAGCTAGCACGAAACGATTACTTATCTATCATTGAGTTAGTTAGAACGCCAAATCCGTACAGATTTTGTGCGGCCCTAAAGAGTGATAGAAGGTTCCAGAAAAGTAACGTAAAGTAGACGATTTCCCATAAGGGAAACTGCATGTGTCTTACGACACTACTTGGAAGATTGCCATCACAGCATGTGAAAGAAATGACTTTTCCTTTCAAGCTGAGCGTGTAATAGAATGAAATTCAATGAATCCAGCTGTAAACTAAATCGATACGACTATCGATTTTGAGTTCAATGCATTCCATGGGAAATATGTAGTCTTATCAATGGGAAAGCTATTGTGGGGATTCGCTTGGTCCATGAATCCTTCAACTGTGTTTTTCCCTTCTTTTCTTTTTATGAAAAAAGCTAAATTACTGGCCAATCTCCGGAGGACTATGGAATTAATGGACTATGGACTCGATAATCTAATCTGTTAGAATCCATTAAAGAAGATCTATGGGTTTCATGGACATAAAGGGATCAAGAGACATAGAAAATGCCTACGATATAACACATAGGGTTGATAATTTAGCCTGTTAAAATCCATTGACGAAGACGCATCGTTTTCATAGACAGAGACACAGAAAATCCCTCAGATATAACGCAAAAGGATAGTACAGAGATCATGCATAAGAGAGTTTTCCATTATTAAGGACTTATAGAGAGACAAAGATATCTAAGAGAAGAAGATAAAATATATAGAAGAGTTTTCCATGATTCTAGTAGTTGACTTTTAGTCTTTATTGATGGAACAAAACAGAATTATCTTATTCTAGGATTTCCACAAAGAACATATCATATCCAATCGCTTCAGGACAAAGAGAACATGAGGGTCAATCGATTTAGGTCTTTTCATCTGGGGAATCTGGAGAGAAAAAGGTTATTTGGAGTTCCTCAAGATAAGCTTGGACCAATATTCCTTGATGTTATACTAAGTATTTAACATCCGTTTGGCCACAAGCTTGTTAACCAATCCTGCAAAATAGAGATAACAATGTTTGGGAATTTGATGCTTTAAATGGGGAGTGTATTGATGTGAGGAAAATTAGAATCGATTGATCAAAGGCAAAGGTGTGGTGGTGTTTTCTTGGCAAAGGACTAATCATACGTTGTGCACTGGCTTTGCTACTTTAGATGGGTCAACCATAAATAATAATTGCAGTCATATAGAACACGAAGGAGAACTTTTTTCTCTATAGTGGGAAGGGAGATCCATTTTGATGATGTGGGATATCGTGTTAGCCAAGTGCTACTTTATTTCAATACATACTTAGGTTTTAGGATATAAGATAGATGATTTCTAGGATTAGTTGTGAACCTTTTGACGCCAAAGCCTTTATTTTGAGTGTTTCAAATGGTTTTTTGTGCAATCCCCATGGAAAATGTTTTTCTTAAATAGTAAAACTATTGCTGACGATTTAAAAAATTATAAAATTTGATTACAACCAACTAATGCACGGAAATATTACACATCATTAATAGATTAAGGAGTAGGCCATTCTACATTGGACATTATTTTCTTAGGGTCTACATGTACTCATCTAATAGAGATGACATGTCCTAGATACTCGAGTTCCTTTTGAAAGAAGAAACATGTTTTTTTGGGTTTGCATTGACTATGTATTTACCTAATACGTTACTAACTATTTGCACATTGAAGAATATAAGGAAAAATAATTTTCTTATTATTCCACGTTTTTTCTTGTTCATAAGAATCCATTATAGAGTGAAGAAATATTAAAGCACTGGAAGATTTCTATCGCAGCATGCGAAGAAGGAACTGCCTTTTCCTTTCAAGCTGAGCTTGTAATAGACGGAAATTGAATGAATCTACAATCTAAATTGACAGGGCAATCGATTTGGAATTTAATGCATCTCATGGGAAACTGCGTTTAACAAGGAGGACAATATTTAATGCTGAAATGTGTGTTGACTTATCAATAATATATAAAACGCTAAATCTATTGTGGGTATTCGCTTGGTACCATGAATGCTTCCAATGACTTTACCCCTTCTTTTCTTTTAATTAGAGAAGATAAATTAGAGGCCGATCTCCGAAGAAAATATAGAGCCAAGTGTGGGTAATATGTTAAAGACGACTTGATGAACTTATCTTTTAAAATCCATTGAAGAAGATGTATGATTTTCATGGACAGAGATGGATCAAAAGACACAGAAAATGCCTGCTAAAATCCATTGATGAGGACTACGCATAGTTGTCATAGACAGGGAGGAATCAAGAGACACAAAAATTTCCTAAGGTATAACAAATTCGAGAACTTTCAATTACTGATGAATTACTGAGAGACAAGAGGAGAGAGAGAGAGAGAGAGAGAGAGTCCAGGGATATGAAAGAGGCCTTCTATTGTTCATGATTTTTGCTTCCTATGTGTAGAAAAATCATTTTTTTAATTCTATTCTTTTCCATTGCTACTCAGAATCATTTATGTGTAGAACGCTGATCTATTGAAATTTTTATTACCTTGATAATTCCGTATAATCTGACGCCATTTAGCAGAGTACAGACAATAATCATGAGCGAGGAGCTTTTTGGCATGATCAGCGCAGAATTCACAAAGACAAGACAACAAAGAGAGGAAAGAACATTCAGAAGGCCGTCGAAAGGATATTATATACTTATTGTGTGCTTTTCTGCTTTTGTTGCGATGTGTTCAAGCTTTCCTTATCATTATAAATTTCAATAAGAAAAAACAAATCTCAGGTCATTTAAAAAGGGTTATTGCAGTTGCATCCCACCACCCATAAACTATCCTCAAAATCATGAGGACAAGTAAACCTCTTTCTTTGGTTCACCTTATTTACTGACTTTATTTTCTCTTTGAAAGGATCACTCTTAATTAGTATCAAGAAAAGAGATACAAGAGGTTTAGAAACAGGTGCAAAGAGGGTAGAAAAAACTTATCGTTTCCTTATTAGCTTAAGATTCCCTGGCGGTTAAGCTAAACCGCTTAAGCCTAACGTAAAGAAAACACTTCTAAAGAAAACTGGTAATAGCTTCGCCCCTTAAGGTTTTCTTTATTGAGGAACCCACATGTTTTTCATCTTGATGTTTTCTATATTGAACATTCTCCATTCATTGAATGAGGGAGAACTTTTACAATTCCAAATCCCTTTACCTAGGCAATAAAGCTATTGTATATTTACTCTATGGGAGCTTTGTCAAACCTAGCCAAGCTTCTTCCCTTCACATTTTTCCAAAGATCTCTTCTTGTAATGGGATTCCAAAGAGCCCTAGAGTAGCCAACACCTTCTCTGAGCAAAGCCTTCTTCCATTTGATTTGATGTGCAATGAAAAGGAATTTCCGGAGACATTTTGATCTAGTGCAAACCCTTGGCCCAAATCCTCTTTAATGTCTAGACGTTTACTTTATCAACACTCATGATTCCAATAATAGTGAACCTCAAATAATCATGCTTCTTGATGCTAGAATTTCAATTCCAGTCTTTACTATGGAACAGAAGGGACTTGTCTTGTTTTAGGATTCACTATGGAACAGAAGGGATTTGTCTTGTTTTAGGATTCACTGAAATACCATATCATATCCAATCCCTTCATGACAGCTAGAAGTTAAGAGAACATGAGGATGAAAAAATTTGTGTCTTTCCATCTAGGGAATGTGGAGGGACAACGATTATTGGACTTCCTCAAGATAATCTGGGAACAACTAAATCGTAGGTTTTTGAGGGATTGGAGTATCAAACCCCATTCTAATCTATCATAGGGTTTCTCACAATCTATCTTGACGAATAGAAGATTTGGAAATGACCCTTCAGCATATTTGAGACCTTCCCAAATGTCAATCATGGCTTCAAGTATTTACCTTCCTTTGATGAAGCCTCTCATGTGTCCATGGATTCAACATCAAACATGACTTGCAATGTGGTTTGCTAGATATTTGGCAAAGAACATTTATGAAGCCTAGAGTATGGTGATTGATGGAAAGCTTTTTATTCCAATCTTGTTATTTTCCCTTACAATGAGCTAGATCACGCCTTCTTTCAAGCATGTTGAAAGAGTACAAAAGATAATAGCCTCTCTATCCAAACCAATCAAAGTGGGCCCTCTAGATCAAGTTGAATGTTTGAAAGATCTTCTTAGTAAGGTCAGTGAGATCGATGCTTTTACCTATAGTGAGCGCATTGATAGCTTCCCCAATCTTAAAACTGTTAAATGGGCTTTTGAGCTGCGGATCATTGATAGCTTCCAAATATCGAGATGAGGGACGTGCAATTGCACCTCCAAGGAGATGCATGAGGACACCCCACCAAAATGAGTGAAATCATTAACAAGTCTAACCTACGACTCTCCTTTCTATTGTAACCTACGACTCTCCTTTCTATTTCTTTTCTTTCTGTCAAAAAGATATATTAATGATTCATTTCCAAAAAATACGAAACCGAAAAAGATATATTAATGATTCATCTCCAAAAAATACAAAACCCAGATTTCACGGATGCACGAATTAAACTTAAAAGTAATTCTTTTGAACTCTGACAAAAAGAAAGCGCTTTATTTGGTTTTTTCCTCCTTTAATTGATATATATTTTGCCTTTTTTCACAACGGTATACCTCAGTTTTAATGAACTTTAAGATTCCTTGCGGTAGAACTCTCCTACGCCAAAACAAAAGAAGAAAGATACATTTTTATCTCTTTGCACTTCTTAGACTTTTTTTTTTTGCAAACCACTTACTTATGCAAAAGAAGAAAGTACAATAGAATTCGAGAGAGTAACAAAGAAGGTTAATTATGACTACTTTCTTTTGATCTTTATGTTTTTTTTCCTCCAAAAGGAGGTTCATCCAAGTCTTTATCTGCCATGCTTTAATTAAGAAAGGAACTCAATAATACATTGAAACTCCTAAGAAAGAGCCACACTAATAAGAACAGGAGTTTAAATCAAGTTATAGAGAAGCTAAATGAAGTTTTCATCCCCCTCATGGTCCATCCATTTATATTTTAGCTTGTTATTTTTCAAGATAAAGATCCTATGGTATCTCAAGGGAGGAAAATTCTTACAATTATGAATTGTTTTGCCTGCATCTGAGATAGGGGAGTCAAGAAGTTAGCACAAATTAAGCAAAATTTTCTTGGGCTTGATGTTGGAGATGGAATCCATGCTATCACATCTTTGAGAGGACATTATCGTGGACATTCCCTTATCTTGGTGAAGTGGCTAGAAATAAATTCCATATCCTCCTCAACAAACTTGCATTCCACTCCCTTGTTTTCCATCATGTATGAAGTCTCTTCCTTAAAGTTTTTTTTCTTCAAGAATTTACACATTTTGTTTTCTTACAGATTTTAAACGTTCTTTAAAGTAAATTTGCATATACGTTTTCTAGATTTGTTCTTCAAACTTGAGTTTGCTTCTTATATTCAAAAGTTTGACCCTATGGGTAAACCTTACCTTTATTTACTTCTTCTTCAAAATGTTGAAGCATACAATGAAACTTTTCTCTTCTTGTGCAATGAATATTTTGGATCTCCCTTTGAGCCTCGGATTCCCTCGTTTGAATTAGCAGATCTTTAATCTAATTCTTCCATAGAGCAAAGTTTGTGCCATGAAATGTTTGGATAATTCGTTAGCCGAAAGTAGCCAACTAGGTTTATAGAGAACCTATGAAAACTAGCATACATCTCCTATTGCGAGGCTAGGTAAGTCTTCCACTTTCATCATTGAAGAGACCCCTACATCCGGCTGTCTCCTAGTTAACAAAACCTCACCATGACTTTCTTTATCAAACACAAAAGGCTTTATGCAAAACCATTACCGTTGTATGAATGATCACTTGGGCATATATAAGTAGTAACCACAAAAGCATACATAATGTGTATGTGCTCAATATATGTAGTAAAATGGAACTAAAAAGGTTGAATTTAGAGCCCAAATCCTAGACAAGAGGTCTTGAAACTGTATATAAACTCTATTCTTTAGGCTAAGAAAACCGCAATAGACTTGCGATAGCTACTCCCACCACAACTAAATCATTTAAAGAAACCTATAGATTAAATAGTGTGGTTGAATACACAGCCCCAAAGGTGAATATTCATTTTTTTATAAGTACAAAAATCACTCTTCGTGATGTTCTTTAACCTCTGTAAACAACACTATGCACAAAAGTACTCCAAAATGGCTCTAAGAATCACCCCAAAAATGCTTCAAAATAGGCTTTGAAAGCAAATACTGAAGCTTTAAGGGCCAAAAACATGGTCAAGTTAATGTTAATCTTAGTCTTTCCCCTTCTTCAAACACCACAAGAGTGTAGCTTAGTGGCAAGAGATTTTTGGTTAGACAAGCTATGGGGGGGATAGTACTAGGATGGGTGACCTCCCATGAAGTACCGGGAACCTCTCTTGATCATTGAGCTCCTCCCTTGCATGTACCCAATGGCACCAATGATCACTTTGGTGAATTTAATGACAAGGTATGCCAAGTTATATGCCTTGGTCACCACCTTAGTCATATGCCTTAGAGAAAGCCTTGGGTGGGTGGGTAGGTGCTTGCTTTGCTTGCACAAAAGGAACAAAGATTTTTGCATCTGAATGCTCATATAACAATGAAGTATTTTGATAGCAATGCACAACAGAAGAATCTCCTTCTCAAGAGCTCCATGATGATACCCTAAAACTAGAAAACTAAGCTCCGAACACCATGCATAGTACTCCTCAAAAAGGCTATAGAATATGTAAAAAATGCACAGTAAAAAAATTTCTTTAATTTAGACAAATGCGGTTGAACTAGGAGAATGTGGCTAATGAGGCCACTATGTGTTTTATTAAAGAACATATACAAAAGTGTCTGATGACCATTTGGCCTTTCACATGGACACTAATGGTAGCATAGATATGAAAGATGCACAAGATTATACATGAATAGTATAGATCAAGACTTTGAAGATGATTAAAGCTCACATTGAAACCTTTTCATAAATAGTTATTCCACCAATAAAGTTTCTAGGTTTTCACTAAACAACCAAAGTATTACCCTTTCATACGAGTGAAGCATCAGATAGCAAGTGCCTAATGGCATGTTTCATGGGAGTAATATTTATGTAAATTATATATATTCCAACATTTGAGGATGAGTTAACTATGTGGTTTTTTTAAAAGGAGTTAAAGACTTTTGAAAGCATCTCTCTTTCTAAGACAAGATTGTTGGCATATGAGACAATAGTTTTGGAGCAATAGAGATGAATGTAATGGATGCGCCAGAGGCATCAGCTCATTGGAAAAGTTATGATAGATCTAGGCAGTTATAAAAATTCATAAGAAATTTAGAGATATGCAAAGATTCAAGAGGTGTATTGTAAAAGACAAAGATACTCAAGAATCCAACAACAATACTTCCAAGTTTTGATGACAACATCAAAAGGTTTAGGAGGGGTAGAATTTCGGATCATGACATGAAGCAACAAAAATCCTTTGTATATTGATACTTTTTCTTTGAAAATAGGCTAAAAAAGTAGAGGTAGAAAGCTCTAAATTCTGTAAAACTCAAGAACAGTCTTCCTTGTGTTATCATAGAGCTATACAAAGTTAGAGAGTCATTGGATGATCATAGATAGTAGTTTAGAAGCTTATAAGTTGAGAACTTGAAAAGAAATTAGTTCATTTTTTAAATAATGTATAAGTCATAAAGAAGGAGTGAGGGATGTGAAATCATTTGTATTCTTTTCTTGAAAATAGAGAGATCTTCCTTGGCGTTTCATCTTCTTCTTCATTTGTATTCCTTTGTGTTATCCTTTGTGTGGAATTTCATGTGTTCTTTTATCGAATATTCATGTTCAAAATGCATTTAGACTTGAATGTGAGATCATTCATGAGTTTGTAAGTGTGTTTGAGGAACGTTCATTGAGTTGCAAACAATAAACTATTTGAGAAAGGTCCCACAATTGACTTTTACTAAAGATAAGTAATTTTTGTATTATATTTGGATTTCATATTAAAAATGGCATGGGTTAGACACTTTAATCATTCAATTTGATACTATATTCATTGAGTTACGATCATTTAAATTTTCACTTATAACATTTAAAAAGTTGTGTTTTTACCAACTACATTTTTTTTATATTTAATGATATCATGCCAAGTTTGAATTAATTCTTGTATGAATAGCTGATTTGTGGCTTATTGCATTAGTCTATAAGCAATAGCTGGTTTAGCTTATTCTCGGATTGACAATTTGAAGAAGTTTCATGTTTCGTTAAGAATGATCAACCAAGTCACTATTTCTACAATGGAGCAAATGCTCATGTAATGGAGTGTTGAAACAAAAATTTTTCTCATAATCTATGCCTAATGTTTTCACATAATCTTTTTTTTTAATGTAAAGGAAGTTCGGCATTAGCCTACTCTCCCGGACTTGAATTAAATAAAGAAAGAAAAGTACAAGAGAAGGGGACTAAATTCCACAAAGCCGGGGAAGCTTTTACATAGCTTCGATGGCATTAGAAAGAAGGTTAATCACCCTGTCATCACCGTCATGAGGGGCCCACTTGGGTTTAAGCTTGTTATTGATCAAAAGGAGAACTTGATGATGCCTGAAGGGGGGGGGGGGATTTCGTACAGTTAACAATCCTTTTGCCAAGGAGGAACAACGATTTCTCAATTGACCACTCCTTGGGGGAGTCACCGAAGTTGAGCGCACATCTTTCCCGCCAGATTTTTCATAGGACCTACCCTCTGATGGCGTTCCAGAGAGTCGCGGAGCAGTCGATCTTTATTGCTGACTATTTAAAAAATTATTTAAATAGTAAAATTATTGCTGACTATTTAAAAACTTATAAAATTTGATTAGAACCAACTAATGCACGGAAATATTACACATCATTAATAGATTAAGGAGTAGGCCATTCTACATTGGACATTATTTTTTTAGGGTCTACATGTACTCATCTAATAGAAATGACATGTCCTAGGTACTCGAGTTCCTTTTGAAAGAAGAAACTTTGTTTTTTGGGTTTGCATTGACTATGTATTTACCTAATACGTTACTAACTATTTGCACATTGAAGAATATAAGGAAAAATAATTTTCTTATTATTCCACGTTTTTTCTTGTTCATAAGAATCCATTATAGAGTGAAGAAATATTAAAGCACTGGAAGCTTTCTATCACAGCATGCGAAACAACTGCCTTTTCCTTTCAAGCTGAGCTTGTAATAGACGGAAATTGAATGAATCTACAATCTAAATTGACAGGGCAATCGATTTGGAATTTAATGCATCTCATGGGAAACTGCGTTTAACAAGGAGGACAATATTTAATGCTGAAATGTGTGTTGACTTATCAATAATATATAAAACGCTAAATCTATTGTGGGTATTCGCTACCATGAATGTTTCCAATGACTTTACCCCTTCTTTTTTTTAATTAGAGAAGATAAATTAGAGGCCGATCTCCGAAGAAAATATAGAGCCAAGTGTGGGTAATATGTTAACACTAGTTTAGTACCAAAATAGGATATTTAAGTGTCTTTTTTAGACAATTTTCCAAAAAATCACACACCTTCTACAAAGACAACTTGAGAAAATCCTTTAACATACATATTAAATATAATTCAAACGTTAATACAAAATTATAAAACACAATAAATCATGTTTTGTGTTCATGTAAATAGCCTCTCAAGGTGCTATAGTAATAGACAGGATGAAAATTCCTAACCAAATGTATTTTTATCAAAAGAAAAAAAGTTCATCATATGAAAGAAAAAATTATACACATTCCTTGAAACATAGATCACATAGTATGGATCTCAAACTCACTTAGAATTCAGTTCAAATAAAATCAATTATTTTGACTTTGCACATCAAAAATAGCAATTAATTCTAAACATGGTTCAAACAAACTTATAGGAATCCATAGAGGTGTAAAAGGATGCCAACAATCAAACAAGGTTTGAAGAAAACAACCAAGGTATACACATATAAAATGAACTTCTATGACTCTAGTCACCAAAAAAAAAAAACTAAATCCTACATATATGAATCAAAAGAATTTATGGACATCATCCAAGGTGAACACATTCAAGTTATCAAGTAGAAAATGTGTGACATAAAAAACCAAAGCTTATATATATGAGGCTAAATAATTTATTGAAATCCACCAAAATTTTCATGTTGTTGGACAAAACCAAGGATCTTCTATTGTGTGGGCATCAACCAAATTCTACAGATACAAGCATGAATAGTTTGTGGACACATAACAAAGCATGTACAATTATGGAAGAGATCCAGTTTCTTCACATGAAGCAAGAAAATAAGACATCAAACAAAGTGTTCACATAAGGGAACTACCAATCTGTGAAAATCAACCAAGTTTTTTAGGTCTATGTACACCAAACAAAGTAGACATATGTGTGGACACCGACCAATATATCCACATACAAATATTTAACATTTGATTAAAATAATGCCAAATTACAAACATTGAGCTTCATATCCAAGAAAATAAATTAGTTCCTACCAAGAAACAAGATTCACGTACATATAGGAGCAAAATAATATATAGTTTTAACATATTTAATAAAAATATATTTTAGATAGTTGTTATATCCATAAACACACAATCCCTTGCACACATCAACACATACTAAAAATAATACTCAAAGTCTTTGATACAATCTTTGATATCATAAAATGATAAGGATCATTTGAAAACATTTCATTATTTCCATCATGGATGCCATCTTCTTTTTGTCAAATGAAATATATATGCCAATTTTTTTCATTCTTATCACAATGAGCATTGCGGATCACATATTATTTGATGAGATTAAGAATGAAACATGGCATGAAAGCATATTTTGAAACATTTAATACTTAGAATAGCATTTAAATAATTATTATTTTTCATCATAATGTTTTAAACCACCTTTGGAGCTATGTTCTTTTCATGAACATAGAAATATACGCTTTGCCAATTCAGCATGAAAGTCAGCACCAAATGCAATGGCTACTAGTTCAAAGCAGAGGCCTTCTAACTTTGAATAGAAATATGCATTCAATTAGTATGAAGGTTATCCATTGATAACTTGCCAATTCTCTGTAATCTCACTTACACACAAAGTATAGTGATGCATTCTTTAAAAGGTGCCATAAATGGCAGTGCTCTAGAGAAGACAAGTTTTGAGTCCATGTTTATCACTTATGGAAGTGTTCAATCTTCTCCAGAGATCCCTAGACACTTGCTTTACACTACCAAATTCCATTAACAGTTTTCCATTTCCTAAAGCATATCGAGTTTCTCAAAATGTTTAAATTGTGCTATTTATTCAATTATGCTAGAAGTTGAGTTTTTAAAAATTTTTTATCTTTTAAAATACATTGAAGAAGATGTATGATTTTCATGGACAGAGATGGATCAAAAGACACAGAAAATGCCTGTTAAAATCCATTGATGAAGACTACGCATAGTTGTCATAGACAGAGAGGAATCAAGAGACGCAAAAAAATCCTAAGGTATAACAAATCCGAGAATTTTCAATTACGGATGAATTACTGAGAGACAAGAGGAGAGAGAGAGTCCAGGGATATGAAAGAGGCCTTCTATTTTTCATGATTTTTGCTTCCTATGTGTAAAAAAATCATTTTTTTAATTCTATTCTTTTGCATTGCTACTCAGAATCAGTTATGTGTAGAACGCTGTTCTATTGAAATTTTTATTAGCTTCATAATTCGGTATCATCTGACGCGATTGAGCAGACTACAAACAATAATCATGAGCGGGGAGCTTCTTGGCATGATCAGCGCAGAATTCACAAAGATAAGACAACAAAGAGAGGAAAGAACATTCAGAAGGCCGTCGAAAGGATATTATATACTTATTGTGAGCTTTTCTGCTTTTGTTGCGATGTGTTCAAGCTTTCCTTATCATTATAAATTTCAATAACTTTAAACTTTCTTTCGGAAAATTTCCTCTACGCATGATAAAAAAGTTCATAGAATCTTACCTATTTGCACTATAGTGAACTCAAAAACAAAAAAAGAAAAAACAAATCTCAGGTCATTTAAAAAGGGTTATTGTAGTTGCATCCCACCATCCATAAACTATCCTCAATCTCATGAGGAGAAGTAAACCTCTTTCTTTGGTTCACCTTATTTACTGACTTTATTTTCTCTTTGAAAGGATCACTCTTAATTAGTACCAAGAAAAGAGATACAAGAGGTCTAGAAACAGGTGCAAAGAAGGTAGAAAAAACTTATTGTTTCCTTATTGAGGAACCCACATGATTTTCATCTTGATGTGTTCTATATTGAACACTCTCCATTCATTGAATGAGGGAGGGCTTTTACAATTCCAAATCCTTCTACCTAGGCAATCAAGCTATTGTATATTTACTCTATGGGAGCTTTGTCAAACCTAGCCAAGCTTCTTTCCTTCACATTTTTCCAAAGATCTCTTCTTGTAATGGGATTCCAAAGAGACCTAGAGTAGCCAACACCTTCTCCGAGCAAAGCCTTCTTCCATTTGATTTCATGTGCCATGAAAAGGAAATTCCGGAGACATTTTGATCTAGTGCAAACCCTTGGCCCAAATCCTCTTTAATGTCTAGACGTTTTCTTTATCAACACTCATGATTCCAATAATAGGGAACCTCAAATAATCATGCTTCTTGATGCTAGAATTTCACTTCCAGTCTTTACTATGGAACAGAAGGGATTTGTCTTGTTTTAGGATTCACAAAAAGACCATATCATATCCAATCCCTTCATGACAGCTATAAGTGACGAGAACATGAGGATGAAAAAATTTGTGTCTTTCCATCTAGGGAATGTGGAGGGACAACAATTATTGGAGCTCCTCAAGATAATCTTGGAACAAGAATCCATGACAGTACACTAAGCTGTTTTTTTTTTTAATAAAGGAAGTTTGGCCTTAGCCTACTCTCCCGGACTTGAATTATTTAAAAGAAAAGTACAAGAGAAGGGGAATAGTGCCCACGGGATCCCCTGAATCCCACAGAGTGGAGGTAGCTTTTATAGAGTTTAAATAGCATTACAAAGAAGGTTTGTCACTCTCTCATCACCCTCATGCACGGCCCACATGGGTTTAAGCTTTTTGTAAGGAGCACTTGATGATGCCTAAAAGGGGGGGATTTCTTAAAATTAGTGATCCTTTTGACAAAGAGGAACAATGATTTCTCAATCGGCCACTCTATGGGGGAGTCACCAAAGTTGCAAGCACACCTTCCCCGCCAGACCTTCCATAGGGCCCCCCCTCTGATGGTGTTCTAGAGAGTCGTGGAGCAACTGAACGCTTCTCCCAACAAAACATGCATCCAACTGAAATGTTTCTGATGTCTAATTTCCTTTCCGAAAATCTACTAGAGCTTTCATGGTGGACCATACAAAGCTTACATGAAGTTATACAGGAGGTTGATAAACCTCACATCCCCATAAGGGGGGGGGGTTCTTACATTTAGCAATTCTTTTGACGAGAAGGAATAGGGACTTCTCGATCGACCACTCCTTGGGGGTATTGCCAAAGTTGTGAGCACATTGTTCCCACCAAATCTTCCAAAGGATCTCTCCCCTGATCACATTCCACAATGCGGTAGAGCAACCGATCGCTTCACCAATGAGGGCTTGCTTCTAATTGATTTGTTCTTGGAGTCCCAGATAATGATCGAGGACCCTTCATAATCGAAGGGATTTAGGGCAAGCAAAGAATAGGTGACTAATATCCTCTCTGGTACAACAACATTGCTTGCACCAAGGTGGAACACCACAGATCTTGTTAGCTTTTCCATTGGTCCATATTCCACGGTGTAAAATTTGCCATAGGAGGACCGACTTTTTTTTTTCAATGAGAGGGTGCTAGATAGACATAATTTCATATCCCATCGAAGTCACGTCCAGTTGAGACACCGTTTCTTGTTGAGACTAATGTGAATGTCATTGCGAGCTTCAACATAAGGAAGCTTTGAGAGGCGATTACCATTAAACCATTTAAGGCCCATTAGGTCCGCAACATCCTGTCCATTCAGTAATCTGATTTTAGAGCGGTCCGGCATGGTGTCTGCTCAATAAAACAATCCATTCCTCGTATGTGATCGTAGCACTAGGGTCAAGGTCCTCAAAGTCCACCCATTTGTTTTGTGTCCTATTTCAAGAGGTGCTTCCATTGTTTGAATCCCTTATTCCAGAGTCTCTTGGCACTTAAGACATTCCAAAGCTCCACGTTTCTCATGCCTTGGATTGGGAACCAAATAGAGTCATTCTGTCTTATACCTGTAGCCCACTTCCAATCTTCACTGATTCTGATGTGATGTTTGAATCTATTCCAATTCAACCACAAGGATCTTACCAGGATCGATCGTTTGGGTGAGACTAGAATCAGAGAAAATAAGAGGGTGAGGATGTTGATGTTTTTCCATGCAAGGTAGCCCACCAGAGTAATCGTGTTCGTGTTTCTGAAAACTACCCCCCCCCCCCAAAAAAAAAAAACAAAATATTGGAGAAGACTACAATAGCATCTTGAAAGTGGTTTTTGAGTGGTTGATTTTGGCTCAAGAGGCAATGTAGAAGATGTAAAGGTAATGCCAAATTTGGGAGTCCCTACAAATATCCTCTTGCATAAACGCATTGTTTTCAGCCACGAAAAGCTTAAGAGCTTTATGATCTTGGAAATTTGGGAGAGGGACCGTGAATATGACCCAACTCCATTTTCTTTTATTCCTAAGTAGCTCATCCCATCTGTAATAATGACATATAGGGCCAGCAGAAATCCTTGTCTCATAGAATGCCATAGAGTTATAGCGGATGATATGTAGCCATTCATGTAGATCCAAGCTAAAGGCTTTTCGATAATATTGGCAAAGAACATTTATGAAGCCTAGAGTATGGTGATTGATGGAAAGCTTTTTATTCCATTCTTGTTATTTCCCTTACAATGAGCTAGATCACGCCTTCTTTCAAGCATGTTGAAAGAGTACAAAAGATAATAGTCTCTCTATCCAAACCAATCAAAGTGGGCCCTCTAGATCAAGTTGAATGTTTGAAAGATCTTCTTAGTAAGGTCAGTGAGATCGATGCTTTTACCTATAGTGAGCGCATTGATAGCTTCCCCAATCTTGAAACTGTTAAGTGGGCTTTTGAGCTGCGGATCATTGATAGCTTCCAAATATCGAGATGAGGGACGTGCAATTGCACCTCCAAGGAGATGCATGAGGACACCCCACCAAAATGAGTGAAATCATTAACAAGTCTAACCTACGACTCTCCTTTCTATTGTAACCTACGACTCTCCTTTCTATTTCTTTTCTTTCTGTGAAAAAGATATATTAATGATTCATTTCCAAAAAATACGAAACCGAAAAAGATATATTAATGATTCATCTCCAAAAAATACGAAACCCAGATTTCACGGATGCACGAATTAAACTTAAAAGTAATTCTTTTAAACTCTGACAAAAAGAAAGCGCTTTATTTGGTTTTTTCCTCCTTTAATTGATATACATTTTGCCTTTTTTCACAACGGTATACCTCAGTTTTCATGAACTTTAAGATTCCTTGCGGTAGAACTCTCCTACGCCAAAACAAAAGAAGAAAGATACATTTTTATATCTTTGCACTTCTTAGACTTTTTTTTTTTTTGCAAACCACTTACTTATGCAAAAGAAGAAAGTACAATAGAATTCGAGAGAGTAACAAAGAAGGTTAATTATGCCTACTTTCTTTTGATCTTTGTGTTTTTTTTCCTCCAAAAGGAGGTTCATCCAAGTCTTTATCTGCCATGCTTTAATTAAAAAAGGAACTCAATAATACATTGAATGGGAAAAGAACCCATGATATCCCCCTTACCCTAAAAAGTAGGGAAAGGATTAGAATAGTAATAGTATTGGAAACTCCTAAGAAAGAGCCACACTAATAAGAATAGGAGTTTAAATCAAGTTATAGAGAAGGTAAATGAAGTTTTCATCCCCTCATGGTCCATCGATTTAGATTTTAGCTTGTTATTTTTCAAGATAAAGATCCTATGGTATCTCAAGGGAGGGAAATTCTTACAATTATGAGTTGTTGACTGCATCTGAGATAGGGGAGTCAAGAAGTTAGCACAAATTAAGCAAAATTTTTTTGGGCTGGTCACAAGCCATCTGTTGCTCAACTGCATTTTTTGGTTGTTTGGCATATGCATTGGTGCTTAAACAATATCGCAAAAAATTGGATGGTAAAGAAATAAAATGTGTTTTTGTTGGGTACAGTTCTGAAAGTAAAGGCTATGGTCTATATCATCCACAGACTAAATGCATTCTGGTTAGCCGTGATGTTATTTTTGTGGAAGATTCTATTCAGCGATTGCTTTCATGTACTAAGGAGACATCTATTAGCTCCAAAGACATGTATGATACTTTCTTGCCTCTTTTTATAGGTGGATAGTCTATTGCTGGTCCTAATGAGGAAATTTCTTAGCCTTTGCAGGTTTCATATGATGATGCACATCATCCCATTTCTGATGTAGATTTACATGATGCACTTGTTGATAAGAGAGCTGACATTGAGGAGGCAAAAACTATGCCAAAATGGTTGGTGTAGACTTTGTGTGACAGCAAAGTAGATGCACCTCTGTCATATCCTACTCAATCATGCTCTCATAGTGTCTCTTTTGCATTAGATTGCTATGCTATGGCTGCATCTAGTCTGTGTGATGAGAATGAGCCTGTTTCATTTGACGAAGTAGAAAATTTAGAAAATGGGATGGGTGCTATGCAATCTAAATATGATGCTATTATGAAGAATGGTACTTGTTCTTTATGTGACTTGCCTCCTAGCAAGAAGGCCATTGGCACTAAGTGGGTTAACAAGCTGAAGCATAAGCCTGATGGAACAATTGACTGGTATAAGGCTAGGCTTGTTGCAAAGGCTTATGCACAGGAAAGAGGCATTGATTTTGATGAGACCTTTGCACCTTCACACCTTATGACTACTGTTCGGAGCATTTGTGTACTTTGCAGCCCATCATGGTTGGAATGTACATCAGTTGGACATTAAAACTGCATTTCTGAATGGTGACTTGCATGAAGAAGTGTATGTTTTTTAGCCCCATGGCTTTGTGCAAAAAGGGCATGAAAACTAGGTTTGTAGGTTAAAAAAGGCATTATATGGTTTAAAGCAAGCACCACCTGCTTGGTATGAGAAGATACATGCCTATCTGATTACACATGCTTTTGAAAACAATCCAACTGAAAGCACCTTATATGTTAAGCGTGCTAATGATGTGCTTCGGATCATTGTTGTCTCTGTTGACAACATGTTGCTCATTGATCCTATTGAGAAGCATATTGTTGATTTTAAGGCTGATTTTCATGCCTCATTTGAGATGTCTGATTTGGGCCATTTGCATCACTATATGGCATTTAGTTTAGGCAAGTTGATGGTGGAACGGCTTTGTGTCAAACACAATATATTGATACATTATTGTATCATTTTGGCCTTGAAGACTATAAGCCTATTGCCACTCCTATGGAGAGAGGTTTATGATTGAGTCATCATGATGCTAGAGATGCATTTGATGATGTCCTCTATTAGAAGGCTATTGGATGCTTGATTTACTTATGCATTACTCGGTGAGATATTCAGTTTGCTATCTCACAGATGAGGAGGTTTATGCATTGCCTAAGAGTGTGTCATGGACAAAGGAAACCATCCTGGATCTCAGATTCCATGTGAATCCTATATCTCATGATTGGTTAGAATTTGGGGGAACTAATGCTTCCATTGCGTCCGGAACGTGCAAAACCCTAAGATCGACTATCTTCTTCTTGATTCTGACATCCAAAGACCATGCTTCGAATTGATGATATCATCGATGACATCATCAATTTGTAACCACCCTAGAACCACCCTTGGAAAACATATATAAGGAGGTGTTGGCCACATTCATAATCAGTCTTGCCAATACCAGTCTTGGGAGCTCAAGGAGTCGTGACTGCCAAGTAAGTACTCTTCAAGTTCCAGTTCTAGTTCTTGTCTTGTTCCTTGTTCTAGTCTAGTTCTTGGACATCCTATCTTGTCCCCTTGTAATTTCGTAGTACGAGATCCTGTTGAGTTCTTTCATGTATCCAGTTCATCTCCTAGAAGGGAGTTCCTCTAATCCAAATATCTTATCTCAAACTTACAATCCCGGGTTGTGGGATCTCCTGTATCATCTCTAGTTTAGTTTTCCATACCCATTGGTCTCGGGTTGTGGGACGTCTTGTATTGGTTACATCTTCTTGTATTATTTTCCCTATGTGGGTGTTCTTGTAATCATAAGTGTATTTTGGAAATCTTGTCTACTGTAGTCAGAGAGCACAATCTAGTGCTCCCCTAACATTTTGGCAAGACTATCTTCTATCCAAGACCAGGCATCATGGAGAACGCTTATAAAAAGATCGTAACATCCATTCAGAGTCTCCAACAACAAGTCGAAGACCTAATTCATGGATAGACACAAGTCGAGATGGGACATCCAATGCATGTAGAAGCACTCCTCCAAGAATTACAAGAACGAATTGGGAGTCTTCAAGAAAATCAAGGGAGTATTCAAGTGAATCAACGGCCTAGTACATCATTTATGAAGGAACCCAAGATTTGCATGCCAGAAAAGTTCGATGAGGATCGCACAAAGTTTTGTGGATTCCTCCTGCAAGTTAAACTATACATTTGTATGCAACCTTATAGATACCCTGACGAGGCATCCAAGGTGGGGTTTATTGGAACCTTGCTTTGTGGCCAAGCATTATCATGGTTTGCCCCAATCTTGGAGAAGAACATGGTAGTACTTCAGGACTATGAGGGGTTTCTTCGAGAACTCTCCACCACATTTGGATATGGAGATACAAGTGGAGTAGCAAAAACAAAACTTCGGAAGTTACGTCAAGGTAACCACTCTGCCTCTACCTATGCATCTGAATTTAGGTAGTTGATAGGTGATCTCACTTGGCATGAAGATTATTTCATAAGCCAATTCAGATGGGATTTAAAAGGACCCTTTGCTCACGATGCCAGATATTAAAACATTGAATGAATATATCATGCAAGCTCTTCAATGTGATAACTCACTTTTTGAAAGGAAACAATGAAAACAAGTAGAAGGAAGACCTCGCCAGTGGAAACCTTTCCAACCCACTACTAAATATGAGTCCATGCATGAACCTATTCAAATAGATGTAACTAGGTTTCAGCCTCTAACACTAGAAGAGAAAGAGAGAAGGAGAGTTAATAAGTTCTATCTCTACTGTGGAGACCCTAGACATATTGCAATTAATTGTCCGAACAAGAGAACAAACTCTAGAGTCATAACCACCCTTGTAGAGCAGGGAAACGAGGAAGTCAAGTTGTAAAAGAGACCCTGCAATCAGACCATGATATAAGAAAGGGGCTCATAATTCTAGCTACACCCATAGAAACATGTCTTGCACCTGTCAAGTTAATTATGCCCAAGAAGACCCTTTCCCTTACAACCCTAGTAGATTCAGGAGCCTCCTCATGTTTCATCGATGAAGGATTGGTTAAGAAACATGGAATTCGTGTACTTCGGAAGAACAAACCAATAATAGCTGAAGTAGTAGATGGACGACCTCTAGCATCTGGGAATATAACCATGGAAACCACACCATTAAGAGTACACCTTGGTGACCATGAATCCCTCATATGTTTCAATATAATATCAAGCCCTGTACATCTAGTTATCATTGGAATGCCCTAGTTAAAGAAGCATAATCGAGACATTAATTGGGAAAATAATAAAATCACCCATTGAGATATCCAGAAGAACCCAACATATGTTGGAGCCAAAGCCTTCATACATGCAGTAAGGAAGGAACCTACATATATGATCTATGCCATACCAGCTCAAGAATCCAAGAAAGATGATCCAGTACAACTACCCAATCAGTACAAAGGCTTTGAAGATGTTTTTGAAAAGAAGAATGCATATATCCTCCTAGAGCATAGACCTTACGATTGCCCCATAGATCTTCGAGAAGGAGCACAACCATCCTTTGGACCAATCTATAGACTATCCCTAGAGGAACTTTTAGAACTACGCAAGAACATTGATGAGAATCTATCAAAAGGGTTTATCAAACACTCAAAGTCTCGAGTCGGAGCCCCTATTCTATTTGTAAAGAAGAAGGATGGGACTCTCCGAATGTGTGCAGACTATCGTGGATTGAACAAAGTCACTATAAAAAACAGATACCCTCTACCACTCATATCAGAGCTCTTGGAACGCCTTGGAAAATCAAAATTCTTCATGAAAATTGATCTTCGAGGAGCTTACAACCTTGTCACGATCAGAGAAGGAGACGAATGGAAGACAGTATTTGGAAAAAGGTATGGGCATTTTGAATATGTAGTTATGCCATTCGGTCTTACAAATGCTCCAACTGTCTTCCAACATATGATGAATGATATCTTTTGAGAATATTTAGATGATTTTGTTGTAATATACCTTGATGATATCTTGATATTCTCCAAAAATCTAGAGGATCATGAAGGTCATGTAAAGATAGTCCTAGAGAAACTAAGAGAAAAAGGATTATATGCAAAATTGGAGAAGTGCTCTTTCCATAAGATAGAAGTGGAATTTTTAGGATACATTGTATCAGACAAAGGAATTTTTATGGACCCTAAGAAGATTCAGACAATCCTTGATTGGCAACCACCTTCATGTGTTTTTCTAGGGTTTGCCAACATCTATAGGATATTCATCAAAGATTGCTCCAAGATAGTGACACCTCTTACCAAGCTTACAGGGAACTCCAAATTCTCATGGACCAAAGAAGTAGAAAAAGCATTCTAGACCTTGAAATCAGCATTCACTACTGCTCCAATTCTGGTTCATCCTGATTCTAGTAAGCCCTTCTTCCTAGAGACAGATGCATCCAACTTTGCCCTAGGGGCCATTCTCTCACAATATGGAGATGATGGACACCTACATCCAAGTGCATATAATTCAAGGAAATTTTCTCCTCCAGAAATAAATTATGAAAGTCATGATAAAGAACTTCTTGCCAAAGTGGACATGTTTGATACTTGGCATCACCATCTAGAAGGAGCAGCCCATAAAGTTATCGTGTATACAGATCACAAGAACCTAGAGTATTTTATGACCACCCGCATTCTCAATAGAAGGCAATCTCGATGGAGTAACTTTCTATCCAGGTTCGACTTTGTCATCACCTACCGTCGAGGACGTCAACAATGTCAGTCAGATGCCTTGCCTAGAAGATCTTACCTTGCACCAAAGAAGGGTGAAGATGCCTTTGACCAACAAGAGAGTGTATTACTCAAGCCTCAACATCTCTAGTTAGCAACTATGTCTTCAATCCATCCTGAAGATTCAGTCTTGAATCATCTGATTCGTGAGAAACTACCACAAGATGAATTATTTTGCAATGTTAAGCAGAAAACTCAAGAAGGAAAATTCCAAGAAGTAAATGAATTCCAGGAAAAGGATGGATTACTATTTTTTAAGAACCTATTGTATATTCCTCCAGGAAATCCGAGGATCCAGGTACTTCAACAACGTCATGACAACCGTGCAGTAGGACATTTTGGAGTAAATAAAACATTAGAACTCATATCCAAGGATTTTTGGTGGCCTCAAATGTGGAAGGAAGTCAAAGAATATATCCGAACATGTGACACTTGCAATAGATCTAAGGTACCGCGACATAAGCCTCATGGCCTCTTGCAACCTTTATCTATTCCAGAAAGGCCATGGGCTTCATTGTCTATGGATTTCATCACAGATCTACCAAAGTCAGATACGTATGATGCCATTCTTGTTATTGTGGATAGGTTCACAAAGATGGCACACTTCATTCCAACTACAAAGGCAATCACAGGTGCAGCCACTGCTAGACTTTTTCTCAAATACATCTTTAGGCTTCCTGGATTGCCTCATGATATTGTCAGTGATCGAGGTCCACATTTCATATCGAGCTTTGTGGAACATTCATTGCAAGCTCCTTGGTGTTTAGGTTAAACTATCTACAGCAAATCATCCACAAACCGATGGACAAACAGAACGGGTGAATCAAGTCCTAGAGTAATATCTCCATTGCACTAACAACTATCATCAAAATGATTGGTTTGAGTTGTTATCCTTTGCAAAGTTTGCCTATAACAATAGTGTTCATGCATCTACTAAGCAAACTCCCTTCTTTGCAAACTATGGAGAATATCCAAGGATCGATATACAACTGTCAAATCATGTCAAGAACCCAGCTGCTAGAGACAAGGCCCAATATCTGATGGACATTCACAAAGAACTCAAGGAAGAGATCCATAAAGCTCAAGAACAATATAAGTACTATGCAGATCAACATCGTGTCCAGAATCCATCGTATCGAATTGGGGATAAAGTATGGTTACTCAGAAACAATTTGCAAACTTCAAGGCCTTGTGCAAAGTTAGATCATCAAAGATTTGGTCCATTTACCATCTTGGCCAAAATTAATCCAGTCACCTTCAAGCTCCAGCTACCAAGTACCATGAGAATACATCTAGTTTTCCATGTATCCATGTTGGAACTATATCAGATTTCACCATTGAGGGGCGAGAGACCTAGTCCTTCACCACCTATTGAGATTGATGATCATGAAGAATTTGAAGTTGAGAATGTTCTAGATTCGAGAATATCCCGAGGAAGATAAGAGTACCTTATTCATTGGAAAGGATATGACATCAGTGATCTTACTTTGGAACCTGCAAAAAACCTTCAAAGAGCACCAATCAAGGTTCGAGAATTCCATAAGAGAAATCCAATCAAGTCGAGACCAGAGAACCTGACTGCTCCTCGTGGAACTCGTCGCTTGAGGGGGAGGTAATGTCATGGACAAAGGAAACCATCCTAGATCTCAGATTTCATGTGAATCCTATATCTCATGATTGGTTCAGAATTTGGGGAACCTAATGCTTCCATTGCATCTTGAACGTGCCAAAACCCTAAGATCGACTATCTTCTTGCTTGATTCTGACATCTAGAGACCATGCTTTGAATTGATGACATCATCGATGACATCATCAATTCGTAACCACCCTAGAACCGCCCTTGGAAAATCGATATAAGGAGGTGTTGGCCACATTCATAATCAGTCTTGCCAATACTAGTCTTGGGAGCTCAAGGAGTCATGACCGCCAAGTAAGTACTCTTCAAGTTCTAGTTCTAGTTCTTGTCTTGATCCTTGTTCTAGTCTAGTTCTTGGACATCCTATCTTGTCCCCTTATAGTCTCGTAGTACGAGATCCTGTCGAGTTCTTTCGTGTATCTAGTTCATCTCCTAGAAGGGAGTTCTTGTAATCCAGATATCTTTTCTCATACTTATGATCCCTGGTTGTGGGATCTACTGTATCATCTCTAGTCCAGTTTTCCATACCTATTGGTCCCAAGTTGTGGGATGTCTTGTATTGGTTACAGCTTCTTGTATTATTTTCCTTATGTGGGTGTTCTTTTAATCATAACTGTATTTCGGAAATCTTGTCTACTGTAGTTAGAGAGCACAATCTAGTGCTCCCCTGATAGAGTCAAGCATTGGCAGACAGTTAAGCATATCTTTTGCTACTTGAGGGGTACCCGACAACTTGGTTTGTTTTATCCCAAGGGGGGATCACTATCGCTAGATTTGCATGCTTTTTTTGACTCTCATTGGGCTGGTTGCTATGACACTCGTGTGTCCACTAGTCACTTTTTCTTCATGCTTGGTAGCTCATGTATATCTTGGTTGAGCAAGAAGTAGCCTACTCTAGCCATTTCCAATTGTGAGGCTGAGTATAGGGCAACTTTTACAGCAATTGTTGAGTGTGTGTCGCTTAGATGCCTTATGGCTGATTCGGGTGTTGTTCAATCTTCTGCCACCACCATCTTCACTAACAGTCAGAGTGCATTGGTAGTTGCAAGCAACCCTGTGTTGCAATCTCGCAATAAGCACATTGAGGTGCATTATCATTATATCAGGGAGAGGTTCTCTGCTGGGGAGATAAGCTTGGCATATGTGCCTACGCATAAGAACATTGTAGACCTTTTCACAAAGGATCTACCTAGGGAGAAGTTTGAAGCTTTCTGCAAAGCTTTGGTCTTACTTCCTTTTCTAGAGTGATTTCCACATAGCTTGGAACTTCTTTATACATGAGTGCCATCTACTTGTTCACCGCATCACTCCTAGGGGGGATTTGTTGATATATTGAGGTAGTGATGTGTGTGAACACTCTACGTAATCTCATGTATTCTATGGTAGCTTGAAGACTAGAAACTGCATTTGTAGTGAGAGTTTTCAGTAGATATATGTCTAATCATGGCTAGGAGCATTGGGAAGTGGTCAATTGATTTTGAGATATCTTAGTGGCACTAAGGAAAAGTGTCTAAAGGCATCCATTATTGGTTATAGAGTTTCTGATTATGCTGGTTGTGTAGACAATCCAAAATCTACATCAAGGTACATTTTGTCACTTTCTTGGAGTTGCCATCTCTTGAAGATATCATCTTCAAGAATGTACAACTACTTCCACTATAGAAACAAAGTATGTTGTAGCAAGTGAGGCATTTAAGGAAGCATTTTGGCTTTCTCATCTTTCTTGTTAGATAGGTTTGTCTCACCATGTACCTCATTTTCTTAGTAATAGTTAGTGTGTCATTGCTTTGGTTACGAATTTGGTGTATCATGCAAAGAGCAAGGACATCGAGGTGAGGTATCACTTCATTAGAGACGAATTAGCTAGTGAGCACATTATTCTTGAGAAGGTTCGTACTCGTGATAATGTCGTAGATGCTTTGAATAAAGTTCTACCATAGGATAAATTTTGACATCGTTGTCACTTTATAGGGGCTACTTGATTCCTAATCTTACACAATTACTTCTACATTGTGTATCATGGCCATCAAGTGCAAGGTATAGTTTATATAATTACACTCCGATATTCTTTATCAATGTTTATTATTTATCCCTTAGTTGCTTTGGCCATATTGGCCTTTTGTGGGAGGTTGTTACCATTAGTGTCCATGTGAAATGCCAAATGGCCTCCAAAAACTTTTTTCTATGTTCTTAAATAGAATATATAGTGGCCTCATAAGCCACATACTTGAGGGCTGATTGCATTTGTAAAACCTAGGAAATATATGTCCGTGCTCTCTATGTACTATGTGTTTTTTGGATATTCTATAGGTACCATTCACAGTATTGTGTGTGGAATTTGGAGCTTGATATTCTCATGCAAGGATATCATCTTAAAGCTCACGCAAAGTTGAATCCATGGCACATTTCCATCACACCAAATCAAGAAAGAAACTTGAAGTTGTATTTATGACAGAAGATAAGCCTGTGCTTGTATATGTTACACACATCAAGAATTTGAAAGTCAATTGAAAAATATTGAGGAGATCATTTCGAACTCATCAATCATTTCCACAGTACTCAAAGAATTTTCAAAAGCATTTCAAAGCTTTGCAAATTGTACACTGTTTGTTTGCAAAAGGAAATCCAAATATGTATATTTTTTATGAGGTTGTGTCTCTTCTTTTGTAGGGGGATCAATCAAGAGTGAGTAGAATTGGTTTGCTTGGGGGAAGACAAGCATTTTCTATTACACAAAAGGGAAAAAGCGAGTATGGTTCAGATTTGGGTTCATCAAAACCAAGCCTCAATCTCCCTCTTTCACTTTTTCATCTCTTGATGGTGATATGCAAAAAGAAAAGAGATGCAAGAATTGTTCAGAAGGTGGACATACCATCAATGAATGTAAAAATCTTGCCAAACATAAAGAAAAAAAAACAATATTGGATGTCTATGATTGAGAATACATCTAATGAAAATAATGATGAAGTTAAAGTTTCTCGAGATTTTTGGGGATGTGTTGTTACATGTCATTATGAATCAGCATCGCATTCTACATGTATGATTGTGCATGAGTGTGATTTGGATTGGTTTTCAAATAGTGGTGCTTCAAAGCATATCACTTCATGCGAAATAGTCTTGCATCTTTGAAAGATGAATCCAAGGGGGTACATCTCATATGTGCAAATAATGCTTCTTATCCTATCATTTTATAGTTGAAAATGGAGGTATTGTTACTCCTAAGAATGCATTGTATGTACCTTGTATCACTTTCTTGATAACAAATGTATGGCTCATGATTTTAGTTAATGATGTTATTGATATTTTAAGGACATTAATGCAATGTATTGTATTGCTTGAATACATATAAGAGAATTTCCTCAAATTCTTTTCTTACACATACTTCTTTTATGGCTGAATTGGAGTTATGGCATGCTCATTTGGGTCGTTTGAAATTTCATAGTTTTCTTTACTTGCAAAAGAAGGATATATTTATTGATTTTCCAACACTTATTGTCCATTGAAAAGCATGGATGTGAAGGGTTTTTTCTTGAAGAATGTATCGTGGGCCTTTTTCCAAAGACTGTGCTACCCATGCTAGACAAAAAAAGCAACTTTCTCAAAGTGATATATGTGGCCCATTCAAGACTCCATCTTTTGGCAAGTATGTAGGCTTTGTTACCTTCATAAATGATGCAACATGCCATACTTGGGGGTATCCTATGAAAGTGAAGAATGAGCTTTAAAATATTTTTAACTATGGCAGAAAATTTTTGAGGAAATAAGCTTTTAACTTTTCCCATGGATTGTAGTCATGAACACATGTCACATGAATTCAATGCTTTTCTTTGTGAAAGAGGTATTGCGCATCAATGTAAAGTACCATATACACGTCAAAAAAATGGTTTTGTGGAGCACATGAATAGAAAACGTTTTGAAATGGCACGATGTATGGTTAAAGGAAAGCATCTTCTAGATAAGTTATGGATGTAAGTGGCATGTATACAAACTTTGTATTGAATCCTTGTCCCAAGAAAGCATTGAGAGTCACACCTTATGAGTCTTGGAATGGGCAAAAGACAATAGTTAGTCATATGTGCATATTTGGTTGTTTGGCATATGCTCTTCTGCCATTCACAACATTGTCACAAACTTGATGACAAGGCAAAGATGTATATTTGTTGGATATAGTACTGAGAGTAAAGGTTATCACTTATACCAACTAATTGAAAAACAAAATTACTGTTAGTCGAGACGTGGTCTTTGCTCAAAATTCAACTTATCCTTTACTTGAATACAAATTTCTATCCAACATAGTTAACAAGATGTATTTTATATACTCATGCCCTCGTTTAAAGTAGTGCCCTTTACTATGGTCATGTAAGACATCCAAATAAGGTTCAACGAGCTGAAAATTTCCCACTAGTTATGGATGCACATTTTCAACCAAAGATGGCTGAAAAATCCCCAAATTTTGAGAGACATATGATTGAAAAATTCATGCAAAAGATGGCTGAAAATGTCTAACCAAACATGGCTAAAACATGTGCAACTACAGATGATATGTTACATGAGGAACACATGTCCATTAAGTGTGCATGATCTATGCCAAAATGGCTGCAAAATACTTTGTAAAATAGCAAGTTGCATCCTCCTTTACTTGGTAAAACACGATAAAGGTCTTACCATGCATCAAGTGACTTTTCTAAAGTATCTCAACCACATGTAATTAATAGAAAACTAGATTTGAATATGCATGTGATGATTAAATTTGGATGAGTATAATGTTATTAGAATTGGATTCTATTCACGAGAATTATACTTGGGATTTATGTGAGTTGACAAAAATCAAGAATGCCATTGGGTTTACAAAATTAAAAGGACGTTAGAATGTAGCATTGATTGCTACAAAGCTAGACCACTTGCAAAAGATTATGTGAAAAAATAAGGCATAGATTATGAGAAAAATTTTTGTTTCAGCACTCCATTACATGAGCATTTGCTCCATTGTAGAAATAGTGAATTGGTTGATCATTCTTAAAGAAACATGAAACTTCTTCAAATTGTCAATCCGAGAATAAGCTAACCCAGCTATTGCTTATAGACTAATGCAATAAGCCACAAATCAGCTATTCATACAAGAACTAATTCAAACTTGGCATGATATCATTAAATATAAAACAAAAATGTAGTTGGTAAAAACACAACTTTTTAAGATGTTATAAGTGAAAATTTAAATCGTAACTCAATGAATATAGTACCAAATTGAATGATTAAAGTGTTTAATCCATGCCATTTTTAATATGAAATCCAAATATAATACAAAAATTACTTATCTTTAGTAAAAGTCAATGGTGGGGCCTTTCTCAAATAGTTTATTGTTTGCAACTCAATGAAAGTTCCTCAAACACACTCACAAACTCATGAATGATCTCACATTCAAGTCTAAATGCATTTTGGACATGAATATTCAATAAACGAACACATGAAATTTCACACAAAGGATTACACAAAGGAATACAAATGAAGAAGAAGATGACAGGCCAAGGAAGATCGCTCTATTTTCAAGAAAATAATACAAATGATTTCACATCCCTCAATCCTTCTTTATGACTTATACATTATTTCAAAGATAAACTAATTTCTTTTCAAGTTCTCAACTTATAAGCTTCTAAACTACTATCTATGATCATCCAATGACTCTCTAACTTTGTATAGTTCTATGATAACACAAGGAAGACTGTTCTTGAGTTCTACAAAATTTAGAGCTTTCTACCTCTACTTTTTTAGCCTATTTTCAAAGAAAAAGTATCAATATACAAAGGATTTTTGTTGCTACATTTCATGATCCGAAATTCTACCCTTCCTAAACCTTTTGATGCTCTCGTCGAAACTTGGAAGTATTGTTGTTGGATTCTTGAGTATCTTTGTCTTTTACAGTACACCTCTTGAATCTGTGCATATCTCTAAATTTCTTATGAATTTATATAACTGCCTAGATCTATCATAACTTTTCCAATGAGCTGATGCCTCCATGCATCCATTACATTCATCTCTATTGCTCCAAAAATATTGTCTCATATGCCAACAATCTTGTCTTAGGAAGAGAGATGCTTCCAAAAATCTTTAACTCCTTTTAAAAAAATCACATAGTTAACTCATCCTCAAAAGTTGGAATATATATAATTTGCATAAATATTACTCCCATGAAACATGCCATTAGGCACTTGCTATCTGATGCTTCACTCGTATGAAAGGGTAATATTTTGGTTGTTTAGTGAAAACCTAGAAACTTTATTGGTGGAATAACTATTTATGAAAACGTTTCAATGCGAGCTTTATTCATCTTCAAAGTCTTGATCTATACTATTCATGTATAATCTTGTGCATCTTTCATATCTATGCTACCATTAGTGTCCATGTGAAAGCCCAAATGGTCATCAGAAACTTTTGTATATGTTCTTTAATAAAACATATAGTGGCCTAGTTAGCCACAATCTCCTAGTTCGACCGCATTTGTCTAAATTAAAGAAATTTTTTTACTATGCATTTTTTACATATTCTATAGACTTTTTGAGGAGTACTATGCATGGTGTTTGGAGCTTAGTTTTCTACTTTCAGGGTATCATCATGGAGCTCTTGAGAAGGAGATTCTTCTGTTGTGCATTGCTATCAAAATACTTCATTGTGATATGAGCATTAAGATGCAAAAATATTTGTTCCTTTTGTGCAAGCAAAGCAAGTACCTACCCACCCACCCAAGGCTTTCTCTAAGGCATATGACTAAGGTGGTGACCAAGGCATATAACTTGGCATACCTTGTCATCGAAGTTACCAAAGTGATCATTGGTGCCATTGGGTACATGCAAGGGAGGAGCTCAATGATCAAGGAAGAGAGAGGTTCCCGGTACTTCATGGGAGGTCACCCATCCTAGTACTATTCCCCCCATAGCTTGTCTAACCAAAAATCTCTTGCCACTAAGCTACACTCTTGTGGTGTTTGAAGAAGGGGAAAGACAAAGATTAACATTAACTTGACCATGTTTTTGGCCCTTAAAGCTTTAGTATTTGCTTTCAAAGCCTATTTTGAAGCATTTTTGGGGTGATTCTTAGAGCCATTTTGGAGTACTTTTGTGCGTAGTGTTGTTTATAGAGGTTCAAGAACATCACAAAGAGTTCTTTTTGTACTTATCAAAAAATGAATATTCACCTTTGGGGCTGTGTATTCAACCACACTATTCACACTGTAGGTTTCTTTAAATGATTTACTTGTGGTGGGAGTAGCTACCGCAAGTCTATCCAGGTTTTCTTAGCCTAAAGAATAGAGTTGATATACATTTCAAGAGCTCTTGTCTAGGATTTGGGCTCTAAATTCAGCCTTTTTAGTTCCATTTTACTACTATATTGAGCACATACACACTATGTATGCTTTTGTGGTACTGCTTATATATGCCCAAGTGGTCATTGATACAATGGTAATGTTTTTGCATAAAGCCTTTTGTGTTTGATAAAGAAAGTCGTGGTGAGGTTTTGTTAACTAGGAGACACCCGGATGTAGGGGTCTCTTCAATGATGCAAGTGGAAGACTTACCTAGCTTCACCATAGGAGATGTATGCTAGTTTTCATAGGTTCTCTATAAGCTTAGTTGGCTTCTTTTGGCTAAGGAATTATCCCAAAATGTGATGGCACAAACTTTTCTCTATGGAAGAATTAGATTAAAGATGTGCTAATTCAAAGGAGGGAATCCGAGGCTCAAAGGGAGATCCAAAATATTCATTGCACAAGAAGAGAAAAGTTTCATTGTATGCTTCAACATTTTGAAGAAGAAGTAAATAAAGGTAAGGTTTACCCATAGGGTCAGACTTTTGAATATAAGAAGCAAACTCAAGTTTGAAGAAGAAATCTAGAAAAAGTATATGCAAATTTACTTTAAAGAATGGTGCACAGAGAAAGCAGATAAACCTAGAAAAAAATGTGTAAAATCTTGAAGAAAACAAACTTTAATGAAGAGATTTCATACATGAGTGAAAACAAGGGAGTGGAATGCAAGTTTGTTGAGGAGGATATGGAATTTATTTCTAGCCACTTCGCCAAGATAAGGGAATGTCCACGATAATTTCCTCTCAAAGATGTGATAGCATGGATTCCATCTGGAGTGATAGACTACAATTCTTTAGTGGGACACTTGTTAAGTGCATATGCTCCACACATGACAACCTCAAGCCAAAGACTATGTGGTAAAGCCTAACTCTTGACCATACACCTCGCTGTCTCCATGAGTGACATGTTCTTTCGTTCAAAAAACTCCATTCTGTTGAGGTGTATACGGCACAGTACACTCGTGTTTTATCCCATGTTCAACCAAAAATGCATTAAATTTAGAAGACATATATTCCCACCTTCAATCAAAACGGAGGGTGCCCATTTTACATGCTGATAGATTTTCAGCCAGAACCAAAAATTGTTTGAAGCACATGAACACTTCGGACTTTGCTTTTAATGGATATACACATGCATGCCTGGAAAAATCATTGATGAAATCCATAAAGTAAAGATAATTTCCAAAAGAAGGTGTCTGCATAGGACCATAGAAATCACTATGTATAATTTGCAATTTTGGAGTAGCCCATGTTGGATGTGATGGCTGGGTACAATCAGAAGATCAAGGTGGTGCTGCTAGACCTGCTTCACACCTGCCCTTTCTTTTCTTCAGATATGGTTAGGAGACTCCTTGAGCTTCCAAATGACACCAAGAAACTATATATATGCTTTACAAAGTGATTGAGTAATGATCAAATCAAAACAGATAAGTTTGAACCTTCATAAGTCCAAAAACTTGCTATTCCTGTAATGACACCTGCTCAGTCCTAAGCTCAGTGTGTCCAGCACACTTACAATTGATCTAATTCCTTCTGGGAGTATTAAATTAACTTAACAAGCTACTATTAGCAAGTTAAATCACTCCAAATGATAAACTATACACTGAGCATGATGTTTAGCAAACTCAGGGACACCCCCGACTTTTTAGGAATCACACAGAAATATACCAGTGATCACTTCGACAGCGATTTCTCCCAATTGGCTGAATAGATTGACTTGAAACTTTGTAGTGTTGTAGAATGCTTTGAGCTGGTTCCAATGAGCCCTTGATCATTAAATTTGGTTCAGTAGAACTTGAGATATGCTCTGTTGAAGTTGACAGAGTTGGAGGTAGTCACTCAGAGAAAACAGAGACTATGAATATATGTATATTGATTAAATCTAATGATTGTACATTCCCATTGGCATGTAATGTGATGCCCAGTGGTACTCAGAGGTGTAGGCTATGTAGTAGCTCTCACACACTCAATGATTGACTCAGAATTGCCTCGGGAGGAGTGAAGGATACCCGCGACTTTTGACTTGTAGCTTTTATAGAGATTGAGTAAAATTTTGAATTTCAAATCTATGTCAATCTCCTTGAATTATGTACCTAAAAGTGAATGAGATATTCTCTCAATCATTCACCTACTCAATCAATCAAATTTTCCACGACTTCCTCTGTTAGGTGTGATTACATGAGTGGTTAAAGTCATATAGACTTTTACATGAGATAAAAGTAAGAATCACTAAGACTAGGTTCACATGATTATTGACTCTTGTGAATGTATCATCCAAGGGTTCAATCTTTTATGCTTTCCAAGGGTTCAATAGTCCAAGCTTTAAGTTGGGTCTTCAAAGGTACACAACAAAGCCAAGTGTTATGGCTTGTTTGCACCAACAGCTCCCCCTCAAGCCAAACACTTGCTTGAGTCTTCATCTTTAGTCTTCAATGATATCCTGTAATCCAATCATGGATTTAAACTTGCATAGCTTGCTTCCATCCAAAGCTTTTGTAAGCAAATCTGCACATTGAATATTAGTGGACACATATGATAATTGGATTTCTTTGCTCAGTAATTTCTCCCTCACATAGTGGTAATGAACCTCTATGTGTTTTGTCCTAGCATGATACACAGGATTAGCAGCTAAATGAAGTGAACTTGTGTTATCACCAAATATGATAGGTGGCCTTGTGTATAGGCCCAATTCTGAATAGAGTAACTTTAACCATATTGATTCTTGAGTGGCATTGGATAGCCCTCTGTACTCTGCCTCAGTAGATGATAGAGCCACTGTGGGTTGTTTCTTGGATGACCAAGAAATTGGTTTATCACCTGCAAAGCATATGTAACCAGATGTACTCCTCCTGTCATCCTTGCAACCTGCCCAATCTGCATCTGAGTATACCTTGATATCAATGTCTGATGAATATGGATAATACAAACCATGATTTTGTGTTCCCTTTAGGTACTTTACTATCTTCTTGGCTGCCTCCAAATGTGGTACTCTTGGCTTATGCATAAATTGGCTAAGTACACTAACACCATATGAGATATCAATCCTAGTTAAGGTAGCATAATTAAGACTACCTACCAAACTTTGGTAACCTGTAATATCCTTGAGTTCTTCTCCTTCATGTGCACTGAGTTTGTGGTTGACTTCCATAGGAATGTTTGAGACTTTAGCTTCCTGCAAATTAAACTTCTTGACCATGTCCTGAATGTACTTCTTCTGAGTAATGTATATACCTGAATTTGTGTAGACCAATTCAAGTCCTAGAAAGTACTTTAATAATCCAAGATCATTGATCTTGAATTCCTTCATCATTTGACTTTTGATGTGTCTAATTCCTTGAACATCATTTCCTGTAATAATGATGTCATCAACATAGACACACAAGTATATTACCTCTGAATTGTTCTTCTTTATAAACAATGAAGTATCTGCTTTACTCATCACAAATCCTTGATCCAAGAGATAGGTTGTCAACCTATAGTTCCATGCTCTAGGTGCCTGCTTCAATCCATACAGAGCTTTCTTCAATTTGCAAACATGATTTACCTTATTGAGATCTTCATAGCCAGGTGGTTGTGACATGTAGACCTCTTCAGAAATCCATCCATTCAAGAATGCATTCTTCACATCCAATTGGTACATGTTCCAATTTTTTGATGCAGCTACACTCACCATAATTCTGATAGTTGGCATCTTTGCCACAGGAGAAAATGTCTCCTCATAATCAATGCCATGGGTTTGTGCAAAACCCTTAGCCACCAACCTAGCTTTGTACCTGCTTATTGTACCATCTGAGTTCCTTTTGAGTTTGTAGATCCATCTGGATCCTATGACCTTCATGGAGTCCTTCTTGGGTACCAAGTCCCAAGTATCACTCTCCTTGAGAGCCTCCATTTCTTCATCCATTGCTTCCTTCCATTCTGGTTTAGTAATAGCTTCCTCAAATGTACCTGGTTCTTCACTTAAGATATCCTTTGCAAGATATACAGAGTGCTTGGTTACAAGTGAAGTATCATATCCATACCTAATAGGTTTCTTCTTTTCCCTTGAAGATCTCCTCATAGCTTGAGTTGAGGATTCTGGATTGTCTTCAAGTTGCTTCATCTTCATCTTCCCTTTTGATTTCCAAGCTTTGAATTCTTCAATGTTGATGGTGTCTTCATCATCTGAGCTTGTGTCCTCATTCTGAGTTGGTTCTTGCCTGACAAGCTTTGGAAAGTCTTCTTCCATATCATAAGGTAAACTCACTTTCCTGCACTCATTATCATACCATGAATCATTTTCATCAAAGATTACATCTCTGCTTACCTTGAAGCCTTTGTTTGAGGGGTTATAGAATCTGTATCCTTTCTGATTCAAATCATAACCAATAAAGACACACTTTTCAGCCTTAGGATCTAGCTTTCCCCTTACCTGTGAGGGAATATGCACATATGCAACACACCCAAAGATTTTGCAATGATCCAGAGAAGGTCTCTTACCATGCCAAGCCTCATAGGGTGTCATTCCATCAAGTGTCTTTGATGGCAACCTGTTGATCAAGTATGTGGCAGTAGATACACTCTCTGCCCAAAGATAGTTTGGTAGTTTCTTCTCATTGAGCATAGACCTAGCTGTCTCCACAATGATTCTATTTCTTCTTTCAGCTACCCCATTTTGTTCAGGTGAGTACCTTGTGGTAATCTCCCTCTTGATGCCTCTTTCCTGCAAGAACTCTTCAAAGTCATTGGAGAAGTATTCTCCACCACCATCAGACCTTAACCTCTTCAAATGTCTACCTGTTTGATTCTCTACTAATGCAAGATACCTTTTGAAGCAATTAAATACTTCATCTTTATGTTTCATGAAGTACAAGACAGTCCATCTGCTATAATCATCTATAAAAGATACATAGTACCTTGATCCAGATATGGATGGCTCCTTGCTTTGTCCCCACACATCTGTATGCACCAATTCCAAGTAATCTTCATGCATAAATCCTTTCTTGGTATATGGCAACCTGTGTGACTTACCAAATTGACAAGCCCCACACTTGTATATCATGTGTTGCTTGGATACATTAGGTATCCCAAGCACACATTGATCTCTGCTCATTTGCTTTATGGTTCTCTCTCCAATGTGACCCAATCTCTTGTGCCACATCTCCAATTCTGATAGGGTTTGGTCCCTATAGTTGTACAAGGCAATACTTTTAGTATCCTCAAGTTCAAAGGTAAATAGTCTACCTGACTTCTCTCCCTTGGCTATCCTTCTGAATCCATGTCTTGGATCCTCCACATATGCACCATGTTGAGTGAACCTGACCTGTAGACCTTTTTCAACAATCTGACCTACACTCATCAGATTCTTGGTGATTGTTGGGACATACAATACTCTGCTTAGCAAATTCTGATTACCATCACTTGTTTTGACATTACCTACTTTAACCACTGAGTGTTTAGAGTCATCACCTGTCTGCACTTGGTGCTTACCTTTAGGTTCTTCCAAATCAGAGAGTAGGGCAACATTCCCAGCTACATGGTTAGAGCAACCTGAATCAATATAGAACAAATGATCATCATTGATACCTGATTTAGATGTCATGTTCATAATCAACAAGGAATCATCTTGATCCTCTGCATAATTATTGTAATCCTTTCTGTTCCTGTATCCTCCTTGATAATTGCCATTGTGATTGTAGCTATTGTTGTAATTGTTGTTGTAGTTATTGTTGTAGCCATGGTAGCCTTGAGATTGATTGAATCTGCCTCTGCCTTGGGAGTATCCTCCTCTTTGGTGACCTCTTCCTCTTTGATTCTTGTAGTTCTTGTAGCATTCATCTGTAGTATGGTTAGACAAGCCACAAATATTGCATGGAGATTGATTATAGGGTCTCCCCCTACCTGACTTACCTCCTCTGCCCCTGCCTCTAGATGATCTACCTCTCCCTGCATAGTTTGCTTGGGAGGTGGATCCTTCATCATCAACCTTCTTGCTTTTACCCTTATCTTTAGACTTCTTATCTGTATATAGGGCAGAGGGATTGTTACCTTTTGATTGCTCTCCATTCTTTGTGATCTTGGCTTCATGTGTAAAGAGTTGTCCAATCAGAGTTGTTAGATCAGGTGCTTGAAAGTCCATGTACAAGTCCATTGCAGTGGTAAAGCTCTCCCACTTGTCATCTGCTTTGAGTCCATTGATCACTTGTCTAACAATTTGCTCTTCTTCAATCTCTTCTCCAACACTTGCAAGTTGATCTGCTATATCTTTGACTTTGGTGACAAAATCTGAAACACATTGTTTTGATTGTTTCCTAAGAGTTGTAAACTCAATCCATAGCTGATTCTTTCTGGCCCTTGTGCTTGATGAGAAATATGTTGACAAGGTCTCCCAAGTCTCTTGGGAAGTCTTACAGTTCCTAACATGAGGTAGAAGGAAATCAGAGATAGAGTTTAGAAGATATGACCTTGCTAAAGCATCTTTAGCACACCATTGATTTAGTCTCTCATGCTCATCCTTTGTAGGTAGGCCTCTGGTTTTGAATGAGGGCAACTCCTCATCTCCTGATATGTATCCATACAAGCTTCTCCCTTGTAGATAAGTCTTCATTCTTAATGACCATGCCTGGTAGTTATTCCTATCCAATTTGTCAATAAAGGAAGGGAAACCATCACCCATGATTACCTTGTTTGCTCTGATACCACTGTTGGATGTGATGGCTGGGTACAATCAGAAGATCAAGGTGGTGCTGCTAGACCTGTTTCACACCTGCCCTTTCTTTTCTTCAGATATGGTTAGGAGACTCCTTGAGCTTCCAAATGACACCAAGAAACTATATATATGCTTTACAAAGTGATTGAGTAATGATCAAATCAAAACAGATAAGTTTGAACCTTCATAAGTCCAAAAACTTGCTATTCCTGTAATGACACCTGCTCAGTCCTAAGCTCAGTGTGTCCAGCACACTTACAATTGATCTAATTCCTTCTGGGAGTATTAAATTAACTTAACAAGCTACTATTAGCAAGTTAAATCACTCCAAATGATAAACTATACACTGAGCATGATGTTTAGCAAACTCAGGGACACCCCCGACTTTTTAGGAATCACACAGAAATATACCAGTGATCACTTCGACAGCGATTTCTCCCAATTGGCTGAATAGATTGACTTGAAACTTTGTAGTGTTGTAGAATGCTTTGAGCTGGTTCCAATGAGCCCTTGATCATTAAATTTGGTTCAGTAGATCTTGAGATATGCTCTGTTGAAGTTGACAGAGTTGGAGGTAGTCACTCAGAGAAAACAGAGACTATGAATATATGTATATTGATTAAATCTAATGATTGTACATTCCCATTGGCATGTAATGTGATGCCCAGTGGTACTCAGAGGTGTAGGCTATGTAGTAGCTCTCACACACTCAATGATTGACTCAGAATTGCCTCGGGAGGAGTGAAGGATACCCGCGACTTTTGACTTGTAGCTTTTATAGAGATTGAGTAAAATTTTGAATTTCAAATCTATGTCAATCTCCTTGAATTATGTACCTAAAAGTGAATGAGATATTCTCTCAATCATTCACCTACTCAATCAATCAAATTTTCCACGACTTCCTCTGTTAGGTGTGATTACATGAGTGGTTAAAGTCATATAGACTTTTACATGAGATAAAAGTAAGAATCACTAAGACTAGGTTCACATGATTATTGACTCTTGTGAATGTATCATCCAAGGGTTCAATCTTTTATGCTTTCCAAGGGTTCAATAGTCCAAGCTTTAAGTTGGGTCTTCAAAGGTACACAACAAAGCCAAGTGTTATGGCTTGTTTGCACCAACAGCCCAAACTCAACCATCTTTTGGAAAGGAATATCGTTGCATTTTCCCAAAATACAGCCTTCACAAACATGTTTTCCATGCGCCTCAACTTTGGGCAAAGAGGACACCATTTTAGATTTCTATAGGTGTAGCAAACTAGTGAAATTCAGATGACGAAAGCATGAAATGCCAAAGCTTTGCATCTAACATAGCTTGAGAATCATGTATTGCACATGCCAAATCATTCAAAGATCTTTCATAGTCTATGAGCTTATACAGCCCATTACATAAAATGACAGAAGCAATAATCACATCGCCATTTGACAGATCATGAACTGTACATCTGTCATCAACAAATTTTACAACCAAGCCAATCTTCGCTAATGCAGAAACCGATAACAATTTTTTCTTGAGCCCTAGCACAAACAAAGCATATAAGAGGAGTTGTTGGTGCATGTAACAGTATTCCCTGTAAGGGTAGGCTCAAGTGAAGAGAAGAAACTACGCTGCGAGGTAATATGTTTGGTCCTCCAACTGTCAAAATACCAAACATCTGAGTCTATTACAGACATGCACTACTCATGAGAAGATGGATCAAAACTGCAAACAGTAGTAGACACCCATTCTTCTTCCTGCACAATGTTAGGAGACTCTGTTTTTGGTGTAGAGGCTTCTCCAACAACCATTCCAGCCTCTTTCTTCTTTGCCTCTTTAGCAGCCTGTTTTGGAATCATAGTTCTTTATTACATGATCCTTTGCTTTATAGTACTTGCAAAACAATTTTTGCTTTTCTGATTTCTTTTCATCTTTGTCTTCCCTCTTCGATTGTGCAGAATTAGCAAATTTCTACTTACTAGTTGAAGAGCTCCATTTTCCTTTGCTTTTCTCACTATCTAGGAAAGCTTGAGCTTGAAAAAAGGTTTGAAGTAAAGTATGAAGCAAAGATGAACATATGATGCTTGAAGTTTAGTGCATGGTCAGAAGATGAAGACTTGTATATACATGTATACTAATCTTGTAATTAGTGCATAAAAGCTTTATATCCTTGGTGAGTCAAGATGTAAAAAATCTATATGTACATGTTATAAATGTATGATGAGTAGTGGAGATGATGTATGACAATAATTAGAAGTCATTAGAAGAATTAGAGAGTAAGAGGAAGAAATCAATCCATCAAATGTACATTTTCTCATAATAGTAGAGAATCTGAAAAATTGCACCTTGATCTTTTGTTCAACACTCCTTCGATGTTCATTCTCTTGATGAATGCTTTTATACAAATATAAATCTTTAGTTGAGGGACCCATGTACCCATTTTGAGGCTTTAATTGTAACCAGGCTGAGAGAATTTTAAGTAGGAACATTTACATGTGTAAATGTGAAGAAGTGAAGATAGGAATAAGCCCAATCCTGGTGGTCAATGTTTTGATCATATCTCCCTCCACAGTGTACATTTTTTAGCAAATAATCATTCATTCTTTAAGTTGAAAGTTAAGCTACTTGTTGCTAAAAGAATTTGAATAAATGAGGTCTAGTTTGGGAGAACCATGCATTAGAATATGCAGGTGTTAAAGTCGACCACACAAAAGAACAATTTCAAACATGGGTAGATTGTTTGGAGCCAATCCCAAGATCTACTCAATTGTTTTAAGAGATTTATCTTGGAGGTGCAAAAACTTATGGAGACACCTTATATACAGTTTCAATGAACATTTTACACATTTGATGAGTCAATGAGTGAATTAAGTGCAACAGACTTTTCTGAATAATCAATTTCTTCACAGTTAGTTCAGAGTTTGATAATTTAGCATTGGTCTTCCCAATTGGTTAAGGTTTTGAGTTTTTCTTGATATAGAGTGCTCTAACATCAAGGATAACATTTTCTTTTGGAGATTAACAATCTCCATCAGTGGTATCAGAGTATGAGTCATCAGATTTGAGGAAAGGAGGACCCCGACTATTGCAAATACACAGAACTTAATCCTTGAAGATTTAAAAGGTTAAAGTTTGAAGTGAAAGTTAGAAAATGAGGCTTGAATCTATCAAGAAGATCAAAATGAACTACATTCAAAGTAAAGTTACATTCATTATTGAAAAAACTTGAAGAATTTATTGCACAGGTGAAGAAAGGATGGGAGATTCTCTTCAGATAGAGAAATTGGATAGAGAAAACTATCCTGCTTGTTCAATAAGGATGGAAGTTCATCTCATGAGCAAAGACCTGATAGGATATATTATAGATGAAGAAGAAAAACCAAGATTTAGGGATCCTAGTGTTCCAACTAGGGAAGAGCTCTCAGATTTGAAGCCATGGATGAAGAAGGATGCTCAAGCAAGGAGCATTATCTACATGGGATTCAATGATTACTTGCTATCTCACATAAGAGGACTTGAAAGTGCAAGTGATATATGGAATGCTTTGGAGGAGCATTTCCAAAACACCACAAAGTCAAGGAAGGCATCTTTATGGGCAAAGTTCACTACATTCAAGAAGAAGGCCTCTCAATCTATTTTTTATTATGTAGCAAGGATGAAGGACATTGCAGATGCCTTAGGAGCAATTGATGAAGATATTGAAGAGGACAAATTGGTAAGACAAATTCTCACAGTTTTGAGAGGAGATGAAAAGTGGAAGCCTTTCATTCTATCCACTAAATTGTCTCTAGATCATTTCACTCGTGATTTGAAGTAGTTGCTAGGACATATGCTAACCTTTGAGCAGGATGTGAAAGGTGATGTTGATAAATGTACAGGTCAAGCAATGTATTCAAAGGACAAGAAGAAGATGAACATAGGCAAGCAACAATTGAATGAAGATGAAGGCACCACTAGTTAAGCTAACTTCCTAAGAGGAAGAGGAGGTGGCAAAGGAAGAGGAAGAGGTAGAAGCAATAAAGATTGTGTCAAAGCTTGCTGGATTTGCGGTAAGTCTATTCATTTAGCTCATGAATGTTGGCATAATAATCAAATAGTGGAGGATACAATCAAAACATCAATTCAAGAGGAAGAGGTAATAGAAATCAGAGAGGTAATTTCAAAGGTATAGGTAGTAGAGGTTACTTTGGAAGAAATGCAAGTTGATATATTTAGGTAGTGATGTGTGTGAACACACTAGGACTGCCGGGGCAATTTTTTCCCTCTTTAGGAGGTTTTTTCCCCCGACTTGTATATATGCCTATTGCCCTAATGGGCTACTTATCTTTGTGCATTCTCTAGTAATACATTTAGTATTGTGTGTTTGTGATCCAAGCTTCTTCTTCTTCCTTGTGCTGTTCACATGCTTCTGCAAACGTCTATCTCCAACGATTCGTATCAGAGTAGGTCGTTGCTTCATCTAGGGCACCGTCAACACTCCTCCATTTGCACTCTCAGAATCGCACGAATTTTGCTGAGCATACTCAGCGTGTTTACGAGATCGTTTCGGCCTCCAAACGCACTATCATAGTGCTTGTGCAGGCTATTTCATCTTTTTGTGCCAAAGGTATATACAAGTTTTTGTTCGCCAGTTTAAACTTCTCAAAGTCTGCTACAAGTCTAGCAGAACTTGTCTGGGCAGTTCTGTTCAACTTTTTGAGATATAGTCAGTTTTCTGCATCAAGGTATTTTAGTCATCAACCATGGCTGAAAGCAGTGATGTATCATTAGGGGAAAAAATGAACCCTGAATGGGCCTTTTAGATTAAGGACTGATTAGTGATGGACCAACAGAAGAGGGTGGTGGCCACAGTCTATGCCCTATAAAATACTAGGTTGAAGGGGGAAGAGGGGACATATTTCTCCCTTATTTAATGAGCTACCTCTAGAGAGAGAAGAAATCTCGTAACTCAGTTGGGCCCAAAAATTCAAAATTTCTAAAAAGTTAAAAAACTCATCATAACACCTGAAAATGGACCCCCAATTACTTTTTAGGGTCAAAAGTACTCTTTTTTACCCCAAATTCAAAATCCGTGCATGTTTTGAGCTAAAAAAATGGGTTTTTTTCAAAAAATACTAAAAAAAGAGTTATTTCCCTCATAAACCTCACATTTTCATACCCAGGTCCCAAAAAGTCATCTTTTCCCACTACTTTCACTCTGTAGCACACCATTGCAGCTCTTGTTTCTACACTCCAAGCTACCTGCATCTCCTATCTCGAATTAATGTTGTAGCTTGAAGACCTTTAGCTTCAATGGCAACACCTAAAGCTTCTATGCGACCGAAAGATAAAATCCTCACATTAAGATGTCACAATATCAAAGCCACAGATGGATAGTGGCTATCACATGAGTACTCCAAATGTGCATGGTTGTATATGCAACCCTCTAGAGTTGGGCCTCATCGAGTTAGAGATCATGGAAACTTAGATCTTCATTGGAAGGGAACGTTACTTGGCTTCAAGAAGCACAGAGACAATGGGATGGTTGCTATTGTACAACATGCTTTTACAATGGCAACTATGAAACTTGAAAACTCTAGTAGAATGAGATATCCTGTGAATTGTAAGTATTACTCTACAATATTTTATCTTTTCTTATGTCGGATATATTTCTGAACTATTTAGATATGTTTTTGTTTGTTTCAGATATATTTCCTTCTACTTTGGTGGAAGAGCAACCACTTCATAGTCTTACAGGTACTTTCCAGGCATTGCATGGAGATGCCGGTGCACTAGTCTTTCCAGAAATATCTCGTGCTCAACTTTACCATGATAGAGTTTTCTTTTACACACATAGATATGTTGTACCCTCTACAATGAATGGTTTTGGAAGGTTAGAGAGAATTGAAGTACATTCTCTTCTTAGCTTGGAGTGGCCAAAACCTGATATATGGTCCGTATCATCTTTGAAGCAGAAGATGGTAATGGATATACATAACTCTTTGAAATTCACAAAAGTGTCTAGGTCTGTAGGTTTGCACTGGTCTTTGCCCATTCATTGTTTTGTATATTTATTCCAAGGATTCTCATTCCAAGAGACTTCCACCATGTTCATGTGTAAAGATATCACATATGAGCAAGTCAAAAGTCTTCTTGGTGAATATTGGGGTTTGATAGAATGAGTTGCAAAAGGTGATAAATATCTTTGTGAAATAGGTGGAACAGGTATAGGATTTTGATATTTGAAACAATGTACTTCATTATACATGAGATTCTACTATGATCGTTGGATGTGCAAACTTGGCAAATGGATACCATTTCAAACTTCAGAGGGAATACAAAATGAAAGTCCCTATAGATTGGAGGAAAGATGGAATAGATGTCTCATTGTCATAGTTCTTTTGCAACCTGATAATGTCACTTCTTGGGCCCTAGTCATTGTATCTCATGGTTTTTGCACTTTCAAGAACCTTGTAAAAAGTAGGACATTTGATTCATGTTAGATATTGTATATACCTTCTTCTCTGATCCCTGCTCTCCTACTAAGATATCTAAAAATTCTCTTGATCTAGAATTGGCCTAGAAATACTTTACATCATGGATGAGCATCGCAAATTTTGTGATGCATTCTTGCATTTGCAAGCACTTCAAGTTGTACAATCATTGATACCAATAATTTGTAAATTTTGTAAGATTTGATATTTGTAATGAAAACATGTCTACTCTCACATTTTTGTAGTCTACAACTGTGCATTTATAATTTCTCTTGGTGTTTATTCAATTTTCACTTTTATATAGAGTATGTTCAAGTTCACAATAATTGACATTTTATTGGTTAATTTTCTCAATAGATGATCATTTATGAAGTTTGAAATTACAAAGGATAAAACTATAAAAGGCCATTCATGTTAGATATACTCAATACTTACTCCTCAAGTACCACAAATGATCCATGGTGCTCTAAGTTATAAGGCCCCCATTATGAGGAGAAACCACTTTGAAAGTACAAAAATCCATGGAACCTTAACTTCTAAGCTAGATGAGTTTTATGGGTGAAAATTTATGGTAATAAATGGTCTTTGTGATTGATGCCATGAGGTAAGTGGTGCATAAAAGTTTTTCCAATTAGAATGCCATTCAAGCTGAAAATAAAGGCCCTCTGGTGCCATGGAATTTCCCCATAGACCCTTAATGGGAGGAGTTCAAAGGGGGATTTCTGCCTTATGTGGGGTATAGAGGCACAACAAGAATGCTAGACATGAAGATATTATCCTAAATTATATTTTGCAAACTATTTTATCTCACGTGACTATGTTTGTTTATACTGGATCGCATTGTAGAAGTTGTATATGCATGGATCACTGTAGAGTAAGTGACTTGTTCGAAATAAGTTCCACAGCTCTAAAAATCTAAATAATAAAGTTTCATATCCACTAAAAATAACCTTGCATGGCCTCAAAAGTATAAAAAAAGAGGAGCCATAGAAACATGGGATATGTCTTCGCAAAAGTTTTGTAGAGGCCTATTGTGTGTTTCTATGGATGAACTTTTTTTGTGCTTTTGAGGCCATGCAAGTTTATTTCTAGTGGATATGAAACTTTATTATTACAAATTGAAGGTCCATGAAACTCATTATGTGCTCAACTCAATTTACTAATGGAAAAATGAGTTTATAACCATCAATGATTTGCTCTGCACACATAGTATGTTGACTTGAGTGCATATGATTATGAACATATGATATAGATCAATGTGGAGTTGAGCATGTGTAAGAAAGGTTATGAAAAAGTATATTACCAATGAGATAATTTCACATTACAAAACATCTCTTCAAGAAGAATGATCACAGTCATATATGCTCCTATCTAGTTCTTGGGTTGCATAATTTCCCTAAAATTTGCAAGAACTAATACTTATTTCCACCATTTGATGACCTTGCATGACCTCAAAGCACCAAAAAAGGGTTTATATCTCATGAATGGTTTAGATTTTGAAGAAATGGATGCTACCATCACGTCCGGAACATGCACAAACCCTAAGATTGACTGTTTATTTGTCTAATTCTGACATCTAGAGCCTTGGTAACCTCAAAAAGCACCAAAAAAGGGCCAGCCACAGAAATGCGGGATAGGACTTTTGCAGAGGCCTATCCCGCATTTCTGTGGCTGGCCCTTTTTTGGTGCTTTTTGAGGTTACCAAGGCTCTAGATGTCAGAATTAGACAAATAAACAGTCAATCTTAGGGTTTGTGCATGTTCCGGACGTGATGGTAGCATGCATTTCTCCAAAATCTAAACCATTCATGAGATATAAACATTTCCATAGAATTTATGGTTTTACAATGGTTTCCTTTATGTTTATGACATCACCTCCCTCTCAAAACGATAAGTTCCACGGGAAGTAGCTATGTAACTGTGAGATTTTTTGGAAATTGAATCTTCATAGTTATTGGTCTTTTTAGAGTTCTTTATATGTTGTACTGGAACACGATGATGATGGATATCCATGATGGTACTAGAAAGGGTTTGTTGTATATCTAGCAAAAGAATCAAGGGCATGATTCTCATGATGGATAGTACTCCTTTTCTGACTCAGATGATGATCTTTTGATGTGGAATGGTGATCGTGGAAGTCTTAAACCCAGCTTGTATCTTCTTCCTAGGACATTTGAGTATGATGTGGTTAGTGACAATACAACTCCTTTCTTTCAAATTTTAGGTTCATGGACCTTATTATATGCACAACCTAGTTGAACAATGCAAATACTAGTTTTGATTCTAAGGGATTTGTTTTGCACACATACCATCTTTACGCAAGTGGATACAATTATGAAAATATGATATAGATCAATGTGGACTTGAGCATGTGTAAGAAAGATGATGAAAAGTAGATTATCATAATGGAAATGTGATTTTACAAAATGTATCTCTTCAACAAGAATGATTACATAATCATGTATGGTCCCATCTAGTTTCTTTGGTTGTATGGTCATCATCTTCACATGAGCTACACACAAGTCAATATCTTTCAAAATAGAAGTAAGAAATGCATCTCCTTCCTCTTGGATGGCTTGAAGTGCTATTGATTATATCCAAAGTCTAGTGCATTAACTTTGAATCACTAAGGATCGATAATGTTTGCTCACTTTTTTGTTGCTTTTGCATTAGGAGAAACTTTAGGTTGTGCTACATATGATCTATGATGTGGTTTGTAGTTCTTATTCATTTTACATCTATGCCTTGATTGACATTGTGACACAATTTATGGAATATGTTTCTTTTCTCATATGTGGGTAGTGTTCTTTGACCTTATAGGAGTGACTTTATAGCCTCTACTTGATATGATGTTGGAATATGCATATGTTTCATGATGATTCCTTGAAGCTCTCCTTTTTGGATGACTTGGAATGGTTACTTCATGCATGTTTCATCAGCCATGTTCCATTTGGAGGTAGATTGAGTTCAAATGGTTCATCACCAATGATTAGTGGATCTATTATTCCCCTTTTTGCATGTCCTTAGAATCTTTTTATGAATGGTCACATCTATGGCAGTTGATCTTCATCATGCTCACAAGAATGATTCTATGGATGAGGGTATGAACTATTTTGATATTCTTAATCGACTTCACTCTGTCATATTGAGCCACTCTATGAATGTGTGGTGAGCTCTGTTGCATGTAGACCACTTCATCCTCTGTGATGGAGCTTCATCCAAGGTGGTCATTATGTACCTTGAGCATGGATAGGATATACCACAAAAAACTTGTTAGTATAAAATAATCAATGATGCCTCTTATGTAACTTGCATTCCAAGTTGAACCCTAAAACACGTTTTGTGCATGACATTGATCACGATGCAAAGGACTTGCTGATAACCTCCAATTTTCACTTGCAATGTTGTGTTGTAATTTCATGAAAACATTTCTAATAGTCAAACTCTTGCAAAAGCTGTTTGAAGAAAAGCAAGTGAGTATTATTCCAACTAGTCAACATGCATATAACCACTAATATGACATGTACTTTTTAAGACATTACTATTAGATCTATAGTGGGACTTTTCCATCACTACTGTACTAGAATCTTGATTGATAAAAATTGATACATCAAAATTCTCCATATGACAATACAACATGTAATATTTCAATGAATAAAATGAGCATAATTTAAAGAAACAAACAACATCTGAATGTAGAATGTACCTTACCTTTCACTATTCCAAGTCATTGATGATTAGTATCTTTAATATGAATTTGCACCTATCACCACAACATGTAGAAAAAAGATAAAGATATATAAAATCAAATTCAAAAGGGGTATGAAAAGAAAATTAGTAGAGGTAGAATTCATTCTAGAAGAAGAACATTGATTTTTGAAGCCTTTATAGATTAAAAATTTATTTATTTATTGTTTTGTACAAACAGAAGCATATGTATATGAGTTCTTCATAAACTAAGGATATGATTTCTTCATTGACTACTTAGTCATGGTTGCATGCTAAACATACCTAGGCATATTTTGTTTTATGTGTAAGTACTATGTGGCAATATCAATCATGTCCTCTTTATAATTCATGTTCCTAATGAATAACTTCTATAATCATGGAGAAATGCTTCTCACACACATTTTCCTATCCATACTGTGTAATATTGGTGTCATTCTTTTAAAAAGAAGGAGAAGTAAGAGAAACTATTAACAATTTAAAGTGCTTCTTTGGTGTTGATGAAGCACTTATTTCTTAGATGAATTACCTATGCAAAGGAAATATTGGTTTGATTCTTTTGCAAATATGAGAATCAAGAAAAATATATACCTCATTAGAAGAATATGGTGTCTCTGTCCTCCCACTCCACATGAAAGAGTTTCCAATGATGGTATTGTGTGCTTTTCCTCCTAGAAAGTAGTAGATGAATACTGGAAAGTAAAATGAATAGTACATCTTTGATCACAAAGAAAGAATGAACCACCTACTTGGACATGAATATTGTCATCTCATGGGAGAAAAATTTCTTTGTCAGTGATTCTATTATTGTTACATCTTCTCCTTGGAGGAAATTGTTCGAGTAACCCATGGCTGCTAGAATTCAAGAGGTAAGAGAGAGAAAGATAGAAGAGAATCAGAATAACATGTGTATTGGACTAAGAAGTATATGTACATAGAGAAAATTACTTTTTTGATATGTGTATGGGTGAGGGTGAGGTTTTCCATTCTTTGTGAGTGAAAATGATAAAAATTTGAAAAACTCATTTTTTGAGGTAGGGAAAATTACGAGTTTGATGATGTGGCACTTTACTTTTGGAGCAGTTTGAAAAAAGAACTATTTTGAGTGATTTTATTAAAAAATCCATAAAAAAAAGTAACTTCTGACATGTATATTAAGAAATGGGCCCTTTTTAGTAAGCAATAACTAACTGTGTGACTTTTAAAAAAAATGTCATTTTTTTATTCACAAGATGGACGGATTTGATGATGTGTAAAGTGGAATCTCTCTCTCTTTCTTTTACAGAAGAGAGAGATGACCTTACTTGGGCCTAAAAAAAAGCCTAGTCTTGCCTACTAAAAAGTGCTCTATTAAATGCACTTTGTTCCCTCAAGCAAGAACAAGATAAGGTTTAATCCCTTAAACTTACGAATCCTTACAAGGCCCATGCAGGGTTCATTTTTTCCCCAAATGTTCTGTATGTTGGCTGTTGAGGACAAGTTGGATGGTACCAACTACCCATTATGGGCTTATATGATGCGACATGTATTGGATGCAAAAATGGTCCTATGCAAACACCTTCTTTTGGGAATTATCTTTACTTTGTGACTTTCATCGATGATTTTTCCATGCATGCATGGGTATATCCATTGAAGGCAAAGTCCGAAGTGTTCATGTGCTTCAAACAGTTTTTGGTTTTGGTTGAAAATTTTTGAGCATGTAAAATGGGCACCCTCCATTTTGATCGAGGGGGGGAATATATGTCTTCTGATTTTAATGCATTTCTGGCTGAACGTGGGATAAAACGCCAGTGTACAGTGCCATATACACCTCAACAGAATGGATTTGCTGAACGAAAGAACATGTCACTCATGGAGATGGCAAGGTGTATGGTCAAGAGTCAGGCTTTACCACATAGTTTCTGGCTTGAGGCTGTCATATGTGCAGCATATGTAGTGAACAGGTGTCCCAGTAAAGCACCGCAGTCTATCACTCCATATGAGGCTTGGCATGCCCGCAAGCCATCTATTTCTCATTTGCGTGTTTTTGGTTGTTTGGTATATGCATTAGTGCCTGAACAAGATTGCAAAAAATTGGATGATAAGGCAGTAAAATGTATTTTTGTTGGGTACGGTTCTGAAAGTAAAGGCTATCATCTGTATCATCCACAGACTAAACGCATTTTGGTTAGCCGTGATGTTGTCTTTGTGGAAGATGCCATTCAGCCATTGCTTTCATGTACTAAGGAGACATCTGTTAGCTCCAAAGACATGTATGATACTTTGATGGCTCTTTTTTATAGGTGGACAGTCTAGTGTTGGTCTTAATGAGGCAACTTCTCAGCCTTTGCAGGTTTCATGTGATGATGCAGATCATTCCATTTCTGATGCATATTTACATGATGCACTAGTTGATGAGAGAGCTGATATTGAGCAGGCAAAAACTATGCCAAAATGGCTAGTGCAGACTTTGCGTGACAGTAAATTAGATGCACCTCTATCATATCATACTCATTCAGGCTCTCATAGTGCCTCTTTTGCATCATATTGCTATGCTATGGCTACATCTAGTCTCTATGATGAGAATGAGCCTGTTTCCTTTGATGAAACACAAAATTCAGAAAATTGGATGGCTGCTATGCAATCTGAATATGATGCAATAATGAAGAATGGTACTTGGTCTTTATGTGACTTGCCTCCTAGCAAGAAGGCCATTGGCACTAAGTGGGTATACAAGCTGAAGCGTAAACCTGATGGTACAGTTGACAGGTATAAGGCTAGGCTTGTTGCAAAGGGTTATGCACAGGAAAGAGGCATTGATTTTGATGAGACCTTTGCACCTACATGTCGTATGACTACTGTTCAGAGCATTTGTGCACTTGCAGCCCATCATGGTTGGAATGTACATCAGTTGGACATTAAAACAACATTTCTGAATGGTGACTTGCATGAAAAAGTGTATGTTTTTCAGCCCCGTGGCTTTGTGTAGAAAGGGCATGAAAACCAATTGTGCAGGTTAACGAAGGCACTATATGGTTTAAAGCAAGCACCACGTGCTTGGTATGAGAAGATACATGCCTATCTGGTTGCACATGGTTTTGAGAACAGTCCAACTGAAAGCACCTTATATGTTAAGCGTGCTAATGATGTGCTTCTGATCATTGTTGTCTATGTTGACGACATGCTGCTCACTGGTCCTATTGAGAATCATATTGTTGATTGCAAGGCTGATTTGCATGCCTCATTTGAGATGTCTGATTTGGGGCATTTGCATCACTATTTGGGCATTCAGTTTATGCAAGTTGATGGTGGAATGGCTTTGTGTCAAACGAAATATATTGACACATTATTGCAGCGTTTTGGCCTTGAAGACTGTAAGCCTACTGCCACTCCTATGGAGACAGGTTTACGATTGACTCTTCATGATGCTAGAGATCCATTTGATGGTGTTCTCTATCAGCAAGCTATTGGATGCTTGATTTAGTTATGCATTACTCGGCCAGATATTCAGTTTGCTGTCTCACAGATGAGCAGGTTTATGCATTGCCTAGGAGTCACGCATTGGAAGGCGGTTAAGCGCATCTTTTGCTACTTGAGTGGTACTCGACTACTTGGGTTGTTTTATCCCAAGGGAGGATCACTATCGCCTGATTTGCATGTTTTTTCTGACTCTGATTGGGCTGGTTGCTATGACACTCGTGTGTCCACTAGTGGCTTTTGCTTCATGCTTGGTAGCTCATGTATATCTTGGTTGAGCAAGAAGCAGCCTAGTGTGGCCACTTCCAGTTGTGAGGTTGAGTATAGGGCAGCTTTCATAGCTACTGTTGAGTGTGTGTGGCTCAGATGCCTTATGGCTGATTTGGGTGTTGGTCAGTCTTCTACCACCACCATCTTCACTGACAGTCAGAGCGCATTGGTAGTTGCAAGGAACCCTATGTTCCATGCTCACACTAAGCACATTGAGGTGCATTATCATTATGTGCGGGAGAGGTTCTCTACTGGGGAGATCAGCTTGGCATGTGTGCCATTGCAGGAGAACGTTGCAGGCCTTTTCACGAAGGCTCTGCCTAGGGAGAAGTTTGAAGCTTTCCGCAAAGCTTTGGGCTTACTTCCTTTTGTGGAGTGATTTCCACATAGCTTGGCACTTCCTTATACATGAGTGCCAGCTCCTTGCTCACCGCCTCACTCCCAGGGGGGATTTGTTGATATATTTAGGTTGCAATGTGTGTGAACACACTAGGACTACCGGGGCACTTTTTTCCTTCTTTAGGAGGCTTTTTCCCTCGGCTTGTATATACGCATATTGCCCTAATGGGCTACTTATCTTTGTACATTCTCTAGTAATACATTCAGTATTGTATGTTTGTGCTCCAAGCTTCTTCTTCTTCCTTGTTCTGTTCGGGTGCTTCTGCAGATGTCTATCTCCAACAATGGAGGTAGAGGCTTTCAACGTCAATCCTACAATAATACCTACTACAACTATGCTTTAGATCAGAAGGAGGATTCAACCTTAATTATGATTGCAAATTGTGAAAGACAAAGTGAAGATCAAAGAGTCTTCTACATTGACTCAAAGTGTAGCAATCACCTGAGTGGCAACATAGCTTTGATGACTGATTTAGAAAATAAGGTGAGTAGTCATGTAGTTCAAATAGGTGATAATACAAAGCACAACGATAAGGACTCTCATAGCTATTGCTACATGTAAAGGTTGGAAACTATGTCAATTAGATGTGAAGAATGCTTTTCTAAATGGTTACATTTCAAAAAATGTTTCATGGATAAACCAGAAGGTTTCAAGAATAAAAGGTCTCCATAGTATGTATGTAAGCTCAAGAGAGCTTTGTATGGTTTGAAGTAGGCCCCAAAGGGCATGGAATTAGAGACTTGTGAAGTATTTGAAAGAGCTTGGTTTCGAAGTGTTTAAAGCACATAATAGCTTGCTTGTTAAAGCAAGTGATGATGGGTTAATTTACATGTGCATATATTTTGATGACATAATTCTTATAGGTATAGATGAGAAGGGCATACAAAGTCTAAAAAAGAAAATGGAGAAAGAGTTCAAGACTAGTGACTTGGGAGACTTGTCATATTTCTTGGGTATGGAGATTTCATATACCCAACATGCAGTGTATGTGACTCAAGAAATGTATTTGAAGAATTTGCTAATCAAGTTTAAAATGGAAGATCGCAAGGTAGGATCTACCCAAATGGAGGTGAATCATAAATTGAGAAGATATGGAGGAGAAGAATTCAAGGACATGAAGTTGTATCAAAGTGTGGTTGGTAGTCTAATCTTTGCTACATTAACTAGGCCTGATTTCTCATATGCAGTTGGAGTGTTGTCTCAATTCATGCATTGTCCTAGGAAAGAACATTGCATTGTAGGAAAAAGGGTGCTGAGATACATTAAGTGTACACTCAAAGAAGGTTTGTATTATGGATTCACATTAGATAAAAACATCAAGATATATAGTGATATAGATTGGGCACGTAATCTTGATGATAGGAAATCAACCTATGGGTATATATGTTATGTGGGAGATAAGTAATTTTCTTGGTGTTCTAAGCTAAGAAGCAACATACAGTTTCTTTGCGATCCACAAAAGTAGAGTATAAAGATATGTTTGAATCTGTAAAGGAGGTTATATGGTTGCAGACTCTCATAAAGATTTTTGACATCATTTAGAGTACGCCCACTACTCATGGAGATAATATGAGTTCATTGTATCTAGCTGCTAACCCTTTTTTTCATGCTAGGACTAAACATATTGAGATTCAATATTATTTAATGAGAGAGATTGTAAATGATAAAGAAATTGAAGTCATACATACTTCTACAAAAGATCACATTGTAGACATGTTAACCAAAAGCTTGGATGGACCTAAGTTACAAAGGTTCAAAGACATGGCAGGTATAAAGAAGATGGAGAAAATCACAATTCATGATTGAGGGGGGAGCTCTTGGTGCACGAAAATAAAAAATTGGTGAGTTGGAAGAAGGTTTGAAGTCAAAAAGTGAAGCAAAGATCAACATATGAGGCTTGAAGTTTAGTGCACCGTCAGAGGATGAAGACATGTATGTACATGTATACTAATCTAGTATTTAGTGCATAAAAACTTTATATCCTTGATGAGTCATGATGTAAAACATCTATATACACATGATATACATGTATCACCAGTAGTGGAGATGATGTATGAAAAGAATTATAAGTCATTAGAGGACTTAGACAGTAAGAGGAAGAGATCCATCCATCAGATGTACATTTTCTCATAATAGTAGAGAATATTTAAAATTGCACCTCGATCTTTTGTTCTGTGCTCCTTCTTTGTTTCTCTTCTTGATGAATGCTTTTGTACACATCTAAATCTATAGTTTAGTGACCTTTGTACAAGTTCTAAGAGTTTTATTGTAATCACGTGAGAGAATTTTAAGGAGGAACATTTACATGTGTAAATGTGAAGAAGTGAAGATAGGAATAGGTGCAATCCCAATGGTCAATGTTTTGATCATATCTCCCTCCACATTGTAAAGTTTTGAGCACATAAGCACTCATTCTTTAAAGGTAATCTACTTGTGGCTAAACACATTTGAATAAACAAGGTCTACTTTGGGAGAGCCATGCATAAGAAGTTGTACGTGTCAAGGTCGACTATACAGAAGAACAGTTTTAGAAATAGGTACATTGTTTGGAGCGAATCTCAAGATGTACTGAATTGTTTGGAGAGATTTAACTTGGAGAACGTGCACAAAATTTAGGAGACACCTTTGTTGGAACATCAAGCTTACACTATGCTTGAGGTGGATTTGATCTACATCGAAGGCTATCGCATCGAAAGAATATCCGTTGGAGAGTTCTTTTTCTTATGCTCATTTATTGTATTTTTTGAGAAATTTTTGATGGTTCTTTTACCGTTGTAAAAGCGTTGAGCTTTACACATGTAAAGGTAGAAAGATAGAGCCCAAATCCCATGAATTTGTGGTGGTTGAAGTTGCATTCAATCAAGCAAATCAATCACCTAAAAGTAGATCAAACTAGATCTTCACTTTTCCTAGATTGTAGGAAAGTGAATTGATTCCCTCCAACAACCATTCCCACCTTCATTTGAATTCAAATTCAGCTTGTAAAAGTCTTAGAACACTCCTAGAGGCTATATAAAGACTTGAAATCACTTGTACATTACATGGAAGCAATATACATACACTTGTGACCATCATTGTGTTGCTCCTTCAATTTTCTGCATCATCTTCTTTGCCAACAGTGATCTTGCAGAGGTTGTTGCTCTCTCTCCAGAGCTCCAAATTGCGTGCAAAATGACTCATTGGAAAGGTATTAGTTTCTAGTTTATGCCTATAAATTTTAAAAAGCATTTGGTTTGGTAGATTGGGAGAAATAGTGGTTTTGTTTTCTCGGGGTCAATCTCGACGTATTCCTAAAAAATAGGAAGTACCACTGGTGAATGTCCCATTCATTCCTATAGCATATTTTGCTTATTCCTTATAATTTTATGCATTCCATACACTCAACCCTATATGTATCACTCCCATAAAAGGATTGTTTCTAATTGTAATCACGCTGGTCGCTATGGGCATTTGAAGTTCATTGTCTCTTCCATAGATAGTAAGTTTTTTGAGCTAGTCGACCCGCAAACCTATCTCTTTTGTATCGGCTCATTCTCCTCGATGCTCCAAAGTACATAGTGTGTTTTGTTGCACTTATTGCATGCCTATAAGGTCTATTTGAGTCTCCATAAGCTCAAGGGCTGGTCTTGTGCCAGTTGGCTTGACCAAACTTCGTCGCTTCGCAACGCACTTTTCTACCTTCTACAAGCTTCTCCAAGTTTTTTCAGTGGTATCAAAGCTAGATCAAGATGAGTGATGCCTTTCCCTCAGTGATCGAGAAGCTTGATCGACACAACTAAGAGGCTTGGCAAATCAGAATGGAGGCCTATTTGCAAGGTAGACATCTTTATGGAATTATAGCATGTGATGAAGCTATGCCTATTCCAAGATCCATAGGAGGACCTACACAAGAGGAGATAGATAAGCTCACACTTTGGTGCACAAGGGATGCTCAAGCAAGGTGGTACATACTAAACTCTATCTCTGACTTTCTATTACTACATATTAGAGGATGCAAGACATCTCAAGAGACTTGGGATGCCCTCGAGACTTTCTTTTCTACTAGTACCAAAGCAAGATAGAATCATCTTTGGAAGGAGTTCAACCAAATGAAGAAGAAACCTAAACAAACCATCACAGAGTTTGTTACCAAGGTCAAGGAGGTTGCGGATCAGTTAGCATTCATTCGAGAGCTGATTGAAGAGGAGGTCATCATGAGGCAAATTGTCAATGGCATTTGAAGTGATAAGCAATGGCAATCCTTCACGACCGCTTATGATCTCATCATGGATGTGCTAACTCCAGACTTGAACATCTTTCTTGGACAATTCTTCAATCAAGAAGCCAACAATAGCATAAAGGAAGGTAATTCTTATCATGGTAATTCAACTAGTGCTCTATATGCAGATAAGAAGGATAAGAAGCACAAAGGCAAGAAGAAGGAAGAAGATGAAGAAGAGACTTCTCAAGCCAACTTTGCAAGCAAGAGCAAGTGGAAAGGGAAGAAGAAAGGACCAAAGAAAGACAAAGCCAAAGGTCAGAAAGTTCAACCTTGTGCCATATGCGATAAGACCAACCACACCACTCAGAATTGTTGGTTCAATGGGAAGACCCAAAAAGGAAGTGGAAGAGGTGGATATGGCAGCAATAGAGGCAGAGGTGGACACAACTTCCACAATAACAATAGAGGCTATAATAGAAGGGACTACAACAATTATGGAGAAGATCAACCACATGAAGTCTCATTGCTTCTTATGAATCTAAGCCACAAAGAAGGTAAAGAACATGATCATTTGTTCTAAATAGATTCAGGATGTTTGAATCATGTTGCAGGCAACATTGCTCTTCTATCTGATTTGGAAAGTCCAAAGCATAGACATGAAGTGCAAACAGGGGATGACACAAAGCACAATGTGGAGAAGATTGGTAATGTCAAAGCTTCCAATGGCAGGACAAACATTCTAAGTAAGGTTCTCTATGTACCGACTATCACTAAAAACCTGATCAGTGTAGGTCAAATAGTTGAAAAAGGCTTGCAAGTTAGGTTCACCCAACATTGAGCCTTTGTGGAAGATCCATGTCAAGGCTTCAAGAAGATAGCTCGAGGTGAGAAGCATGGTAGGCTCTTTACTTTTGAAGTAGGAGAAACCAGGAACATAGCTCTATTCAACTTTGGGTCTCAAACCCTAAGTGAGCTTGAAGTGTGGCATAAGAGACTTGCTCATGTAAATGAAAGAACCTTGAAGGATATATGCAGGGATTGAAGTGTTCTAGGACTGCCGAACATATCAAAGCAACACATGATCAACAGGTGTGATGCATGTCAGATTGGGAAGGCACAAAGACAACCATTCAACCACAAAGGCTACATCCACAACAACTTATTGGACTTAGTACATTCAGATGTATGGGGACCAAGTCCAGAACCTTCATTGGTAGGATCAAGGTATTATGTCTCATTTAGTGACGACCATAGTAGATGGACTATTCTATGTTTGATTGCTTCAAGAAGTATCTCACACATGTGGAGAATCATACAGGTAGATCACTAAAGAAGCTCAGATCTGATGGAGGGGGAGAATACTTCTCCAAAGAGTTTGATGAGTTCTTGCAAGACAAAGGTATCATAAGGGAAGTGACTACCAGGTACTCTCCTCAACTAAATGGAATCGTAGAGAGGAGAAACAAGACATTGGTTGGATCAGCCCGAACAATGCTTGAAGAGAAGAAGTTGCCACATTATCTATGGGCAAAAGCTATTTCAATTGCAGTGTACCTTGTCAATAGACTACCATCCAAATCACTTCAAGGTATGACTCCTTATGAAGCATGGCATGGAAGAAAACCTAGTCTTGGACATTGCAAGGTTTTTGGTTGTTTAGCTTATGTTCATGTACCATCACAAATGAGAGGTAAGCTAGATGAAAGGGCAACAAAGGCAGTGTTTATTGGATATGATTCAACTCAGATGGGTTACAGGTTCTTCAATCCTTCAACCAAGCAATTCACTACAAGTAGAGATGTTGTGTTTGAAGAACACAGGTCTTGGTATGATGAAGACAAACAAAAGGTAACACTACCATATGATCTTGATTCTGACTCTCATCAATTAGGAAGCAAGCATGATACACAGATTGAGGATCCAAGAAGTGATACAGACGATGACAAAGATGAAAGAGAAAAGGATTACAAGCAATGGCAGTCAAGTGGCAAAGCAAAGATGCAAGAGGTTGGAGAATGCTCCAAAAAAGCACCTAGGAGATCAGCAAGACTAGAGAAGAAACAACCAGAAAGGTATGGATATGATTCCACATTTGTTACGAAGCATTCAATCTACTTGGCAAAGGACTCTATTTCAGAGGAGCCCTCAACCTATGAAGAGGCAAAGGGAAACCCTAATTGGGAAAAGGCCATGAACGAAGAGATAGATGCATTGAAGGAGATGGATACTTGGGATTTGGTTCCAATGTCACCGAATGAAACATGCATATGCATACACACACATACACACACATACATACATACACATACACACATAAATATGCATATACACACACACACACGTATAGAGACATACACACACGCATACACAAACATGCATAAATATACATACATAATGCATATTCATATGCATATATACATACTTACATGCATACACACACATACACACACATGCATACATATGCATACATAATGCACATGCATATGCATACATACATGCTTACATGCATACACACACATACACATGCATACACACATACACATACACACATAGACACACACACACACATACACACACATATATGCATACACACACACACATAGAGAGACATACACACACACATACATGCATACATATGGATACATAATGCACATGCATATGCATACATACATACTTACATGCATACACACACATAAACACACATATGCATACATATGCATAGATAATGCACATGCATATGCATGGATACATGCATACACATGCACACACATAGACACATACACACACATATACACACAGATTTACACACACATACACATGCCTACACACACGTACACACATAGACACACACACACACATACACACACACATAAACACATACACACATACACACATAATGCATATGTATATGCATACATACATACTTACATGTATACACACACATACACAATCATATGCATAGATAATGCACATGTATATGCATACATACATGCATACACACAGACACATAGACACATACACACACATAGACACATACATACACATGAACACATACACACTCATAGACACATACACACTTACACACACACACACATCTAGACACATTTACACACACACATACACATGCATACAGACACATATATATAGATACACACGTATATACACACATAGACACACACATACACACATAGACACACACACACACATACCCACATAGACACACACACATGCACACACACATAGACAAATGCACACACATATATGCATACACACACGTAGAGAGACGTACACACACATACACATACATGCATATATATGCATACACACACACACATAGAGAGAGAGATACACACACATACACACACATACACACACATAAACACACAAACATACACACACATGCATGCATAATGCACATGCATATGCATACATAATGCACATGCATATGCATACATAATGCACATGCATATGCATACATAATGCACATGCATATGCATACATAATGCACATGCATATGCATACATAATGCACATGCATATGCATACATAATGCACATGCATATGCATACATACATGCTTACATGCATACACACACATACACACAGTTACATATACACAGATAGACACACACACATAGAGAGAGACACACACACCTACACACATATATATGCATACACACACACATAAAGAGACATACGCACACATACACATACATGCATATATATGCATACATAATGCATATGCATATGCATACATACATACTTACATGCATACACACACATACACACACACATGCATACATAATGCACATGCATATGCATAGATACATGCTTACATGCATACACATAGACACATACACACACATAGATACATACACACACATACACAGATACACACATATGCACACATACACATATACACACAGATTTACACACACACATAGAGACACACTCACACACACATACACAGACACACTTACACATGCATACACACAGGCATACACACAGGCATACACACATAGACACATACAAACTTACACATACACACATAGACACATATATATAAATACACACACACATACACATGCATATAGACATATATATATATATATATATATATATATATATATATATATACACACACACACACACACACACATATATATATATATATATATATATATATATATATATATATATATATATATATATATATATATATATATATATATATATATATATAGATAGATAGATAGATATATATAGACACACACATATATACACACGTACATATACACACACATACACACACACATATACACATCCACACACATTTATACACATGCATATAGACACATATATACAGATACACACATATATACACACATAGAGACACACACACATACACACACACATGGACACATACACACACATATATGCATAGATAGAAACATAGAGAAATACAGACATATATATGCATACACACACATAGAGACACATACACACACATACAAATACATGCATACATATGCATTACATATGCATACATATGCATTACATATGCATACATAATGCATATGCATATGCATATGCATACATACATACTTACATGCATACACACACACATACACACACATGCATACATTTGCATACATAATTTACATGCATATGCATACATACATGCTTACATGCATACACACACTCACATATACACCTACATACACATATACACACATACATATGTACACGTATATATATTGATTTCTAACCCATTTTATTCTATATGTACAGGTATTATGGATCCTAGTAGATTGAGAAAGGAGAAACTCACTCTTATAAAAAGTCTAATGAGAGCAAGAGTTCCGCGTGATACTCTAGGGATCATCATGCATGAGTACTCATAGATGGCGGATGATGAGCTGGATTATACGATCTAGATGCTTACCCAACGATCAGAGGAGGGCTTTTTTGTGGCTCCACATGCAGGAAGACAATTATCTGCTCATAGGTATGTTTTTGCTCACAAATTTTTTTAATGATATCATAACACATATTTTTATTTATTTTTATCTATCTATTTTCAAGACACCTATATCACCTCCAGATCATGGTAGCAAAGCATAGGTGCCTTTGACGACATGCATAGGCACCTTAGGGCTAGAGCGTGATAAAAGACCAGAGGGGAACATTGTGTACATAGGGAATGGATTGGAGTTCAAGAGAATGATGGAGATTGTTAATCTCCAAAAGAAAACAATATCCTTGATGTTAGAGCACCTCTATATAAAGAATAACTCAAAACGTCTACCAATTTGGAGGACCGATACCAGATTATCAAAATTTTGAACTAACTATGAACAAACTCAACACATAGAAAATCTCCTTCACTTTCTCCACTCAAAGACTGATCAAACATGTAAATTTTTCAATGAACCTTTGTATGAGGTTTCATCTAATGTTTCTGCACCCTCTCTAATTAAAACTTCTCAAAAGGTTGAGTAAATCTTGAGATTAACTTCAAACAATGCACCTATGTCTAAAACTATACTTTTGTACAATCGATTTTGACACCTATAACTTCTAATGCATAGTTCTCCCAAAATACATCCCACTTATTCAAATGCTTTTATCCATAGGTAGCTTAACTTCCAAATTAAAGAATGAGTGCCTGTTTGCTCAAAACATTACATTGTCTAAGGAGAACTAACCAAAACATTAGCATCGAATTTGTGCCTACTCCATTCTTCTCTTCTTCACATTCACACATGTAAATGTTCCTACTCTCAATTCTCTCAACCAGATCACAATTAGGATCTAAAACCTTGTATAGAGGTCACTCAACTATAGACTTAGACTTGTACAAAAGCATTTCACAAAAGATTAAACATAGAAGGAGTACTCAGCAAAGTATCGGATGCAATTTTTCTTCTACTACGAAAACTTTACATCTGAATGATGAGAGAGATCTTCTTCACTTCTAAGTGTCTAATGACTCTTACGACTTCTAATTCATCACCTCTCATGCTCTCTCATACATGCCCCGACATTCTACTTGTATATATAGGCATATATGTACAAGCTCATGACCATAACAAAAGTATAAGTGAGCTAATTACAAGTTTAATGTACATATGTATACAAGTCTTCATTTCCTAAATATGCAATATCTTCAAGCTTCACTTATTGGTATTTTCTTCATCTTTTGACTTCAGCCTTTTTTTCAAAACATCAATTGATGGTTGTCATGCTCCAAAATCTCCCCCTCAATCATCAATTGAGGTTTTCTCTATCTTCTTTATACTTGCCATGTCGTTGAATCTCTATAGCTTTGGTCCATCCAAGCTTTTGGTTAGCATATCTGCAATCTGATATTTTGTTGAAGTATGTATTACTTCAATATCCTTATCAATCACTTTCTCTCTTAAGAAGTGAAATTGTATCTCAATGTCTTTAGTCCTAGCATGGAAAACACGATTAGGAGGTAGATAAAATGAACTCCTATTATCTCCATGAATAATGGGTGTACTCTGAATGATGTCAAAAATTTTCATGAGAGTCTTCACCCATATGACCTCCTTTGCAGCTTTAACCATACTTTTATACTTTGGTTCTGTAGATGATAAATCAATTGTATGTTGCTTCTTGGAACACCAAGAGATTAGCTGATCTCCCACATACCACAAGTATCCATATGTTGATCTCCTATCATCAGGATTACCTGCCCAATCTTTATCACTATATATCTTGATGTTTGAATCTGATGTAAAACCATAATACAAACCTTTCTTGAGTGTACCCTTAATGTATCTCAACACTCTTTGTCCTGCAACCCAATGTTCTTTCCTAGAACAATGCATGAATTGAGACAACACTCCAACTGCATATGATAAATCAGGCCTAGTTGAATTAGCATAGATTAGACTACCAACTAAACTTTGATATAACTTCATATCCTTGAATTCTTCTCCTCCATGTCTGCTCAATTTGTGATTCACCTCCATTGGAGTAGGTGCTACCCTGCAATCTTCCATTTTAAAATTTTGTTAACAAGTTCTTAAAATGCCTTCCTTGAGTCACATATACTCCATGTTTAGTATATGAGACCTCCATGCCCAAGAAATATGACAAGTCTCCCAAGTCACTAATCTTGAACTCTTTCTCCATTTGCTTCTTGAGACTTTGTATGCCCTTCTCATATGTACCTGTAAGAATCATGTCATCAACATATATGCACATCTAAATGAAGCCATCATCACTTGCTTTGACAAGCAAGCTACTATTTGATTTAGACACTTGAAAACCAAGTTCCTTCAAGAACTTGAAAAGTCTATAATTCCATGCCCTTGGGTCCTACTTCAAACCATACAAAGCTCTCTTGAGCTTACATACATATTCAGAATACCTTTTATCTCTGAACCCTTCTGATTGCTCCATGAAAACATCATCTGAAATATAACCATTTATAAAAGCATTCTTCACATCTAATTGACATAATCTCCAACTTTTACATGCAGCAATGGTTGTGAGTGTCCTTATGGTTGTCATCTTTGCCACAGGACTATAGGTCTCATCATAATCTATACCATATGTCTCAGCAGACCCTTTCACAACAAGTCGAGCTTTATACCTAGACACACTTCCATCTGCATACCTCTTTGTTTTGTAGACCCATTTGCATCCAATGATCTTTTGACTATTTGGTTTAAAAAACAAATCCCATGTCTCATTTTCCATCAATGCATCATATTCTTCCTGCATAGCTTTCTCCCAATTTTCCTTACCTTTCGCCTCTTCAAATGTAGAAGGGTCTTCTTCTGTTTTCACCATGTAAGGATAATTTTTAGTTGTCAAAAAAGAAGCATCATAACTAAACCTTGTAGGTTGCCATTTGTGTCTTGATGAGCTTTTGAGTTCTCCACTTCTTGAGGTTTTTGGTTCATCACATTCTGGATCAAACCTTGGCACTTCTTCAACTTCAACTTGTGCTTGATTATTCTCTTCTTCATCAAATATTTGAACCTTTAATTTACCTTTCTTCTGATTCAAGATTTCTTCATCACGTGCATGAATATTAAGTGTACTTGTATACCAAGTACCTTGCTCATCAAATGTAACATCCTTCGATACAAGGAATTGCTTTGTGGATGGACTCCACAACCTATATCCCATCTGCTTATCATCATATCCAATGAGCATATACTTTTCAACTTTAGTCTCCAATTTATGTCTCAACTAAGATGGCACATATGCATAAGCCAAACATCCAAATACTTTGCAATGATCTAAGGTAGGTCTCTTACCACCCCATTGTTGGAGCAAGTCTATGACAAGCCTAAGTATTGGCTTGAGTCCCACAAAGTCTTAAAAGAAGCTTTAAAAAGAAGACTATGTAAAGTTCACTTGTGAACTACCTCTTGTAATTTTTTGAAGAGTTTACTTAATGTAAAAGTAAGAGAATCTTAAGTGGTTGAGTCCACATGATCAAAAAGGGAAAGAGGAGCCACGAATTCGTGATTTGTGGTAGGTAGAGAATCAAATCAATCATTGATTGATTGGAGAGTGATTGAGGGAAGTTAGCCTCCCAAACTCAACTATAAATAGATGGCAGTTTTAGTCGTGGTTAGAGAGACCTATGTGAAGACCTCCAAGAGCTGAGCTTTATGCCATATCAAGGTGTGATTACAAGGCACACATATGTATCAGTAAGTCATTGTATTGTACAAGCAATATACTTTCATTTTCATGATTATTTGGTTTCATCTTTCCATGTTCTTGTGAAGTGTACTACTCATTGCCATTACTCTCAATTTTCTCAGTCAACTTGCAGAGATGTTTTCTCTGAGCTTGGTGCATCATTTTCAGTGATTTAACTTGGTGAAGTTAGCTCTATAAGTCTACTATATGCTCACAAATTTTCATGTCATTTGAATGCTGCAATCTTCAGTTATTTGCATTTGAAGTCAACAGGGTTTGTTCATCTTCACTTCTCTGTGAGGTACCCGACTTTTTCACTCATCTTGTCAGAGCCATTTCTCAGTGGTTACTTATCCAAATTCAGTGATTTAAAGCTTGTTGAATTTAGCTTACTGTCTAGTATAACCATACAATTTTTCATAATCATTGGATTTCTACATTTTGAGTTATGTTGATTTTTCGGCTCACTGGTCTATTTCTGTAGCAGCCCGTGAAAATCGGGATGATGTCATCACTTGTTAAAACTCATTCTCAGTGTGTGGTTCATTATTTTTTATGAGATTACTCTTTAAAGTTAGATCTTTAAGTTGACTAGACTTCCCCAAGAGGAATTGAGCTAATTGTTGCTGTGCTCAGAGAATTATGTAAAACACTGGACAGGTGTATGAACCAAGAATAGCAAGTTTTCACCTCTGAGCTAACTCCAACTTATCTGTTTTGATCTATCTTTTTGAGAGTGATCTTCCAAGGTACATAGGGTGTCTAATACATCCATTGGCAAGCTAAAAGGGCCCACCATATACTCCTGGAGTTCATTTGGCTGGTGTAGATCAAGGATTTTGCAACACCTCTTCATCTTCAAGCACATACCTATCCATCTCTTCACAGTGGTATCAGAGCAAGGTTGGACAACATGGCAGATGGATTTCCTTCATCAATTGACAAATTGGACAGAGGTAACTACTCAGCTTGGTCATTAAGAATGGAAGCTTATCTCCAAGGTAGAAGTTTATATGGTTATGTGGCTGGAGATGAAGTTATGCCAAGTTTCAGGAACAAAATTCAACCAACACAAGAAGAGCAAGAAAGATTGAGCACATGGTGCTCCAAGGATGCACTTGCAAGGTCTTATCTCCTCAACTCTATCTCAGATTTTTTGTTGCCTCACATTAGGAGTTTTAAGACATCTCAGGAAGTGTGGGATGCACTTGAAGCTTTCTTTTCTTCAAGTACCAAAGCTAGGAAGCATCAACTATGGCTGGATTTCACAACTCTTAAGAAGGCTCCCAAACAAAATGTGACTGATTTTGTCACAAAGCTCAAGGACATAGCGGATCAGTTGGGAAGCATTGGAGAGGTAATAGATGAAGAGCAAATTGTAAGGCAGGTCATCAATGGCTTGAAGGCAGATGATAAGTGGGAAGCATTCACCACAGCTATGGATTTGTACATGGACATGCATGTACCTGATTTCAACACACTCATTGGACAACTACTTACTCAAGAGGCAAAGCTTATCAAAAATGGAGAAAGCTCTAAAGGTAATCAATCTTCAGCTTTATACACGGATAAAAGCAAGTCTAAAGATAACAAAGGAAAGGCAAAGAAAGTGGATGATGAAGCAGGTACATATCAAGCTAACTATGCAGGTAGAGGAAGACATGGCAGAGGTAGAGGAAGAGGAGGTAGACAAGGCAGGGGGAGATCCCAAGACTCCAACTCATGTTCTATTTGTGGATTAACTAATCATACAACTGAAAATTTCTTTAGGAATTCCAGGAATCAAAGAGGCAGAGGATACAATAGAGGAAGTTATGGCTACTCAAGAGGAAGGTTCAACAACTACCATGGCAACTACAACAACTACAATCATTCAAACTATCAAGGAGGCTACAAATGAAGGAGAGACTATAATAACTACACAGAAGACTCAAACAAAGAGGATTCATTATTGATCATGAACATGGCTATGCCACAAGGTAAATATGATGAGCATGTTTTCTACATAGATTCAGGTTGTTCAAATCATGTGGCAGGAAATGTGGCACTCCTATCAGATTTAGAAGATCCAAGGAATAAGCATGAGGTACAAACAGGAGATGATACAAAACATCCTGTGGAGAAAATAGGCAATGTCAAAGCACCTGATGGAAACATCAACCTACTCAGTAAGGTACTCTATGTCCCTACCATTACAAAGAATTTGATAAGTGTTGGGCAGATAGTAGAGAAAGGGTTGCAAGTCAGGTTCACAAAAGCAGGAGCATTTGTTGAAGATCCAAGTCAAGGATTCAGAAGAATTGCAAAAGGTGAAAAGACAGGTGGATTGTTCACATTTGAATTACAGGACACTAGAAACATTGCTCTCTTTAATTATGGTAGTCAGACACTCACAGAATTGGAAGTATGGCACAAAAGGTTAGCACATATTGGTGAAAGGTCATTAAAGCAAATCTGCAGGGACCAAAGTGTACTTGGACTTCCTAATTTGTCAAAACAACATATGATTTATAAGTGTAGTGCATGTCAATTTGGAAAGTCTCATAGGTTACCATTCATGAAGAAAGGTTATATGCATGGAGATCTCTTGGAGTTGGTTCATACAGATGTATGGGGACCTAGCAAGGAAGCTTCAATATCTGGATCAAGGTATTATGTTTCCTTTATTGATGATTGCAGCAGATGGACTATCCTATTCTTTATGAAACACAAAGATGAAGTTTTTTCATGTTTCAAAAGATATTTGGCTCTTGTGGAGAATCAAACAGGTAAATCACTAAAAAGGCTAAGGTCAGATGGAGGGGGAGAATACTTCTCCCATGATTTTGATTCTTTTCTTCAAGAAAGAGGAATCAAAAGAGAGGTAACTACAAGGTACACTCCTGAGCAAAATGGAGTGGAAGAAAGGAGGAATAGGACAATTGTTGAAGCTGCAAGGTCTATGTTAAATGAAAAGCATTTACCTAATTACTTATGGGCTGAGGCTGTATCTACAGCCACTTACTTGATTAACAGGTTGCCTTCAAAATCCCTTGATGGGATGACTCTATATGAGGCTTGGAATGGAAGAAGACCAAGCTTAGATCATTGTAAAATTTTTGGATGTATTGCTTTTGCTCATGTTCCTTCACAGGTTAGAGGCAAGATGGATCCAAAGGCAGAAATGTGTGTATTTATTGGATATGACAACAATCAAAAGGGCTACAGGTTATACAACCCTACCAACAAAGGATTCTTGGTAAGCAGAGATGTAGTTTTTGATGAGAACAATTCATGGTATGAAGATTCATGTAGGAAGATCAATTTACCATATGATCTTGAAGAAGATTTTCCAAAGCTTGGTAGAGAACAATCAAAGATTGAAGAACAAGACACCTTAGAGGATGATGAAGAATCTCACATGGAAAAGATCAAAGCATGGAAGTCTAAAGGTAAAGCAAAATTGCAGGAACTAACTTGGACATGAGGCAGAATCATCACATCATGGCCTAAGAAGATCTATGAGGGAAAAGAAAAAACCAGAAAGGTATGGGTTTGACACCTCATTAGTAACTAAACATTCTATCTATCTCATCACTACACAAATCCCATCACCTTTTCATAGTGGTATGAGAGCAAAGTTAACGTTTAGGCATTATGGTTGATGGATTTCCCTCATCTATGGACATTTGGATCAAAGAAACTTATCAGTATGGTCTCTAAGAATGCAGGCTTATCTACAAGGAAGGAATTCGTATGGATACATCTTAGGAGGTGAGATGATGCTAGTACTCAGAAGCAAGGGCCAACCAATTGAAGAGGGGTAGGAAAGGTTGAATGCATGGTGATCAAAGGATGCTTTGACAAGGTCATACATTCTCAACTCTATCTCTGATTTTTTATTCCCTCATATTAGGAACTTTAAGACATCTAAAGGGACAAAGAGTACTTTGGAAGCATTCTTCTCCTCAAGTACAAAAGCCAAGAATAAACAGTTATGGATGGAGTTTATAACACTTAGAAGATGCCCAAGCAAAGTGTGACTGCATTTGTCACCAAGATGAAAAACATTGCATATAAACTTAGGAGCATTGAAGAGATCATTGATGAAGAGGAGATTGTGACGCAAATCATCAATGGGATCAAAGCTGATGCAAGTGAGAATTCTTCACCACAACCATGGTTCTCTACCTGATTTCAACACACTCATGGGGCAACTTTGCACACATAAGCCAAGCTCATCAAGAATGGTGAGCACTAGAAAGGTAACCAATCTTCTACCCTCTATACAAATAAGAATAAAGACAAGTACAATAAAGGGAAATTTAAGAAATATGATGATGAAAGTACATCTCAAGGTAATTTTGCAGGTAGAGGTAGAGGTTCAAGAGGAAGATTTAGAGGAGCTATCCAAGGCAAAGGGGAGCTCAAACCATGTCAGCCTATGCAATATGTGTTCTATCAAACCATATTAGAGAGAATTGTTTTAGGAACCCAAGGAATCAGAGAAGAAGAGGATATAACAAAGGAGGCTATGGAAATGCAATAGACAGATTCAATAAATCTTATGGATACAACAAAAACTATCAAGGAGGATAGAAATGGAGAGACTACAATAACTACATAGATGATGAAGCTACAGTCGATTCACTTCTACCATGAACATGAAAATGAAGGAAGGTAAGTCTAATGAGCATGTGTTCTACATAGATTTTGGATGCTCAAATCATGTGGTAGGAAATGTAGCTCTAGTCTCAAAGCTCGAAAGATCCAACGAACAAACATGAAGACCAAACAAGAGATGACACAAGGCATTCTATTGTGAGGATAGGAAATGTGAAGAAATCTGATCAGAATATGAACCAATTAAGCAGAGTTCTTTATGTACTAACCATTACAAAGAATCTTCTAGTGTAGGTTATATTGTTGACAAAGATTTTCATCTCAGATTTACTAAGCATGGAGTCTTTGTTCAGGATCCATATCAAGGTTTTGAGAAGATAGAAAAAGGAGAGAAGATTAGTAGGTTCTTCACTTTTGAACTCCAAGACACCAAGAATATTGTGTTGTTCAACTAAGGGACTCAAATCTTATTGGAATGAGATCTTTGGCATAAGAGGCTAGCTCACATTGGTGAAATATCCCTCAAACATATCAGTAGAGATTATATTGTGCTTAGACTACCAAATATCTCAAAGTAACACATGATATAAAAGTGTAGTGGATGTTAATTTCGTAAGTCACATAAGCAACCATTCACCAAGAAAGGATACATACATGGAGATCTTCTGAATGTTTCCCATACAGATGTTTGGGGACCAAGCAAAGGACCTTCAATCTCAAGGTCAAGGTATTATGTGTCATTCATAGATGATTTTAGGAGATGTACAATCTTATATTTCATGAAGCATAGGTATTACATGTTTTCATGCTTTGGGAAATACTTAGATCTTGTAGAGAATAAAACAAGTAAACCCAAAAAAGGCTAAGGTCAAATAGAGGGTGAGAATAGTTCTAGCTCGAATTTGATTCATATCTCCAAGATAGAGGAATCAAAATGGAAATAATCACCAAATACACTCATGAGTAGAACGGATTGGTAGAGAGAAGGAATAGGACCATTGTGGAGGTTGCAAGGTCCCTATTGAGTGAGAATAAGTTTCCTAAATACTTTTGCATAGAGGTACTATCTACTGCCACCTATTTGATAAATAGGTTACAATGAAAGGCTCTTGATGGTATGACTCCATATGCAACATGGAATGAAAGAAGACCTAGCTTTGATCATTGCAAGATCTTTGAGTGCATTGCATATGCAACCAGACCTTCATAGATAAGAGGTATATTGGACCCTAAGGCAAAGAAGTGTGTGCTTATAGGCTATGCACTTGATTAAAACGGTTACATAGTAATATAATCCTAGCAATAAAGGGTTTATAATAATTCATGATGTTGTGTTTGATGAGGACAAATAATGGTTTGAAGATGACTCCTCGAAGATCAAGCTACTATATGATCTATAAGAAGATTTTCAAACTTTCGAATGCACACACACTTGAAGCATCAGTGACTACAAATATGATGAAAATACTCCAATGGGCGAAAGCAACTCATGGAACTCAAAAAGCAAAGCTAAAGAGTAGGAATTGAGGGATGTAGTAGAATCCTCTCAACAAACCATCACAAGATTTGCTAGAGAGATGAAGAAGCCAAAAAGGTATGGCTATGATACATCATTGGTCAGTAAACTGTCTATCTATTTAGCACGTTATCGAAACATTGAAGATCCTTCATCTTATGAGGAGACTAAGAAGAAACGAGAATGGATGAATGCCATGGAGGAAGAGATTAAAGCCCTGTAGGAAAACCATACTTGGGAATTGGTGCCCAAGACCTCAAGTATGAATATCATTGGTCTAGGTGGATATACAAAGTGAAGAAGAACATTGATGGAACCATCAACATGTATAAAGCAAGAGCTTTGGCCAAACGGTATGCACAGAAACAAGAGGTTGACTATGAAGAGACTTTTTCACATGTGGCAAAGATGCCAACAATTAGAGTGCTTATGAGCATTGTAGCTTCCAAGAATTAGAAGATCTACCACATGGATGTGAAGAAGGCATTTCTAAATGGTTGCATATTTGAAGAGGTATATATGACTAAAGCTCTTGGATTTGAATATTCATTATTTTGTGAGCATGTATGCAGATTAAGGAAGGTCTTATATGGTCTGACGCAAGTCCCAAGAGCTTGAAATTATAGGCTTGTCACATATTTACATGAGAAAGGATTCATGGTAATCAAAGTAGATCCTTCACTCTTCATTAAGAGAAATCAATCTAAAGTAATATACCTTTGTGTATATGTAGATGGTATACTAATCACAAGTACTGATGTTGGAGGTGTTAGGAGGATCTAGAACCACATGGTGGAAGAACTCAAGATCAGTGACCTAGGGAAACTCACATACTCCGTAGGATAGGAAGTTGTGTATGGAGAGAAGTGTATGTATCTCATTCAAAGGAAATACATCAAGGATATGCTTGCCAAGTTCAAGATGCAGAACTCCAAGGTTATAGTTACACCCATGGAGGTGAATGTAACTCTAGGTGTTGATGTAAGAGAGCCAATTGAAAGCATGAAAAGTTATCAGAGTTTAGTGGTGATTTAAAAATTTCCCAAATTGACTAGAGTGGGCATTTGCTATAGTGTAAGTGTCCTAAGAGAATTTATGCACACTCCTAGGAAACCCCACATGAAAACAACCAAGACAATACTCAAATACTTTAAGGAAGCCATTAATGAAGGTCTATATTTTCCATATACATCTGATATAGACATAAAACTCTTCTATGATGCACATTGGGTAGGTTCTAAAGATGATAGGAGAAGTACATCATGTTATCTCGCTTTTGTAGGTACAAAACTTATCTCATAGTAATCAAAGAAGCATCCTATGGTTGCACTCATGAGCTGAAGGTGAATACATAGGATTATCCAACACAACTCAAATATTTCTAAGTGTCTTGAGTAGGATTTTGTCAAGATAATCTCAACGATACACTATATGCACCACCTCTTCACACATAACAAAGCCTCCTTATCTATCTAACAATGATTATTTGAACAAGGTGGGATTTCTAGATTTGAGAGGGAAAAATAATTCAATAACATATTACAAGGAAATATATAAGCTTGGAAAAACTCAAATGAACCTAACGAGTCAAAGCAAGAAGCAAAAGACTGTCTTTGAAGTCCTAGAGAACTTCAAGAAATATGCAATCAAGGAAAGGACTATCCAAGTGGAAATGCCTAAGAGAAAGGCTATACTAGGGTAGTCCTATGAAAACATAGAGATCAGTAAGAAAGTGTTCATTGCCCATAACAATGTTGAGGATTTATGCACACAAATTGTCAATTTCCTCGCTACAAAACAAGAGATAGCATTGATTATCATCTTAAAGAAATATCGAGATGTATTCACTTGGTTATATAAAGATTTCAAAGGTGTGTATCTAGAGATATGATCTCAATATATTTGCATAAAGAGCACAACAAGACCATTCAAGAAAAGATCAAACACATAAGGATAAATACTCCAAAAAGATCCAAGATGAAAAAAAGAGATTGTTAGAAGCATTCTTCATCTATGAAATTGAACACATTGAATGGGTCTCTCTAGTTGTCGTAGTTCCCAAAAAGAATGGAAAACTTCTTGTGTGTATAAATTTGAGAAAGGTCTATGAAGCAACTATTAGAGATAGTTACCTTTTTTTGATAACTCACCATCTCTTATAATTCTTGCAAGAAAAGAAGCCAGTTGCATCCTAGATGGATAATTGGGATACATTGAAGCATCCATTGCCCTTGAAGACCAACATAAAACTAATTTTGCATCAAAATGAGGTATCTTTGAATTTATAACCATGCCACTTGTTCTAACCAATGCACCAACTAGCTTTCTAAGACTTATGTGTCCTGTGCTCAAAGAATTCCTAAAGGAAGGCTGAGAAGTATATGTTGCCGAGCTATGTGAACATTCAAATGACATAGTACCTAATCGGCTGAATCTTAGGTAAGTGCAAGATCCATAAAGGTTGTTTGAATGCAAAAAGGTGTGTGGTTATGATTCGACAAGGTAAAGTCCTTGTGCATATAATTTCTAAACATTGAATTTTAACTAAGGAAGAGAAAGTTAGAGTGATTGCCAGATTACCAAGGCCTACAAATGAAAGAGAGGTAAAAGTCTTGATGGTTCATTATGGCTACTACCATCACTTCATTCACATGTATACAATAATTGCACTACCTCTCTACTCTTTACTCAATCACTTTGACTAGATAGTAGATTGTGAGAAGTCTTTCCAAGAACCTGATGTTAGCACCCACACTAAAGGACCTGGATTGGAATAAGCCTTTCCATAATCACATGGATGCTTCAATCGATGCAATAGGATGTATTTTAGCTCAATGTGAAGGTGCATACATGAGTCAAAAACTAGATAGTGGTTACAGGAATTTGACAACAACAAAATGAGAGGGTCTAGTAATGATATATATCATGTAAATGTTTAGAAACTACTCAATTTCTAAAAAATTCAAGATCTTTATGGCCTCCCTCTTGTATCTAGTCAACAAACCATGTTCCATAGACAGATTCGTACCATGGTTCATACAAGCTATGGAGTAAGATTTTGACATGGTATCGAGGAAAGACAAGACTCATATTCGTGTTGAACATCTTTCAACACTTACCAATTGAAAAGCAAAGAGGTATGTGAATTTTAGTATTCCTAATGAATATCTATTTACCTTGGAGGTGGTACCATGGTTGAGCATTTGGTGTCTATTCTTACTTTTGTTCCTAGCCATCATCAAGTAGAAAATTCTCCAAGAGAATCCAAGAAGCACATCAACTTCATATCAATGCATGTTTTCTCTATCACAGAGATAACCAAGGCATAATATAATAGTAGGGATGAAGGAGAGCAAAGGATCCTTATTCATAGAGCTCATAAGACCATATTGGGTAACCATTTCCCTAATTCTCACATGCTATATAACGTGAAGAAATATGAAGTACATTGACTTTCAATAGAAAACAATGTAGATAGCTATATTAGAGAGTTCAAACTTATGCAACCAACGGAGAATGCTACATTATATAGATTGGCTTCGAATCTAGATTTGAGTCTTTCTATGGTATACTTCCTCAAGAGGGGAAACCTACACACAAACATGTCACAAAGATGAGGATCTTTTGAGGAGACAACAAAGGAATACAATTTGATTGGAACTCAATTGTATCAGCTGATAAGCATTATTTCCTTCACATTGGTCTCATTGAGTTGGAATATCTACTTTTTCTTGAAGCTCATCACTCAAGTATAGTAGGTAGATACTTCTCTCTTGAAATAGATATTCATATGCTATGTTAGTAGGCCTCTGCTGGCCAATGATGAGAATACTCTACAAATGGGATACAAGATCCTTTCTAAAGTTATTGCCAAGTGTATCTCTTTCCACTTACAAAGTTGGTTAAGTGAGGACTAGAAGGGATTCATCAAGGGTAGGTCCATTGTGGAAGCTATTATTGATATTTGGGAAGACATTGAATTCGCTGAAGAGTCTGCTCAAGATGTTATCTTCCATAAGATTGACTTTGACAATACACATATGCATACACACACATGCATACACACATACATACGCACACACATATACACACATACATACACACACACATACATACATACATATACACACATGCATGCATACACACATATACACATATACACAAATGCATACATACACACACATGCATACACACATACATACACACACACATATACACATATGCATACACACACATACACACACACAGATACACACATTCATACACACACATATATGCACACATGCATACACACACATACATACACACATATACATACATGCATGCATACATACACACACACTTATACACACATGCATACACACACACATACATACACACATGTACACACATGCACACACACACACACATATACACATGCATACACACATACATACACATATACACACATGCATACATACACACAAACATGTACACACATGCATACATATACACACATATGTACACACATGCATACATACACACATATACACACATGCATGCATACATACACACACATATACACACATGCATGCATACACACACATGCGCACACACACACACACATACACATACACATGCATGCACACACACACACATACATACACACATGAATGCATACACACATGCATACTTACACACACATACACATATAATCACACATGCATACATAGACACACGTACACATATACACACATGCATGCATTCACACACTAACACATACAAACATACATGCACACATATACACACACATATACGATTTCTGTATAGATAAATAAATATGAAAATAACTAGTGTTTTAATTAAATATATATAATTAAATATATAAAATTACGATTTTAAAGTTTTTTTACATCAAATATATAAAAATAGGATTAGGGTTTTTAGGCTATTTACACATACATACACATATAATTATACACACATATATATATACACATATATACATACATATATATATATATATATATATATATATATATATATATATATATATATATATATATATATATATATATATATATATATATATATATATATATATATATACATGCATACACATACACACATGTTTTAGGTCTAGGTCTTTCCGATTACGGTTTTAGGGTTTTTACACATGCCTAACATATATACACACATACACATACAAATATAATACATATATACATGTATATACACATGCAAGGTCTAGATCTTTAGGATTAGGGTTTTAGGGTTTAGGCATATATATAGTTCAATTAAATTTATATAAAGAGAAAATATTGAAAAATTTAAGAAAAAAATATGATTATATAAATAAAGATATAAAAAAATAGGATAATTATATAGATAAATAAAGATGAAAAGAACTAGTGTTTTAAACAAATAAATTAAATATATATAATTAAATATATAAAAATAGGTTTAATTTTAAGGATTTTAATTAGAGTAAATATATAGACACATACACATACACACATATATTTATACACATATATATATATACACATACACATATATATACACATGCATACACATATATACATGTTTTAGTTCTAGGTCTTTCCGATTAGGGTTTTATGGTTTTTACACATGTATAACATATACACACACATACAGATACACATATAATACATATATACATCTATATACACATGCATAGAGAAATATACATATTTTAGGTCTAGATCTTTAAGATTAGGGTTTTACAGTTTAGGCATACATATAACTCAATTAAATTTATATAAAGAAAAATATAGAGAAATTAAGAAAACAAATCTGAATATATATATATATATATATATATATATATATATATATATATATATATATATATATATATATATATATATATATATATATATATATATATATATATATATATATATATATATATATAATATGATAATTATATAGATAAATAAGTATGAAAAGAACTAGTGTTTTAAATAAATTAATAAAATATATAAAAATAGGTTTAATTATAAGGATTTTAATCACAGTAAATATATATACACATACACATACACACATATACTTATACACATACATATATACACATATATATACACATACAAATATATATACACATGCATACACATATATACATGCTTTAGGTCTAGGTCTTTCCGATTAGGATTTTAGGGTTTCTACACATGCATAACATATATACACACATACACATACACATATAATACACATATACATGTATATACAGATGCATATAGAAATATACATATTTTAGGTCTAGATCTTTAAGATTAGGGTTTTAGGGTTTAGGCATACATATAATACAATTAAATTTATATAAAGAAAAAATATAGAAAAACTTAAGAAAACAATCTGAATATATATATATATATATATAATATAGGATAATTATATAGATAAATAATTATGAAAAGAACTAGTGTTTCAAATAAATAAATTAAATATATAAAATTAGGATTAATTAAGAAAAAAATTTAAATATATAAATAAAATAGGATAATTGTATAGACAAATAAATATGAAAAGAGGTAGTGTTTTAAAAAAATAAATTAGTTATATATAATTAAATATATAAAAATAGGATTTTAATTATATAAGAAATAGACATATATATAATACATATTGATTAGGTCTTTAGGATTAGGGTTTTAGGATTAGGGTTTTATGTTCTATTAGGTATTTAAGTATTTAGGTTTTAATATTTCAGGCTTAAGTCTTTGGGAGTATGATTTTTAGGTTTAATAAAAAAAAATCAAATGTTCTAAAATGTCCATATTGTATCAGATGGCTAGTTTGGATCCAAAGGAGAGAATGGCATGTCGTTGCACTCAATGCAAATATAAAATTTATCAAAAATGGCATATTTGTACTCCACATGTTAGGGAGTATGGATCCTTTGATAAAAGTCCACTAGAAAACCTACGCTACTATTTGCATGGTCCCCCAGGTGAGCACATGGACCCAAACGACATTGCACTGGTAACCTCTTGTGGACAAAAGAGAACAAAAAAGGAGTTAGACGTACAAGCAAGTACTAATAGCATTACACGGAATGAACATATGGAAGAAATGCTCTAAGCATTTTATGAGATGGACAAAGATCATGATGGTGGAGAAGATGTGGAGAGTTTCATGGACACAACAGAATTTTCACGATCAGAAGACTAGCTCGTTTATCACTTTACAATGGAGCAAAGATATCTATACTAGATGCGTCACTCGTGATGCTCAATCTGCAATCCATTTATGGATGGTCAGATAGTAGTGTCACTGAATTGTTTAGGTAAGTGGATTTGAAATAAACTTTCATTGTTCTATCAAAATAACTTTATTTACTAATATTGTTCTAATTGCTTATTGCAGGCTTCTTAAAGATCAATTTTTGCCAGAGGGCAATGACATGCCTCCAACATGTGGAGATGCAAAAAAAATTTTACAAACCATTGGAATGGATTACACTAAGATTCATGCTTGCCCAAATGATTACATCCTCTTTCGGAATGAGTATGAGCATCTACATGTATGTCCAAAGTGTGGAGCAAATAGATTTAGAGAAGACCTTGTAGATGAAGCAATCCTTGCAAAGGTTCTTTGCCACTTTTCTATCATTCCACGAATTAAGAGCATGTTTAGATGCAAATCTATAGCTGAGTTAATGTCATGGCATGCAAAGAGCAAGTCCACAGATGGTGTAATGCAATTGCCTGCTAACTTTAATGCTTGGAAGCACATAGATAGTAAGTGGCCAGAGTTTGCTAGTGAGCCTCAGTCCATACGTCTAGGCCTAGCTATGGATGGAGTAAATCCATTTGGTTTATGTAGCTCTTCATGGAGCACATGGCTTGTATGTTTGGTCAATTATAACATCCCACCATGGCTAGCCACAAAGAAAGGTCATTTATTATTAGCTCTTATTGTACCAGGTAAGTATAAGGTAAAAAACATGGATGTATATCTTGCACCACTTGTGGAAGAATTGCGCATTTTATGGGATGGGATTATTGTGCGTCACATGTCTCAACCTATAAAAAGATGAGACCTGTGAGTGCAAGGCATACTTATGTGGTCGATGCATGATTGGCTTGGTTATGGTGAGTGTTCAGGTTTATTGATTTCGAGTTACTGTGTTTGTCCCTTATGTGGACCACGACTCGAAGCACGCTAGTCCAAAGCACTGCATAAAACTCTCTATGAAGGACACCAAAGATATTTGCCTACTGGACATGATTTACATGAAGGACAAATTGGTCGATAAGTGCAATGCCAAATGAAAGCTAGCAATTAGAAACAACTGAGGGATTCAAAAACTCCAGTCGCTGGCATGAAACGGTTGTCCATTTTTCATGAACTCCCTTATTGGAGTGAATTACTGATCAATCATTTGGTAGACTCGATGCATATTTTTAAGAATGTGGGAGAGATTCTTTGGAAGACTTTGATCTGAAAGAAAGAAAGCAAAGCACAAAGAGAGGACTTAGAAGAGCGAGGTCCTATGTGAGAAGAAGAGGAAATACAGGATCAAGCAATAGATGATGATCACGAAGAAATAAAGTGTGAGTTTCTTGGGATCCTTTGTGCTTTGTGCTTGAGTGAGGATCGCTTGCATATGCGTGTTTGTATGTCTCTTGCATGAGTGTGAGAATCCTTTTGTGTGTGTGTGTGTGACTCCATGCATGTTGAAGATCATCATACCATCGACTTGTCTCTCTGATTGGAATTTGGTGGGCAAGGATCCATTGCCTAATCCCACTTGATATGTATGTTATTCAAGTGGTTCTACATCAAACACTTTGGTGCCATTGTAAAGGATATGATTTGCCATTTGTTATGGATAGGGATTTTCATTTGCCACAATGTTTGAGCTTGGGATTTATTTTTCTGATTAAGAGTTCTTTCCCTTCATTTTTTGCTTCATTTGAGTAGGAGTGGATAGGTCGATACATCGGAATAGAAAATTTTCCATTTTTTAGGGCTAGAATTTTGTACCATTTTTCTAGTTTTCCATTAAAACTTCCACTTTGGCACGTAAAACTTTGTCATTTTCCTTCATTCGAGGCCTTATGGAGGATATCTCCGCATAGAATAGTTAATGGCTAAGCTCTAAAAGTTGCTTCCATGAAGTCGTATGCAAAGAGGTAAAGGAAGCACGTGAGTAGGAAGTGTAAGGATGGGATGTACATAAATCTAAAAGTCGATCACTCCATCAATAGTCTAAAGAGCAGGAGAGATACAAAACTAGTTTTCTTGACGTTGGAGGGCATACAAACAAAGCAAAATGCAAATAAAGATATCAAGACCATGTGAAGAAAACATCAATTCAAGTAAAAATTACAAAACACCATAGACATCGTTTTATGAAAAATAAAGGAAAAAATGAGTAATTTTTTGATTAACTCACCTGAGGGGAGGGGGAAGTAAGACCTATCAAAAGAAAAGGGAAAAAAAAGATTGCAAGTCCAACTTTGATTGTACAATATCATTATACAATTAATGAGCCCTAACGGTTAATGTTAGGATCTATCTTGGTCAAACATAAATGGGATATTTAGAAAGAATCTAGTGGACATATTGGGAGGCAAATACCATATTCAAAATTCAAATCAACTTCTTAAAAAGTGTGGGATACTTTTAGGTTGAATGAATCATCAATTATGAGGAAAAGAGTATATATACACTAGTCACTTCAATTGTGAGATATGGAGATGATCATCACTCTCATTTTGAGTGATTCAAACCTTGGAGCAAAGCTAGAGAAGTCCTCGGAAATTTCATTCTATCATATCTCAGTCAACAGTACATTGACAACTGATTTTTCATAGCTACATTGATTTCTATCTATTGTTTAAGTACATTGTGTGAAGTCTATCAACTTCTCTAAGTTATTTCTCTATGTATCTAGTCATTTTATCTAGTATATTGAGTGGAATACAAGGATATGGCAATGCTTAACACACCAAGGGGTAGCTCCCTAGTGAGATCAATATTCAGGGCTTGGAAGCTTTTGGTAATATTCAAGCATTGCAAGAAGCTCAACTACTACATACAAGCATTGTATATGCAAGATCTCAGAACAATCTCTTCTAGTGCATTTGGGGGATTTCCCAAGATTCTTGGGTCTCTAGGATGAGGACCTAGATAACTTTCAACCAAGCCCAAAGGTTGATAATTTTTCCTTCTACTCTTCGTGATGAGGCCGTCAATTGGTATGGGAACATGACATTGCAAGAACGAGGAACTTATTAGATGCTTAAAGATGCCTTCTTGTCAAAGTTCCAGTTCTAAGATAGACTTGCCCAACAGATGGACTATCGCTGGCAAGAAGTCAATGAAATCATCAACCATTACATTTCAAGGATGGAAACTTTGTTAAGGAAGATGGGCATGAATGCCCCGAATGATGAGACCTTGAAGAGGAGGTTTATTGCCGAGCAGAGGGATCCCACAATGTAGTAGCATATGAGCCTTACATGGCCTGCCAGTTTGATAGCTATTGAGGGGCAAACTAGGTTATGGGAAGAAGTGTAATTAGGTCAACAAAGAAGGACAAAACTCCTATATGATCCAACTAGAGGACTAGGGAACGTACCCATAAGAGCTCTTGGCCACTCTAGCTTTTGTAGCCACCACTAATATGTTGAAAATCAAGTCTCAATCATGAAAAAAGGCTCAACCATGAGTTTTGCAAGTGGAACAATAAAAGAAGAGGACTCAAAGTTGTGGAATATAGTTAGAAGCTCCACCCAACTCAATCAAATTTAAATCTCATCAAATCACCCACCAAAAAGTTCACCTACACTAATTGTTGGGTGGTTAGCTAGATTCTAGGAAAAGTAAAACTCTGTATAAGCATCATCCCGCCTTTGTTTCTTGATTTTTATGCATTCCATGAGTTTCCAACTTATTTTAGTGAAGCCATAAACTCCAGCAAGCAGCCCCCTTGCTTGCTTACCTCGTTTTCTCATGCTTTTGCTCCTCTCTATCTAGAGGTGTAGTTAGGCTTTTCCAAATCTGATTGTACTAGATTGCAGAGCATTGTTTGCTCTCTCATTGTAATCATTTTCATTGATTTCAAGCTTCATTTGGTCTCTCATATTGTGCCATAAACTTTTCCCAAGTTTCAATTTTATTTACCGAGTGAGTTGTGAGAAATTGCCAACTTTGTGAAGGTATATCTGATGGAGAGTGTTAATCTCCAAAAGAATAACCTACTCTTGAATTTAGAACACCTCTATATCAAGAGTAAGTCAAAACCTTCACCAAATTATAGGTTCAATCTCCAAATTATCAAAAGTTGAAAAATTCTGTGAAGAAGATAAAACACAGAAAGTCTGCTGCACAATTTCTTCTCATTGACCTATCAAATATGTAAAGTTTTCTATGAAATTTTGTATGGAGTGTCGCCTAGAAGTTGCGCACCTCCTCCAAGTTAAATTTCTTCAAAAGGTTTAGTATAACTTGAGAAATCAACTTCACAAGTTACCTATGTCTAAATCTGCACTTCTGAGAAGTCAATTTTGACACCCCTAACTTCTAACACATAGTTCTCACAATGTCGAACCCGTTTTATCAAATCCTTTTGGCTGTAGATAGCTTATCTCTCAACTTAGATTTTGAGCTATCATATGTGTAAAACTTTACACTATGCACTGAGCACTACTCATTTCATTAAACTCAAAAAACTGCGCCTGTTTCAGAGAACTGTGAACACTCATCACATATGAATGTTCCTACTAACAATTCTCCTTGCCTGTTTACAATTAGACTCTAAAATTCAAGTCATAGACTCATTAACTACGAACTTAGATATCCTCAAAAGGATTTCACAAATGATCTAACACAGACGGAGCAGACACAGAAACATCGGGCGCAATATTTCTTCAATTACTCAGAAAATTACAGTTGAGTGATGAGAGGAAAACTCAACTAACTTTTCACATGTCTCATGACATCTAACTTCTCCTTTCTTGACTTCTATGCTCACTCATCTATTCTTTCATATGCTCTCATATCACGCCTCAACATTTTCAAGGTATTTATAGAGCAATTTGTACAAGTCTATGACTAATCAAAGATCTAAGTGAACTATAACTATACTAATGTACATATGTGTACATTCCTCATATCCTCTGAATGTATCCTTCTTCCAAGCTTCAAGAATTGAATCTTCCTTCATTCTTTAATCTTCCAAACATTCAATTGGTGATTGGTCTGCACCAACAGCTCCGCCTCAATCATCAATTGAGGTTTCTCTTATCTTCTTTATGCCTGCCATGTCTTTAAACTTTTGTAGCTTTGGTCCATCCAAGCTCTTTGTAAGCATATCAGCTATCTGATCTTTAGTTGAAGTATGTATGACTTCAATCTCCTTATCCATCACTTTCTCTCTTAGAAAGTGATACTGAATCTCAATGTGTTTGGTCCTGGCATGAAAAACAAGATTAGCAGCTAAATACAATGAACTCATGTTATCTCCATATATAATTGGTATCCCATGCACAATGTCAAAACTCTTCATCAAAGTCTTGAGCCAAATCACTTCCCTTGCAGCTTCAACCAGGCCTTTATATTCAGCTTCTGTAGAAGACAAAGCAACTGTATGTTGCTTCTTGGAACACCATGAGATAAGTTTATCTCCCACATAACACATGTATCCATAAGTTGATCTTCTATCATCTGGATTACCTGCCCAATCTGCATCACTATAAATTTTGATATTTGTATCTGATGTAAACCCATAATACAAACCTTCATTGAGTGTACCCTTAATGTACCTCAACACTCTTTGTCCTGCAATCCAATGTTCTTTCCTTGGGCAATGCATGAATTGAGACAAAACCCCTACTGCATATGATAAATCAGGTCTAGTTAAAGTAGCATAGATAAGACTACCAACCAAACTCTGATATTGTCTCATGTCCTTGAATTCTTCACCTCCAAATTTACTCAATTTGTGATTCACCTCCATTGGTGTAGGTGCTACTTGATTAACAAGTTCTTCAAATACCTTTCTTGAGTCACAAATACTCCATGTTGAGTATATGTAATCTCCATGCCCAAGAAGTATGACAAGTCTCCCAAGTCACTTATTTTGAACTCTTTTTCCATTTGCTTCTTGAGTCTTTGTATTCCTTCTTCATCTGTACCTGGAAGGATTATATCATCAACATATATGCACATGTATATGAAACCATTATCACTTGCTTTGACAAGCAAGCTACTATCTGCTTTAGACACCTGAAATCCAAGTTCTTTCAAGAACTTTACAAGTCTATAATTCCATGCCCTTGGGGCCTGCTTTAAGCCATACAAAGCTCTCTTGAGCTTGCACACATGATCTGGATACCTTTTATCTCTGAACCCTTGAGGTTGCTCCATGAATACATCATCTGAAATATAACCATTCAAAAAAGCATTTTTCACATCAAGTTGACATAACTTCCAACCTTTACATGCAGCAATAGCTATAAGTGTCCTGATGGTTGTCATCTTTGCCACAGGACTATAAGTCTCATCATAGTCAACACCATATGTCTGAGCAAACCCTTTGACAACAAGTCTAGCTTTGTATCTAGACACACTTCCATCTGCAAACCTCTTGGTCTTGTAAACCCACTTGCATCCAATAATTTTCTGACTAGTTGGTTTAGGAACCAAATCCCAAGTTTGATTTTCCAATAGTGCATCATATTCTTCCTGCATAGCTTTCTCCCATTTTTCCTTACCTTTTGCCTCTTCATATGTAGAAGGGTCTTCATCTGTTTTCACCATATAAGCATAATCTTTTGTGGCCAAAAAAGAAGTATCATAACTATACCTTGTAGGTTGCCACCTATTTCTTGATGATCTTCTGAGTTCTCCACTCCTTGAGGTTTCTGGTTCTTCACACTCAGGATCAAATCTTGGCATTTCTTCAACTTCACCCTGCACTTCATTATTCTCTTCTTCATCAATTATTTGTACTTTTGACTTACCTTTCCTTTGACTCACTTCTTCTTCATCACCTGTATTGATATTGATTGTACCTGCATACCAAGTACTTTGCTCATCAAATGTAACATCTTTAGAAACCATGAATTGTTTTGTAGATGGACTCCACAATCTATAACCCATCTGCTTATCATCATAACCAATGAAAACATATTTTTCAGCTTTAGGTTCCAATTTGTGTCTTAATTGTGATGGCACATATGCATATGCCACACATCCAAAAACTCTGCAATGATCCAAGGTAGGTCTCTTACCCCACCAAGCCTCATATGGTGTCATACCTTGCAAGGCTTTACATGGTAACCTATTGACCAAATAAGTGGCTGTATTTACAGCCTCAGCCCACAAATAATTAGGGCAATTTTTCTCCTTCATCATGGATCTTGCAAACTCAACAAGTGTTCTATTTCTCCTTTCTGCTACACCATTTTGTTGAGGAGAGTACCTGCAAGTAACTTCCCTTTTTATACCTGCATTCCACAAGTAATCACTGAACTCATTAGAGAAATACTCTCCCACTCCATCTGACCTTAGTCTTTTCAACTTATGACCTGTAATTCTTTCTGCATATGCATGATAGTGTTTAAATGTATTAAACACTTCTGACTTATCTTTGATCACATAAATAGTGATCCATCTAGTAGCATCATCAACATAAGTCACATAATACCTTGACCCATTTATACTGAAATCCTTTGATGGTCCCCACACATCTGTGTGTACCAATTCAAGCTTCTCTGAGTACATAAAACCATGCTTGGAATAGGAATGCTTATGAGCTTTACCTAATTGACATGCCTCACATTTGTATGTCATATGTTGACCTGCAACATTAGGCAATCCAAGCACTGAACCATTGTTAATCATGTCTTTAATACCTCTTTCATTGAAATGTCCAAGCCTCTTGTGCCAAAGATCTAACTCAGAGATCTTATGTCCTCCATATGTGAACATAGCATGACCAATATTGCCTTGAATCTTCAATGTAAATAATCTTCCTTCTTTCTTCCCTGAAACAATCTGTTTATACCCTTGACTAGGGTCTTCCACATATACTCCATCATTAGTGAACCTTAGTTCATAACCTATTTCCACAATTTGTCCTACACTTATCAAATTCTTAGGAATTGTAGGAACATACAAGACCTTACTCAATAAGGTGCTACCATCCTTGGCCTTCACTGATCCAATTGACTTCACATTGTGCTTTGTGTTGTCACCTGTTTGAACAACATGATTAAAAACCTTATTCTCCAAATCAGTCATCAAAGCTATATTACCACTTAGGTGATTGCTACACCCTGAGTCAATGTAGAAGACTCTTTGATCTTCACTCTGCCTTTCACAAGTTGCATTCATTATCAATGTTGAATCCTCCTTTTGATCTGAAGCATAATTGTAGTAGGTATTGTTATATTGTTGACTTTGGAATCCTCTACCTGCATTTCTTCCAAAGTAACCCCTACTACCTCTACCTCTGAAATTACCTCTTTGATTTCTGCCACCTCTTCCTCTTGCATTATAGTTCTGACTATATCCATTATTACTCTGAGTATTGTGCCAACAATCATTAGCTAAGTGATTTGTCTTACCACAAATCCAGCAAGCTTTGCCTCCATCTTTGTTGTTCCTGCCTCTTCCTCTACCTTTGCCACCTCCTCTTCCTCTTAGGAAGTTGGCTTGACTAGTTGTTCCTTCATCTTCATTTGCTTGTTGCTTTCCTTTGCTATTCTTCTTCTTGTCCTTTGAGTACATTGCATGACCTGCACTCTTGTCACCATCTCCCTTAACATCCTGCTCAAATGTTAGCATATGACCTAGCAACTGATTTAAATCAGGAGTGAAATGATCAAGTGATAACTCTGTAGACAAAATGAATGGCTTCCATTTGTCATCACCTCTTAAACCTGTAAGAATTTGCCTTACCAATTTATCCTCCTCAATGTCTTCATCAACAGCTCCTAATGCATCTGCAATGTCTTTCATCCTTGTCACATAGTCTGAAATGGATTGAGAAGCCTTCTTCTTAAAGGTGGTAAACTCTGCCCATAAGGATGCCTTCCTTGACTTAGTAGTATTCTGGAAATGCTCCTCCAAAGCATTCCAAATGTCAATTGCACTTTCAAGACCTCGAATATGAGGTAACAAGTAATCATTGACTGCCATATAGATAATGCTCCTAGCTTGAGCATCTTTCTTCATCCAATTTTTCAAATCTGCTAACTCTTCCCTAGTTGGAACACTAGGACCTCTGAACTCTGGCTTCTCTTCTTCTCCTGTGATGTAGGCTATTAAATCTTTGCTCATAAGATGAGCTTCCATCCTCATTGATCATGCAGGATAGTTTTCCCTATCCAATTTCTCTATCTGAAGAGAATCTCCCATCTTTCTTCTACCTGTGTATTGAAATCTTCAAGCTTTATAAATGATATATGTACCTTTGCTTCAAATTAGACTCCTTTTGTATTTCTTGATGTCCTATGGTCTCCTCCTCAAGCTTTGCCTTCAAGCTTTCACCTTTTAGTTCTTCAATTGTTGAATTTCTTGAATCTGCAGCAGTCGGGATCCTCCTTTCCTTGATTTTAATGTTTCTTGCTCTGATACCATTGATGGAGAGTGTTAATCTCCAAAAGAATAACCTACTCTTGAATTTAGAACACCTCTATATCAAGAGTAAGTCAAAACCTTCACCAAATTAGAGGTTCAATCTCCAAATTATCAAAAGTTGAAAAATTCTGTGAAGAAGATAAAACACAGAAAGTCTGCTGCACAATTTCGTCTCATTGACCTATCAAATATGTAAAGTTTTCTATGAAATTTTGTATGGAGTGTCGCCTAGAAGTTGCCCACCTCCTCCAAGTTAAATTTCTTCAAAAGGTTTAGTATAACTTGAGAAATCAACTTCACAAGTTACCTATGTCTAAATCTGCACTTCTGAGAAGTCGATTTTGACACCCCTAACTTCTAACACATAGTTCTCACAATGTCGAACCCGTTTTATCAAATCCTTTTGGCTGTAGATAGCTTATCTCTCAACTTAGATTTTGAGCTATCATATGTGTAAAACTTTACACTGTGCACTGAGCACTACTCATTTCATTAAACTCGAAAAACTACGCCTGTTTCAGAGAACTGTGAACACTCATCACATATGAATGTTCCTACTAACAATTCTCCTTGCCTCTTTACAATTAGACTCTAAAATTCAAGTCATAGACTCATTAACTATGAACTTAGATATCCTCAAAAGGATTTCACAAATGATCTAACACAGACGGAGCAGACACAGAAACATCGGGCGCAATATTTCTTCAATTACTCAGAAAATTACAGTTGAGTGATGAGAGGAAAACTCAACTAACTTTTCACATGTCTCATGACATCTAACTTCTCCTTTCTTGACTTCTATGCTCACTCATCTATTCTTTCATATGCTCTCATATCACGCCTCGACATTTTCAAGGTATTTATAGAGAAATTTGTACAAGTCTATGACTAATCAAAGATCTAAGTGAACTATAACTATACTAATGTACATATGTGTACATTCCTCATATCCTCTGAATGTATCCTTCTTCCAAGCTTCAAGAATTGAATCTTCCTTCATTCTTTAATCTTCCAAACATTCAATTGGTGATTGGTCTGCACCAACAATATCTCTGCACATAGGCAAAGAGTATTGCAAACAGGTAGCCTATTTTGTAGAGGGAGGTTCTCCCAGCTGGAATATCCATTTGGGATTCTTTAAATCTTGTTGGGTAGCTCTTGATATCTACTACAAGTTTGAAAAGTTTCATTTTAATTCTGTGTATTGGTGTAGAGAAAAGTTCAGAATAGTGAGCATATATCACTACTTGTGGACCTAGTGGAGGGCATCCATCTTCCATTATTGCATTAGGGTGTTAGAATCATCCCCCATCAGTGGTATCAAAGCCATTTTGGAGCTTTGGAGACATCCGTGGCATAATATTGAAGACTTGAAGGGATCAAGACAACTTGTGGAATCACAAGGAGGACTCATCAAAGCAAGATGACATCAAAAGGCGGCTACGTCGATCGAGATCTCAACTAGTCGAAGGTTAGCAAGGGAGAAGCTATCAAAAGGTAATATCCACACCTTGTAAAACATACAAACACTTGAGGAGAAGCTAGAGGAGCATCTTAGAGCTCAATATGGCTGTGTATAATGCACAAACAGAGAAGCTAGAGAAAGGCAATTATCAACCATGGAAATTTAGAGTTAGAAACTACCTTATGGGCAAAGGATTGTGGGGATTAGTGAGCAGCACGAAGCCAATGCCTCATGTGCATGATCCATCACTTCAAGGAGAGGTCAAGGCACTTAATGAATGGATAGAAAGGGATAGGAGATTCATATTCATTCTATCCCAATATATAAGCAATAGCATGATAGGGCATATACAAGACTTGGACACATCCAAGAAGGTTTGGGAGACATTGGAGAGATTTTACTCTTCATCAACCAAGGCAAGGATGATTCAGCTCAAGAATGAGCTGAATAATTGTAGGAAATTTCCAACTACTAACATAAATGAGTACATTTTGAAGGTTAAGGAGCTTACAAATGCTTTTGGCTCAATTGGGAGCCCAATCGAAGGCGATGATCTTGTTGCGCACACTCTCAATGGCTTAAGAGAGGATGAAAGGTGGAAAGCATTCACCACATCAGTTTATGTGAGGGATTCCTTACCTAAATTTGATCAATTAGTCCAATTGATGGTGACCAAGGAGGTTCACAATCAAAGGGCAGCCAAGCCCAAGTTTTCTATGTAGCTAGAGGCAAAGGCAAAAGAGGTGGACAAAACTCGCAAGGTAGAGGGAGAGGAAGGTCAAGCTCAAGCTCAAGCAACCAAGAAGGCTCCAACCTAAGCTATGGATCAAGAGGAAGAGGAAGGAGTAGAGAAAGAGGAGGAAGATCACATGGAAGAGAAGCATCCAATGAAGAATGCTACAATTGTGGAAAATCAGGCCATTATACAAGAGATTGTTGGTCCAAAGGAGGAGGCAATCAAGGATACAAAAGGAACCAAGGTAATTATGCTAGTACTTTAGCGAATTCAGAAAATGAGAACTTGCTTATGATGTATGGTTCAAGTGAAAGAGTTAATTCAAATTTTACATGGTACATTGATAGTGGTTGTAGCAACCATATGAGTTGCAATAAAGATGTTTTCTTTAATTTACATTCATCCATCACTCAAGGACATGTAGAGACAGCGGATGACATTGAGCACAAGATTACACATGTGGGAGATGTTGCATTAAATGGATGTCAAAGCTCCAAGGTTTTGAAGGATGTGTTGCATGTGCCAACTATGACAAAGAACTTGGTTTCGATAGGTCAAATGGTTGAAAGAGGTTATGAGTTGAGGTTCAATGAGCAAGGATGTTTTGTTGACCCCATGAAGGACTACAAGCTCATAGCAAAAGGAAAGAAGCAAGGAAGACTCTTCACCATGGAGGTAAAGCCATCAACCCCTCACACTGTCTACATGTCAATTGGAAATAAACAAATTGTAGAAATCGACTTATGGCATAAAAGAATTGGGCACATAAACTTACAAAGGATGAAGGACATGCAAAAACAGGGCTTGGTGAGTGGTCTACCTAATCTTACAGCATTTGTGCCATGCTTGTCAATTAGGAAAACAAAGCAGATTGCCATTCAAGAATGGAGCACATGTGAACAATGAAGTGTTGAATATCATACACATAGATGTATGGGGACCTACAAGGGAGCCATCCATTGGAGGTAATAGATATTTTCTCACATTTATAGATGATCATTCAAGGTTTGTTTGGATGTACTGCATGAAGTCAAAGTCAAAGGTGTTTTACCACTTCAAGAGGTTCAAAAACCTGGTGGAGAAGTAAACAGGGAAGTATATAAAGACTCTCAGATCGGATGGAGGGGGCGAGTATTTTTCAAATGAATTTTCAGATTTCTTACATGAACATGGCATCAAAAGGCAATTCACTTTCAGGTATACACCTCAACAAAATGGGTTGGTAGAAAGGAAGAATAGATACATAGCAGAAGTGGATATAGCTTTGTTAAATGAAATGAATGTTCCTAACTCTTATTGGGCTATACATTATGAATAGGTGTCCAACCTCAGGAGTACATGGAGTTACACCTTATGAGGCTTGGTGTGGTAAGAAACCCAACCTTTCACATCTCAAAGTATTTGGTTGTGTGTGTTATGTTCACATACCTCAAGAATTGAGACACAAGTTAGACCCGAAGGCAGATAGGTGTATATTTGTTGGATATTCTTCAGAGCAAAAGGGTTTTAGATGCTATAACCCTTGCACCAAAGAGCTTAAGGTATCTAGGCATGTAATATTTGATGATTTGTTGCCTTGGTATGGTAGCAAAGATGTTTTGCAAGACACTATGCCTACATGACTCAAGTTATAGCTTGTGAAGAACCTAACTTTTTTGAAGAAGAAAATAAGCATAGAGAATGGATTGAAGCCATGGAGGAGGAGGGGCATGAAAGTCATTGGCAACAAATGGGTGTACAAGGTAAAGAGGCATGCAGATGGGAGCATCTCTAGGTATAAAGCAAGGCAGGTTGCCAAAGGTTTTGCTCAAACCTATGGCATAGACTTTGAGGAAACATTTAGTCTAGTAGCTAAGATATCCACCACCAGAAGTTTGATTGCAATTTGAGCCTCAAAAGGTTGGAAGATGTACCAGTTGGATGTGAAGAACGCTTTCCTAAATGGAGAGCTTGAAGACGTAGTCTTCATGGACCAGCTCCAAGGCTTTGAAGATGAGAGGTTTCCACATCATATATGCAGGCTAAAGAACGCTCTTTATGGACTCAAGCAAGCCCCAAGAGCTTGGAACCGAAGACTTGTGGACTACTTAGTAAAATGTGGATACAATCAGAGTCATGCAGACCCATGACTCTTTGTGAAGAAGGAAGGTAGCAAATTTTTTTTCATTTGTAAATATGTTGATGATTTGATCATTATAGAGGATGATGAAGCCAACATCACTGACATAAAGAGGAAGCTTGGATGTGAGTTTAAAATCTCAGATTTAGAGATTTTAAGGTACTTCCTTGGGATTGAAGTACTATATAAAGAGGAATGTATATACTTGATGCAAAGGAAATACATCCTTGATCTTTTGAAGAAGTTTGGCTTCTGTGATTGCAAGGCCATTTCAAATCCATTAGAAGTAAATGTTAAACTAAGTGCTCATGAAGGTGAAGAAGTGAAGGATGTGACCATGTATAGGTCAATAATTGGTTCTCCGTTGTATGCTACTATGACAAGACCTGATATTGCACATGTAGTTGGAGTGTTATCTCAATTTTTGCAAGCACCAAGAGTACCTCATCTTGTTGCAGCAAAAAGGGTACTTAGGTACCTCAAAGGATCAGTTAATGAAGGTCTATATTGTCCATTTGATGATGGATTAAATGTACAAGCTTATTGTGATGCTGATTGGCAGGTTCCAAAGATGACAGGAGGAGCACTAGTGGATATGTTATCATGCTAGGGAAGAAGACCATCTCATGGATGTCAAAGAAACAACCAACCGTGGCTCTTTCATCGATCGAAGCTGAGTATAGAGGCTTAGCACAAGTCTCATGTGAGCTTATGTGGCTCAAGAAGTTGTTTGTTGATCCTGATTTGCAGGTTAAGCAAGTACCTATTTTTTGTGACCACATAAGTAGCATATGCTTGGCTCAAAATCTGTTGTTCCATGCAAGGTCGAAGCATATAGAAGTGCATTACCACTTTATTCGAGATAAAATCATGTCAAAGGATGTCAAGGTGGAGCATGTCAATACAAAGAACCAATATGCAGATATGTTTACCAAAGCATTGGATGGAGTAAAGCTACAACACTTCAAGGCATGCATTGGAATGAAGGACCTAGGGATTGAGACTTGAGGGGGAGTGTTGAAAATCAAGTCTCAATCATGAAGAAAGGCTCAACCACGAGTTTTGCAAGTGGACCAATAAAAAAGGAGGACCCAAAGTTGTGGAATATAGTTAGAAGCTCCATCAAACTCAATCAAATTCAAAACTCATCAAATCATCCACCAAAAAGTGCACCTACACTGATTGGTGGGTGGTTAGCTAGATTGTAGGAAACATAAAACTCTATATAAGCATCATCCCACCTTTGTTTCTTGATTTGTATGCATTCCATGAGTTTCCCACTTAGTTTAGTGAAGTCATAATCTCTAGCAAGCAGCCCCCTTGCTTGCTTACCTCATGTTCTCATGATTTTTCTCCTCTCTATCTAGAGGTGTAGTAAGGCTTTTCCAAATTTGATTGTACCTGATTGCAGATCATTGTTTGCTCTCTCATTGTAATCATTTTTGTTGATTTAAAGCTTAATTTGGTCTCCAAGTTTATTGTATGAGTGTGAGAAATTGCCAACTTTGTGAAAGTATATCTCTGCACATAGGCAGAGAATGTTGCAAACAGGTAGCCTATTTTGCAGAGGGTGGTTCTCCCAACTATTATATCCATTTGGGATGATTTAAAGGTTGTTGGGTAGCTCTTATAGTGTACTAAAAGTGTGCAAAGTGTCATTATAAGTCTTTGTACTAGTGTAGAGAAAAGTTCTGAATAGTGAGCATATATCACTACTTGTGGACCTAGTGGAGGGGAACCATCTTCCATTTTTGGATTGGGGTGTTAGAATCATCCCCCATGATAATATACCATGCGAGGTTAAGCCTTTGCTCACCAAGGAACGAATACTAGAATTGGTGACGCAAGTAGTAAAAGCTACCACATTCACCCAGGAGGCATACACAATGAAGCAAAAGGTGGTCTCGAGCCCCAATCAAGAAGTGTTCCAATTTAAATCATGGTGTGGAAAGTGCCATGGCTATATCCATATGGCCACCAAGTGCCCCATAGTCTTTAGAGTGTTCATAGATAGACTGCCACCGAGGATTCTTTACACCCTTTGCAATAGGACAAAACACAAAGAGGACCAATGTTATCAGAAGATGGCTTATGAAAGACAAACCATGCAATCGAGAAATGTGGGAGAACATCCATATATGAGATTGACGGCTCAAAGGGTCCCGCTCGTACCTCGTCGGGAAAATAGATAGACTTATGGGCATGGTGCTCAAGGTCAGGAAGGTGGCTATCGTGGAAGAGCAACATATGATCAGAGGAGGGCTGCTCAGATCCAATGTTGGAGATGCCACACTTTTGGACATACTCAAGCTAGATGCCCAAATGAAAAGAAGTTGGTCGACTACAGTCCGATGTGCATGTACTATAGTGGAGAGGGCCACTTCAATGAAGATTCTCCAAAAAGGAAAGCTGACACTAGCAAGGGAAAGGGGCTAATGGAGTCCTCGAACTATGTGGAGACCCCAATGCATTGCACTCCTAGAGTACAAGAGCAAGTTCCTATAACTGGAGTGGTGTTTAGGACACTCAATCTTCAAGAAGGATCTAGTTCATCCATGCACTTTGTGGATGTTGAGCAAGGCAAGAGTGCATGAAAGGAGCCTATTGTGGTAGTGGTCATAGGGACACAAGAATATGTGGAGAAAAATATAGAAGACATGAGTGGAAATACCAACACACAAAGGTACACGAGCATGGGGAATTGGAAAGAACAGTAGAAGGACTCTTTGAGCACCAAGAATCGGGAGACAAGGATGAGATCAAGATACTGCCACTAGTGGCAAAGGATTTCTTACCAGGCATTGCCCCATTTCTTGAGAGATTAAAGGCTTTGAAATGCCATAAGGAAAGGCAAAGCATGGAGGGAATTGACATTGTGCAAATGTTGGCCAAAGTAGAAGTTACTCTAGACATTGGTACTCTGACAGGATATTCCCGTCCATGTAGGAAACAATTTTACAATGAATATATCAAAAAACCAAAAATCCGAGGATAAGAAAAAAAATGAGAGAAAGACATCCAAGGCATCATTCAAAGTATCACAAGTCAAATCGATTCGAATGCTCCTATTGTGGTGGTTGAGAGTAAGGGATATGTAGTCCCAGGTGCTCACTTGCATACTGGGGCAACTATAAATCTAATGACTGAGTACATGAGAAGGATCTAAACGTAACCCACATGGAAGAGACTCCAATGTCCCTTAGGATGGCGGATCAAAATCAAGTGAAACTGGTTGTTCTTTTGAAGAATGTAAGCATGGTCATTAGAGGATTAGAGCTTAGCATTGATTACATGATAGTCAGATCAAGAACCTTAGGAGCCATGTTCTCTATTTTATTGGGGCGCCATGGCTAGTGCAAGCCAATTGTGTGCACGAGTGGTGCACAAGTTTCATTACAATTAGGCTAGAGTCTGATCGAGTGCAAATTTAGGTATCTTCAAACTCAACTAGCAAGAGACCAACAACCATAGATTAAATGGAGAGAAAGTTGAAAGAGAAGGAAAACTAAGGAAAAGTTCAAGAAATGTTTGCTCTAAATGCTAAGCCCTATAAGGATATGCTTCAAGATGGGTTCAATTTGCAATTGTTCAAATTACAAAACAGAAAAATGGGAAATATAAGAACCCATTAGCTTACAAGGAGGATTCGAAACATGAATTGTTAGGATGGTTGACACACACAAGTCATCTTGAATGTTAAATGATGAACATAGACTCAAGGGAAAGCAAAGCTACCAATTCCTTGGAAATAGGCCCCATCAATCAAGGCCATATGATCATAAGAATCTTTGGTGATGATGCAAATGTTTTTGTGCATAATGATCCTACCAGCTTGATACCTTTTGGTGTTGCCTAAATACATTTTGTGAGGCATCAGGTTCCAAAATTATCCACTCTAAAACCACTTTCAGGGCTGTTATTGGGCATCCATCTCAAATTTTTGTTGACCATGGTTGTCAATTGATCCCAAGGGAAAAAAAACTTATGCTTGTTAGGTAATCTGATGGGATTCAATGTTTCAATGGGTAAATGATAGAATTGGGCTCTTTCTAAGTTTGATAAAAAGATGGCATAGGAAAGGTATGCAGATCAACCTGACAGGGTGAGCTATGGTGGTTAACACATTCCTTCTTTGTTTGATTGTTTATTTTCTATCTTGTTGGAGACTCAAGGACCAAGAGATTATCAAATTGGAAACAATTTGCAGAAACCCTCTCTAGACAGGAGACCCTAATAGAAAGGGTGTTCCCAAAATCAAACGGGTTATTTGCATAATCCAAAAAGATCAAACTCGCTTGGGGATTCTAGACATGGAAGGAACAACCAACAAAATGGCAAGAAAATGGTTACTTAAAGCTTGGAGCAACAAGGATGCCACTTGGGCCCAACTGATTTTTAGAAATAAGAGCACTCTTAGGCTTGTGAGCCTTCCAAGTGGAAGGGACTGGATCTTCTCACTCTTTTGTTCTTCCCCTATCAAGTGACTCCTAGAGGCTCCAGCTTAGTTCAAATGCTATGGAAGAGTTGAAACAAGATGAAATAGTTTGTCAAGATCAATGGAGTTTGGAAATGGGAAGCTTGTGTTAGAAAAAATGATTCAATCTCGTTCCCTATCAAGGGCATCAGAGGTGTTGAGCCTTCGAACCTCCAAAACTCTAGGAAGCTTTGGAACAAAGGTTTTCATTTGTGGAAACACCTCTAGAATCAAGAAACATGCCAATGGATTATTTTTAAGTACATTTATGCAGCTAGGAGAGAGGATTATGAAGAATGGTGCCTTCTCTAAAGTAGATTCAATGCTTGAGAGGGCTCAAGGACTTGCCTCATTATTGGGCATGACTCCCCTCACCTTGAGGGCCTTAGATGGCACAACAACAACTCTTTTGATAAAATTATGACATTTAAGAAGAATGTGGACTTTCGTGTCACAATTAATAGGAGATGTTGTTTAGATTTGTTGTGTTTTAGGTGGGATCTCAAGTTCCAATCCTTTCCCTCATCAAAGTAAAAATTTTGGTTCTTGTGTGGAAAATCCTCCACTAGGGAATTTGGACCAATGTAAAAGCTAACAAAATTTGTGGAGCCCCTCCAAGGTGTAAAAGATGATGTCATGGAATGAGGACTTGGGATACCTCTTCTTTTCTTGCCCCATATCAATGCTAATATGGTAGGTCCTAGGGAGAATCATGTTGCTACAAGGACATATCAACTAGAAGCAAGTGCTACTAGGTAAAGTGATCGGTTGTTTCTCTACATTGTGGAATGCTATAAGAGGTGAGGCCCTTTGGAATATGTGGAAAGAGAAGTGTGCCACCAACTTTGGTAGCCTGCCTAAAGAATGGTTGATCAAAAAATATCTTTTCCTTTTGGATAAACGACTTTCCAATTATAGGAAGCCCCTGCCTTTAGACATCATAGAATATTTTTTCTTGGGAGCAATAAGATTGAAAGCAAGTGACCCCCCCCCCCCCCTATGAGGGAGATGAAAGGGTTTTCAAGCTTCTTTGTAATGTCTTCTAAAAATGTTTTAGAAACCCTTGCTTTGTGGGATTCAGGGGGTCCCATGGGTGCTAGGCCCATTCACTTGTATGGTTGTTATTTCTATTAATTGAAATATGGGAGAGTAGGCTATTGCCGAACTTCCTAAAAAAAAAAGGTATAAAGCTAGACTTGTGGTTAAAGCATATGGTTAGTCCCAAGGAATTGGATAGGAAGAGAATTCTTAGTAGTGGATAAGATGCCAACAACCAGAGTAATTATGAGCATTGGAGCTACCAAGAGTTGGAAGATCTATCGAATGGATGTGAAGAACGCATTTCTAAATGGATGGATATTTGAAGAGATATATATGGATTGACCTCCTGGGTTTGAATATTCACATTTTCTTGAACATGTATGCAGGTTAATGAAAGCTCTTTATGGTATAAAGCTATCTCCAAGAGCATGGAATCATAGGTTTGTGATTTATTTTCATGACAAGTGTTTCATTGTTAGCAAAGCAGATCCAACACTCTTCATCAAGAGGACTCATGCAGAAGTCATTTACCTTTGTGTATATGTAGATGACATAATACTAAGAGGTAATGATGTTGAAAGCATCACGAGGATTAAGCTAAAAATGAAGGAGGAAGTCAAGATTAGTAATTTGGGGCATCTCACATTCTCCCTTGGTTTGGAACTTGTGTATACAAAGAAGAGTATGTATATCATTCAAAAGAAATACATCAAAGACATGTTAGCCAAGTTCAAGATGGAGAATGCTAAGGTTTTAGGTACACCCATGTAAATACATTTGAAGCTAAGTGCTTGAAATAACAATCTACCAAAGACTGGTGGGAACTTTGAATTATGAAACACTTACTAGGGTAGACATTTTCTATAGTGTAAGTGTTCTCAGCCAGTTCATGCATACTCCTAGGGAGCCATCCATGAAAGCAGCTAAGAGCATATTCAAGTATCTAAAGGGAACCGTAAATGAAGGTCTATTTTATCCATATACCTCTACTATAGATATTAAGTTATTCTTTGATGCAGATTGGGCAAGATCTAAAGATAACAAGAGAATTAGTTCAAGTTATCTTACATTTACATGTACAAAGCTCATTTCATGGTCATCTAAGAAGCAACCTAGTATTTCTCTTTTATCAATAGAAGTTGAATATAGAGATTTGACAAATGCAACTAAGGAAGCTATGTGGATAAAGACTCTATACTCAGATTTGGGTGTCAAGTCTTCTACTCCTCATATAAGTGAAGATAATATAAGCTCTCTTCACCTTGTAAATAAATACAATATATCATGCTAGGAAAAACAAGTTGACGTCCATTATCACTATGTAAGGAGAAAATAAAAAACAAGGAAATTGAACTCTCATATGCATCTACTCAACAACAATGTGCAGATATGATGAGCAAAACATTGGATGGAGTGAAATTAAATAGGTTCAAAGCTATGATTCAACATCAAAATATATCAATGGATTGAAGAATCAAGCATCTTAGCTTGAGGGGGAGTTGTTAGTGCATGAAGAAAGCCTAATTTCGTGACTTATACACAAAGGATTTCTTGTGATATTTGAGGCATAATTTTTACACTGATTGTAGCATATATTTAAGGAGCTTCAAAGCTTCATGTCTGATTATTTCGCAGTCAACTATAAATGATATGATTGGAGAAAATCTTGTGGGCTTGCTAGGAGTGAAATCATACGACTTCATTTGAATTCAAATTCAAATTACTTCCTAAAAGTTTGGATCCTTTTAGGTGGAATCTATGAATAGTTAGGAAATAAAAGTGTACATATACACTAGTCACTTTAGTTGAGGGAAATGAGCTGATCGTCAGAGTCATTCTAAGTGATTTTTGTCTTTCCCTGAAGGTCAAGGAGTTCTCCACTCTCTCATTTTATCATATCTCACTTAGCAATGCATTTATACTTCATTTTTATAGCTACATGTACCTCTTTATACTACTACAATACATTGAGTAAATTTAATCGAGTTCTCCGAGTCATTTATCTATGTGTATGATATTTATGATGCAATCTTTTGATTGGAATATGAAGGGAGAATTGTGCTAAACATGCATATAGAGTTTCATAGTCATTGGAGCTGTAGATCTTGTGTTATGATTAAATCAAGGTGCATATGTGTGTATCTCCTTCATCATGAGAAGTTGGGATTACTCCATTGAATTCTTATCCACATAGCTTTGAGTATAGTTCTCCTAAATTCATGAGATAACTTGTTATAGCTCACTCAAAAATTCATTTGAAAGTGTAAAAAAGCTATCAAGTCAATTGCTACCAAGATATGAGCTCTTAGAAAATAAGTAAATGATTTCTTCCATATATAGAAGGTTTTCTCAAGTTGTTTTGTGCACACAAGTTATCTATTTTGACATTTCATCTTGAAAATGATGTCCCAAAGTAGTAAGCTATTTTAAATGCATATATTGGAATCTTAGGGAGTCTATTAAGGTTTTTTGGATTTCTTTTAGGCTGGTCTTGATCAAGTTTTTGCAACTACTCTCTCATGTCTATGCATTAACTATCGCTCCTCACAACAACCCACAAAGAGGCTTTTCAAAGTTTATCGCACATCTTACCTTCTAGATTTTCCAAAGTGATTCACTCCTAATAGCAATCCATGGAGAAAAATTGCATCCAATAAGTTCACGAAGAAAATATTGCTTCCAAGGGACTTGATAAACCAACCAAAGAAGATTGTTGAGGTATTCCCAATTCACGATGCTCATGGAAGAGGAAACGAAAAGGTGATCTAAGTCTTTCTTGCCATTATACCATCTCTTGCACCATGGGGAGGCCTTCTAAATTTCACTAGGTTCGAATTCTGTAAATTTCCTCTAGTGGAGGATATGGCATGTGAGAATGGATTTTTTTAAATATCAATAAGTTGGTGTCATAGGTCCTTGAACTTGAAGTTCTAGCTAATCTTAGTCCAACTGAGGAACCACTTCCACCACTTCTTATTTAAAGTGTGATGAAAGTCAAAGATTTGTTGGTTAGCAAAATTTCCTCCATTTAATTCCATTCTCTCCCTTCTTCTTTAAAGTGTGATAAGAGTCAAAGACTTTTTTGGTTAGCAAAATTTCCTCAATTTTAATTCCATTCAGACCCTTTACAAGAGAAGGGTGGTGGCCAAGTATGAGTTAGGTCTTTGTTTCATCCCCAACATTCATTCTTTTCCTTAATAGGGAGCTATCTTGAAAGTCACCATATCTTTTTCCTCTCTAGATCAAGATGTTTCCTAGAAACCTCAAGAATGTAATTTTAGTTCTTCATCCTCTCTTATAGCTTCTCTCAAACATCCAAACAATAACTAGGGTCCATGATCGTCTAAAATGTTCTAAGGTGATATCACTTGATACTAAGGATTCTTGTATTGTGGGATACCTAGTAATGGAAGATGGAAATTGAAATAGAAGAATTAAAAAAATGTGAGCTTCATATCTGTAAGTATGTCAAAGGGGAGATGGAGAGGAAAGCAAATGCTTTGGAAAGATGGATTGTTGGAAATATGGATCCTTCTTTGTCTTTACGTTGAAGCAAATAGCGTGATATGTATTTTTGTAGAGCATCTATAAAATGCCCATTTATAAAGTTAAATTGGAAATGAGGAAACCCACAATGAATGAAGTACAAACAGGTGATGACACTAACCATTCAATCAAGCAAATGGGAAATCTAAAAACTTCTAATTGTAGTATGAAACTTTTGAGCAAAGTTATGTATGTACCTACTATAACCAAGAACCTAATTAGTGTTGGGCAAATAGAAGAGAAAGGTCTATAGGTTAGATTCTCCAAGCATGGAGCATATATGGAAGACCCCAACAAGGCTTCAAAAGGATTGCCAAAGGTGAGAAGTCTGGTAGATTGTTTACTTTTGAAATTGAAGACACAAGGAAGATAGAACTATTTAGTTATAGAGATCAAACCCTATCTGACTTGGAAATATGGCACAAAAGGCTAGGGCACATAGGAGAAATGACTCTCATGTAAATTTGCAGGGATTAAAGTATGTGTGGCATTCCCAATGTGACAAAGCACATGATTTACAAATGCAGAGCTTGCCAATTTGGCAAAGCTCATATGACACCATTTAACATGAAAGGATACATCCATGAAGATTATATAGAGTTGGTACACACCGATGTGTGGGGTCCTAGCAAAGACCCATCCATCTTAGGTTCAAGGTACTATGTCTCTTTTATTGATGATTATAGTAGGTGGACTATTCTCTATTTCCTGAAGCATAAGGATGAGGTATTTGCATGTTTTAGGACGTATTTGGCACTAATTGAAGACTAAACAAGAAGGAGCTTGAAGAGAATCAGGTCTGATGGAGGTGGGGAGTACGTTTTACATGAGTTTGATCTATTTCTATAGGATTGAGGCATAAAGACGGAAGTAACAACCAGGTATACTTCTGAATTGAATGGAGTGGCAAAGAGAAGGAATAGGTTAATTGTTGAGGCATCTAGGTCTATGGTAAATGAAAAAAATAACCTAATTATTTCTAGGTAGAGGTTGTTTCCACAACCACCTATTTGGTCAATAGGCTTCCATCCAAGTCCTTGGATGGTATGACACCGTATGAAGCATGGAATGGCAAGAGACGATCATTGGATCATTGCAAAATATTTGGGTGCATTGCCTATGCACACATCCCATCACAAATCAGAGGGAATCTTGACCCTAAGGTAGAGAAATGTATATTTATTGGGTATGATCAGAATCAAAAGGGATATAGACTATACAATCCCACTAAAAAGGCATTTATAGTTAGTAGGGGTGTAGTTTTTGCTGAAAATCATTCATGGTTTGAAGATGATTGCAGGAAACTCAGGTTACCATATGACTTGGAAAGTGATTTTCCAACCCTCACTCAAGAAGATCAACATCAAGTAGAGGACATCAACTCAGAAGATGAGGAACAAATTGACTTCAAAGCTTGGAAGTCAAGAGGCAAGTTCAAATACAAGCAATTAGAGGATCTACCCGAGTCTTCCAATCAAGCCTTAAGGAGATCACAAAGAGAAAGTAAGAAGCCCATAAGGTATGGATATGATACCTCCTTAGTCACAAAGCACTCTCTGTACATTACTAAATATTCAATGACAGAGGAGCCTTCTTCATTTAAGAGGATAAGAAGAAGAAAGAGTGGAGAGAAGCCATGCAGGAAGAAGTCAAAGCATTGCAAGAAAACGACACATGGGATCTAGTTCCCACGAAGCCAAATATGAAGATAATTGGTTCAAGGTGGATATAAAAAATTAAAAAGAACTCTGATGGTTCTATAAACATGTACAAAGCAAGATTAGTGGCAAAGGGATTTGCCCAAACACCCAGTAGATTATGAAGAAACATTTTCACCTATGGTTGAGATGCCAATGATCAAGGTATTGGTAAGACTTGCTACATCAAAAAATGGGAATTTATATAAGCTAGATCTCAAGAATTCTTTTTTAAATGGTTGGATATTAGAGGAAGTGTATATCGCACAACCACCAGGTTTTGAAGATGAAGAAAAAGTATGTTATGTATGCAAGATCATAAAAGCATTCTATGGTCTCAAAAAAGCTTCTAGAGCTTGGAACCATAGACTTGTTACCTATTTCCAGGATCAAGGCTTTATGGCAAGCAAAGCAGAATCTTCCTTATTTGTTAAGAAGAATAAATCACAGGTTATCTACTTGTGTGTCTACGTAGATGATATCATTATTATAGGTTATGATTTATAAAGTATCAAACAGGTCAACGGTCAATTGATGAAGTAATTCAAAATCAGTGATCTAGGGTTCTTGACCTATTTCCTTGGCTTAGAACTTGTGTATACAGATTCAGGTATATTCATCACACAAAGGAAGTACATACATGATATGTTGGTAAAGTTTAAGATGGAGAACACTAAAGTTGCAGGTATTCCTATAGAGATTAACCATAAGCTAAGTTCACATGAAGGTGAACTACTTGAAGATGTTACAAGCTATCAACAACTTGTGGGTAGTCTTAATTATGCCACTTTGACAAGAGTATATATTGCTTATGTAGTAAGTATATTAAGTCTGTTCATGCATGTACCAAGGAAGCCACACATGGATGCTACAAAGAGGGTGCTTAAATATCTAAAGGGTACAATGAATGAGGGATTGTTCTACCACTTTACTTTTGACAGAGATATAAAGTTGTATTCTGATGCAGATTGGGCTGGCTCCAAGAATTATAGGAGGAGCACTTTAGGGTACCTATCTTTTGTAGGTTGAAAAATCATATAAGGGAAATCCAAGAAGTAGTCAACTGTGGCCTTATCCTCCAGAGAAGCAGAATATAGAGGTTTGGCAAATGCAGCTCAGGAAGCTATGTGGCTTAAGCAATTGTATGCAGATTTGGAGATACATTCCTACACTCCAATTATATTTGGAGATAACACTAGTTCACTTCATTTGGTTGCTAATTGTGTGTATCATGCCATGACTAAGCACATTGAAGTGCACTATCATTATGTTAGGGAGAAATTTCTTAGCAAGGATATCCAAATATACTATGTGTCAACTCATTTGCAATGTGCAGATATACTCACCAAAGCATTGGATGGAACAAAGATGAACATGTTCAAACTGATGATTGGGCTGCAAGAGATCAAGGAGCAATGGAGATCAAGCATGTAGGCTTGAGGGGGAGATGTTGGTGCAATTAAGCCCAAGCCTACACACTTGATCACTTCACATAAGCTTGATGTATTAGCATGTCATTTGGAAGACTTCATATGTACAACCTCTTGTAACTTTGAGCTATAATTACTCATTGTAAAAGTGTAATCAACCTAGGAGGAGTTAGGAAGCATATAATCTCGTGATCTTTGGTAGTTGAGTCAAGAGAAAATCAATCCTATACTTTACGATGCAGTTTAGTGGTAGAGATTTGAATTTGAATTTAATCCTTGGCTCCAATAAAAGATGTAAAAGAGGATATGAATAGCCTACATGTATTTCGAGGTTCAGAGATCATATTCATGTACTTTCTTTGAGAAGAGGAGCTCACCTCATAGCTCACTCATTTCTCAATCATTGAGCAATGACTTATTGCCAATGACATTGTACTTTTACATGATTTAATACATACATGTTCATTACTTCCTACTCTCATATCTCTATCACAGTCCATCAGAATAGTGGATCATTCCTCGTTCTTTAAAGCATGATATCTTCAACATAGTGTCTACTTTAAACATACAAAGTTTCATTAATAATGTTTCACGTGATCATTAGATATTAATCAATCATTTCTCACTAGTCTGTGACTATCAAGGCCCATAAAAGTCGGGATAGATGCTTAACTTGGTAAACATATTTCTTTGCATTTAGTTTACCATTTTAGATGATTCCACTCATGGTTGGTAGCTTTTTAAGCTAATTGAAGTTCCCCAAAAGGAGTTTTATGAATTGCTAATGTACTAAGAGAATGGTGCAAAACACTAAGTAGGTGTCTCAACCAAAATAGCAAGTTTTTGGAACTTGGGTCATATGCCAACCTATTTGTTTTGATCCTATCATTTTTGCATCATCTTCCAGATCATTTATGCTTAATAGCTAGCTAAAGAGGCCCACAACATTCTCCAACCATCACTTATAGCAAGCGTGAAGCAGGTTTAGCTACCCCAACTCATCTCTTGTGATTATCCACCATCTCCTCCAACATCATATACAAATGATTTCCCTTGATATTTGAAGCATAATTTTTACATCCATTGCAGCATACATTTAAGGAGCTTCAAGGGATCACGTACCATTTTCTCTTATTCAAATGTAAATGAGATGATTGGAGAGAATCTTCTCGGCTTGTTGGGATCCAAATGGCATGACTTCCTTTGAATTCAAAATTCAGATTACTTCCTAAAATTTTGGATCACTTTTAGGTGGTAGTAAATTTCTAAGTGGTTTCTACCATAAATAGATGGTTTTCTCAACTTTTTTTGTGCATGCAAGTTATTTGTTTTGACATAGCATCCTGAGAATGATTTTCCAAAGTAGTATGATGATTTAAATGCATATATTGGAAGCTTAGGGAGCCTACGAAGGTTTTTGGATTTACTTAGGCTAGCCTTGATCACGTTTTTGCAAAAAACTCTCTCATCTCTGTGCATTAACTATCACTCCTCACAACCACTCACAAAGACGCTTTTCAAAGTTTATTGTACATCTTACCTTCTAGATTTTCCAAATTGATTCACTCCTAATAGCATTCCATGGATACAAATACCAGCCAATCACTTCACCAAGAAAATATTTCTTCCAACCGACTTGATGAACCAACCAAAGAAGATTGTTGAGGCATTGCCAAGTCACGATGCTCTTGGAAGAGGAAAAGAAAAGTTGACCTAAGTCTTCTTTGCCATTATAGCATCCCTTGCACCATGGGGAAGCCTTGCAAATTCCACTAGCTTATGGATTTTTGTAATCTCAATAAGTGGGTGCCATAGGTCCTTGTTCTTGAAGTTCTAGCTAATCCTTGTCCAAGTGAGACACCACTTCTTGTTTAAAGTGTGATAAAATTCAAAGAATTTTCTGGTTAGCAAAATTTCCTCCATTTTAATTCCATTCAATCACTTATCGTTTAAAGTGTGATGAAAGTCAAAGACTTTTTTTTGTTAGCAAAATTTCCTCCATTTTAATTCCATTCAGACCATTTACAAAAGGAGGGTTGTGACCAAGCACGAGTTGGGTCTTCATTTCATCCCAAACATTCATTTTATGACTTAATAGGCACCCATCTTGAAAGTCACCAGATTTTTGTCCTCTCTAGATGAAGATATTTCCTAGAGACCTTGAGAATGTTATTTTAGTTCTTCAACCTGTCTTATAGCTTCTCTCAAACATCCAAACAATAACTAGGGTCCATGATGGTCTAAAGTGTTCTAAAGTAATATAACTTGATACCAAAGATTCTTGTATTGTGGGATATCCAGTTATGCAAGATGGCAACTGAAACAGAAGAGGTATAAGAAAATGCGAATTTTATATGCGTAAGTATCTCAAAGGGGAGACGGAGAGGAAAACAATTGCTTTGGAAAGATGGATCTTTCTTTGCCTCTACGTTGAAGCTAGTAGTGTGAGATGTATTGTGTAGAGCATCTATAAAACGCCCATTTACAAAGTTAAATTGGGAATGAGGAAAATCCGAAAGGAAAATGTCATGTGTCTCATGCAATCTGAATTTTGAAGCTAATGTCCACGTGTTCTTACTCTCTTTTCTCCAAAAGTGGGCATCAAAGAAATAAAGTATCATGATGAATGTAAAACAGTAGGCTTCCATGTTCTTAAAAGGTATTCATGGTCTGTGCAGGACGTTCTTTGACCAAAAGAAAAGTACCTATTGTACTGTGCGTCTCAGGAAAATTAGTGAAATCCAAGGAATCCTTCTGAAAAAAAAAAGCTGGAAGATGGAGAAAAGGTATGTGCAGGTCAAAATAGGATTAATTAATTGGAAAATTCAGTACATTTTGATTCTGTATATATCATGGTTTTTCCTAGAAACATTAAGAATGCTGTTTTACTTCTTCAACCTTTCTTACAGCTGCTAGAAAACATCCAAAAAAATAACAATAGAACATAGCGTCACAATTGCTTACATTGTTATGCACTCGATGACATGCATGAGGAATTTCGACAAGCAAAAAATTGAATGAAAGTATAGCTCAACGCACTCTGTTGAGAAACGAAATTATTAATGGGTATAACATACAAGAATTAACAAAACATAAATGATGTTACATGATATAGTAAAAGTACATAAATTGAATGCGTTTCTCAAAATCCATTTTTTTCCTTATTTCAAGATGGAATGCCTTGATTTAAACATCTTCTACTTTTCATAATAACTGCTGAAGGTAAACCAAACAGCATGGAAATTACAAAATGGATTACATGTTCTCTTTCTGAACATATTCATGAATTTGGCCTTCCTTTCAATATGATGATATAAGAAATGAGAGACGAGCTCCAAGTTCATGAAACATTGATGAATATTTTGGATTTTCAAGAACTCCATTGGCTCCTCAAATCTATTTGCATTGCGCTCATTATATCAGATTATATGTTTTATATTCTTTCTGTTCATTTTCCAGCAGGTAAATGTTCTTCAAATGGAGCCAGCTAGCTAATTAGGACGGTGAGAAAATTTTGTTTTTACAATCATTTGGGGGGAGCAAACACATTCATGGTCGCTGCATCTCGTGCTCAATCTAAATGAACATTCTTGTTTCAATATTATCCGATTGACATTCTATATCTAGCAAACTTCTTAGATAGATACAAGAGGTCATGGAGTAACATAAAGTTCTTTATAATTTCTTATCTCAAATCAAGGTTACATGAAAAATATTTATTTCATGAATCTTTTCAAGGTTCGCCCCTATCGAAGTAGCATGCTATGTAGAGTTATACATTTAGAGGAAAAACATATAACTTCATTATTGTATGTGACTTGGAAGACCTTTTTACTGTTGCTCTTCTAGAATGCAACATTACCGTCATAATAAATTCGTCCCATTCATCAATTCTAGATACAATTTTATGTAGAAACATCTCTCCCCCCAAAATTTGATTTCTTTCAAGGTATGTTGTAGATATGATGCCCACTAATTACAGACTTGTTGCAACAGAAGCATGGAACATGGTTCTCTTGGTCAAGTTCAACAAACAGACTACGTAACAAAATCAAGGGGTGAGAGAAATAAAGAAATACGGAACATGACTGGAAAAGTATTCTAAATTTCTACAACTTGATTCGCAAGGAAAAAAAATGTGATGCCCTCACCAATGAGTTATTCAAGACTTTCAAGCACGTGGTTACTACTCCATTACGTGTAGTACGGCAAGAGGCCCTTTCTTTCAGTGTGCTACCCGAATGTCTCAATGAAGGCATTATCAAGCTTATTCACAAAAAAAAAGGCAACAAAAACAAGATTGAAAATTGGCATCCATTTAGGATGTTACAAATAGGTTACAAGATCCTTACTAAAGTTATTGCCGATCTAATCACTTGTCACCTAGAAAATTGGATAAAAAAGGGTTCATCAAGGGAAGGTCCATCCTTGAGGATATCATTGATGTTTGGGAAGGTCTCATTTTTGTTGAAGAGTTTGCTCAGTATGTTGTCTTCCTTAAAATTGACTTTGACAAAGCGTATGATAGACTCGAGTGGGATTTCATTCTCCAATGGCTGTAGTTGAAACTTCATTAAGATGATCTCAACATTAATGGGAAATGCATTAAGACACATAAACATCAATGGTTAGCTTTCTCAAGCTATCTGATTAAAATGTTCTATTAGGTAGGGATGGCCCTGAGCCCCTCTTCTCTTTGCAATAGCTGTCGATGGTCTCATCTACCTTGTTAAACATCACACATGTTTAGGTTTTATTCATGGCCTGTCACTTCCCCTCAATCAAGACCATATAATCATGAGACTGTTTGGTGATGATGTGAATGCTTTTTTTTTTAATATAAAGGAAGTTCGGCAATAGCCTACTCTCCCGGACTTGAATTAAATTAAGAAACAAAGGTACAAGAGAAGGGGACTAGTGCCCACGGACCCCCCAAATCCCACAAAGCAGGGGAAGCTTGATTGAATCCTAGGTTGCATTACAGAGAAGGTTAATCACCCTCTCATCTCCCTCATGCGGGGCCCACTTGGGTTTGAGCTTGTTGTTGATCAAAAGGAGGACTTGATGGTGCCTGAAGGGGGGGGATTTCTTACTGTTAACAATCCTTTTGCCAAGGAGGAATAGTGATTTCTCAATCGACCACTCCCTGGGGGGATCGCCGAAGTTGAGAGCACACCTCTCCCGCCAAATTTTCCACAGGACTTCCCCTCTGATGGCGTTCCAGAGTGTCGCAGAGCAGCCAATCGCTTCTCCCAAAAGGACTTGTTTCCAACTAAGCTGTTTTTGAAGTCTGATTTTCATTCCAACCGTCTGCCACATTCTGTAGGAGTTGGGGCAAGTAAGGAAGATGTGTGGGATATCTTCGATAGCCCGGTGGCAGCGTTTGCACCAAGGAGGGATCCCACAAAGTTTGCTAGCCTTGTGGTTGGTCCAAATTCCTCGATGAAGAATTTGCCATAAGAGGACAGACTTTCTTAATCTCTATAAGGGGGTGCCAGATACCCGTGAATTTCATGTCCCACCGAAGCCGCGTCCAAGACAGGCACCACTTCTTGTTGAGGCTGATCTGGTGGTCAGCCGTTTCTTTGATGTTCGGGATTTTGAGTAGGCTATTTCCATTGTGCCATTTGAGACCAAGCGAGTTCGGTGTGTCGTGTCCCATGAGAAGGCGAGTCTTGTGACGATCCCATGCGAGGCATCTGCTTTGCAAAGTGTTCCATTCTTCGTAGGAGATGTTTATGCGAGGGTCAATATCCTCGAAGTTGATCCAGCAGTTGGTGTCATGTTTCTAGAGGTGTTTCCATTTTTTGAATCCTTTGTTCCATAACTTCTTGGCATTTTGAATGTTCCACGACTCCACACTCCAGATGCCATGAATCGGAAACCAGATAGAGTCGTTTTGTCTGATTCCGGCCGCCCACTTCCAGTCCTCACTAATTCTTGTGAAGCTTTTGACTTTATTCCAGCCCTTCCAAAGGGAGCACACGAGATTGGAGCCTTTCGGGAAGACGGGGATCGGGGAGAATAGCAGGGTCATGATGTCAAGATTCTTCCAGTTCGGGAACCCCGTGAGGGCTAACTCATTCTTGTTTCTGAAGATCAGCTTGGCCCACGAGGCCTCCCTATTGCACCAAGCCTTAATCATCCATTTGGCAGCCAGTTTGTTAGCCATACACCCAATGTCCAGGATGCCAAGCCCCCCGCTATCTCTAGGGCTAGTGCAGATGGCCCATTTGATTTTAGGCACCCCCCTTCTGTTATGATCACCCGTCCAAAGAAAGTTTCTACAAATACTATTCAGTTTGGACAGGCCTTGCTCATTCGGTCTCCAACAAGAAAGGAAATAGATGGTAGAAGAGAGGAGGAACGTGTTGATGACCATCGCACGCCCAGCGAGATTGATTTGCATACCTCTCCAATAGTTAAGCTTGTTTTCGAATTTGGCCAACACCCAGTTCCATCGCTGTTCCATAGAGACGCCAAACCCCAAGGGGATTCCAAGAAGTCGAAAGATTTGGCCCTGCGGAATGATTTGACAGCCATGATCAATGAGAAGGCCAGGATGATGTCCCACAATAGCCCTAAAGGCGGTCTTAGAGTGGTTGATTTTGGATCCAGAGGCATCACAAAAGGTAGCAAGGCACCTCCAGAAAGTCTCCAGGCTGGTATTATCATTGTGAACGAACGCGTTCATATCATCGGAAAAAAGTCTCGTGATGATTTGACTGTGGTCGTGAGGCAGCCGGAGGCCTTTGATATTGCCAGCCTCCACATGATGTGCCACAAGTCTGCTCAGCCCCTCAGTGGCGATGGCAAAGAGAAGGGGGGCCAGAGGGCACCCTTGTCTAATAGATCTTCTAAGATGGATCGCCTTCGAAAGTTTGCCGTTAACGTTAATTTGGGTCGTTGCGTTTCGGAGAAGGGTCGCGATCATCTTGGTGAATTTCTGACTACATCCGAGATCTTGGAGCGACTGCAGAATATAGTCCCATTCTAGCCTGTCGTAGGCTTTGTCAAAGTCGATCTTGAGGAAAACCACATCTTGATTAGACTCATTTGCAAATTGAATACCTTCCCAAATATCCATAATGGTTTCCAGGATAGACCTGCCTTTGATGAAACCTTTTTGGTCCTCACTAAGCCAAGATCTCAGGTGGCACGAGAGTCTGGTGGCAATGACTTTGGCGATGATCTTGTATCCTGTTTGGAGCATCGTAATAGGCCGCCAGTTCTCGATTCTGTTCTTTTCCCCCTTCTTGTGTATCAACTTGATAATTCCATTATTTAGACAAGAAGGAAGAGCACCAAACTTTAGCGCTTCTTGCCAAACCATCTGAAGAGGGGTGGCAACCACCAGCTTGAAGGATTTAAAGAACTCGTTAGTGAGTTCGTCGGGTCCCGGGCTTTTACCGAGAGGGAGGGCGTCAATGACCTCAATGATTTCTGATTCAGAGATAGGGGCATGAAGCAGGGAGTGGAGGTTGGGTGGTATCCTCCGGGGGGAAACCCTAGAAATGGCAGCCATACAGTCCCTTCTATGGTGGGAGAGGGGGTTCGAGGTTCCCAGGAGTCTCGTGAAGTGCCCTTCGATGATGCCAAAATTATCTTCTTCCGAATTGCAAACATTGCCATGTGGATCTAGCAGTAGGGGGATCGATTCTCTGTTGTGTTTCCTTTTAAGGATACGGCACATCTCTTTGGTGGGTTTGTCGGCTTTGCCAGCCCACCACTCCTTGAAGAAGATTTGCAAGTTTTTCCTTTGTATTTCTTCCTCGTATCTCAACACTGCTCTGATTTTTCGGAGACCTTTCTGGGCTTGGTGTTTTCCTTTGTTCACTTCCTCCTCGAGCCGCCAGAGTCTGTGGTAAAGAGCTTCCCTACGAGCCCGCCGCACAGTCTCGAGCATCTTCTTAGTTCTGATCATGATCTTACGAGACTTGTCGACCGCACTTCTCCAGCACTTGGCTGGGGCCAAGCCAGAGGCGAACGCCACCTTCCACACATCGGCAATTTCTTGATGGACGGAGGGGAGGGAGAAGGTGGTCGCGTTGGCATGGAACCACGGAGCCTTGCGGATCTTGTTGGAAGGTTGAAAAGTGATAACGATCGGGTAGTGATCAGAGATAGTGAGGTCAGTGCGTTGCGTGATGGTAGGGTGGCCCCACTGATGAGTAAAGCTCTGAGAGATGTAGCATCTATCGAGTCTAGCTTTCCTCAGGTCCTCGCCCGCTTGGAGATTCGACCAAGAAAAGCCATTCGAGTCTTTGACTTCAACCAAATCCAGGTGGAGTTTGGCCATGTCCCACGTTTCTTTCTCCCGACTGTCGATGACCCTGCCCTTGCCGATCCATCTGTCCATAGGGTCCTCCACCATGTTGAAGTCACCACATATAAGCACGTTGTGGGGAAGCGAGTCTAAGGAGGCCCAAGTGTTCAGTCTTTCCAAATCCCCGTTAGGGGCGTACAAAGAAACCATAGTAACACAAAGAGGAGCACCAAAAGAAACAGCAATCCAACGGTGACTTACATCTTCAATGGAGTTCTCAAGCTTTTCAAACCAGAGTTGTTTAACACCGATAACCGTTCCTCCAGACCCCCGCTGGTGCTTCGTTGGGATCCACACATGGGCCGAGGAGACCTGTCTGAGCCGTTTCTGTAGGTCTTCTCCGTCAATTTTAATCTCTTGAATGCATATAAAGTCTGGGTTTAAGCTAATGTCGCGAAGCCATTGACCAATGATGGTCGCTCTTGAGGGGTCGGTTAGCCCTCTAGCATTTAGCGAGATGACAATCATTTTTGTATTGATCCCTCTTTGCGGGAGGGAGCTTTGTCCTTTCTTCTCTTGGCTTCATCTTTCTTTTTCGCTGGGATCTGATCCCGACTTAGAAATCGGTTCTTGTGGGGGCTTTTCCAGGGTAACTCCATAGGCTGTTTTCCTTTGCGGGATGCCCCTTGCTGGGGAGACTTGGGCCCCGTGCTCGGCACCGTTTCCGAGATCGTCGATCCAATGATGGAACTTTCACTGTCCATGTTGTCTTCGTTACTAGTGGTGAAACCATCTTCTTTGCTTGTAGTGTAGCCCTCCTGGGGGGTTTCTTTATTGTCAGGGATCTCTAGGGCTTTGTCGTAGGTGTCTACCTCAAGTAGCTTCCCACCTGGGTAGTCAAGCTCATTGATCTCCTTTCCTAGATTGCAATACAAATTGCTATAGGGGGTAGGTGGCAGGTTGTTTCTCTCACCGTTGGCCCTAGGGCTTCTTTTCCTTCTTCTTCTAACTTCAATAAAGCCATCAGCATCAGCTTGTGGATTAAGGAGGCCCTTGCCTTCCCCTTCCTTGGTCGAGTGGGTCAAATCGCCAAAGTTGTCTTGAGCAGTTTTGGAGGCTTCTTGAGATCGCTTGTTTTTTTGCCTGAAAGGGCAATCTTTAATCCTGTGGCCTTGTTGGCCACAACGAAAGCACGCGTTGGGAAGGTTTTTGTAGCTGATGTCCTGCTCCCATACATCTCCTTCGCCCATGTCCACTTTGATCATTGATGGAAGCGGCGAACTGAGGTCGGCCTCGACACAGATTTGGGGGTGCCACCTAGCATTGAACGAGTGTCTTGCACCTTCATAGATGAGACCACCAATGTCTTCACGTGAAGCCAGCGGCTTGCCGATAGGAGAGACAATGTCCCACACGAAGTTGTACAAGAAGTAAGGAAGGTTAGGGAGCTCAACCCAAAGAGGGTACCGAAGCGATTTCGATTTGTCAGGAGTAAAGTCCGGGGACCATCTGAATAGGCACAGGGTCGCCCGACCGAACTGCCAGGTGCCAACGCTTAGGGCTTGGAACGCCATGTCTTCATTTTCAAAGACAAGCAGCATGTGGCACGCTGGTAAGAACTGACATTTGCTAACAATTAGTCCTCAAGGGAACCACTCTTTTCGAAGCCATTGTCGCACAGTTTCGAGCGGGGGCCTAGGGCCAAACACTTGGCCGACGAGGCAAACTTTCTTGAGCTCCTCCTGAGCTGACAGAATTGCGGGTCTACTGAGGGATACAATGGGGGATTCAACACTTTCGGATGCCCCAGGGGCGGCACACGACCCCCCCTCCAGCAGAGCGGCTAGGATATCGGTCTCCCCAGGGGGAGGGGCCCGATTTCTTTTCACGAGAGAGGAAGAAGCCACATCCATGGCCAAAAGGAACTTGCACCACTTTTACTTTTCAATACCCAAACGCAAAACCCTCCAACATGGAGAGAAAACTGACCACAAACAAGGAAGACTTAGGTCCCCCTACCGATCACATCAAAACCTTTTCTTTTTTTCTTTATCTTATTTCTTTTTAAGGATTTTAAAACTTGTTTTAGTAATAAAACCAAGGCGTTGAAGCAGCTTTCCTTGCGAGTCGCCTTATCTAAAGCTTTAAAAATTAAAATGGTCGCTTTGCATCCGGGAAAGTCGGGAACACTCGGTCGACTCCTCCTTAAAAAACCACTTTAGGTTTAAAATTTGAATCAAATCTAGAGCGGCGATTGCCTGCCGCAGCGATAGACAGACCGTAGTGCCCGCGATAGACACCCCAGTCGGCGATAGACACCCCCGAAAATCCCACACCGCGATAGACAGGGCTCCGTAAAGCCCGCGATAGACACCCGACCGCGATAGACAGACCAGCCCCCCACTCGGTCGCGATAGGCCCCCCCAAACGCGAGTCAGTACTGTAATCGAAAACTCTCTTGAAATTAACAGCAGAGCGGGGGCCCCGAACCTGACGAAAAGCGATGGATGGTTTTTTCCGGGACCGCGATCGACGGGTTGCCACCACGAAGATCGCAAATCACCACGATAAGTGGATTTCAAAAACCCGAAAGAAGGCTTCAGCCTGATAGATGGTTTTGAGCCGCGGTGATTGATGGGTCCCTTGCACCACGATAAACGGTTCCGCGATAGACGGCCCTTTGCACCGCGATAGACGGTAAGAAAGAGTCCTTGCAGCGCGAAAGAGGGTTCAAAGTCCGCGATAGACGGTCCCTTGGACCGCGATAGATGGTAAGATAGAGTCCCTCGCACCGCGATAGACGGTTTGAGATGAGGCGACGAATAGACTCAAAGGTCGCGATAGATAGTTTGAGGTTGAGCGGAGCCTCCGTCAGGGTAGTTGTGGAACCTTGAAGCGTCGACTGAGCTTGATACTCCAGCATCAACGTTCTTGACGTAGAAATTTAGTCACTGCGTGCGTCGCTGCTGAGAGGTGGTCAGGGCGCAGCCGACGTCTTCCAGCAGCTTCGCCCTCTGTGAGCACCATGATACTCCTTCGTCACTCTTGATGTGAATGCTTTTGTGCATAATGATCCTGCTAGCATTGATACCTTTTGGTGTTTCCTAAATACATTTTGTGAGGCATGAGGTTCCAAAATAAACCAATCCAAAATTGCTTTCAGGGTTGTTATTGCCCATCCACCTAATTTATTTGTTGGTCATGGTTGTCAATTGACCTAGGGGATAAATCTTCTACCTATTAGGTATTCTGATGGGATTCAATGTTTAGATGGTTCAATGATGGAATTGGGCTCTTTCTAAGCTCGTTAACAAGTTGGCATAGTTGAAGGTATGATGATCAACCTGGTGGGGTATGCTATGGTAGTTAATACATTCCTTCTTTCTTCAATTATTTATTTTCTCTCTTGTTGGAGACCGAAGGACTAAGAGATTGTCAAATTGGAAACAATTTTTAGAAATGTTTTGTGGATGGAGACCCTAACATAATGGGTGTCCCCAAAATTGAATGGGTTACTTTCATAAGCCAAAAAGATCAAAGTGGATTCAAGGTTCTAAACATTGAAGGAATGGCCAATAAATTGGTGGCCAAATGGTCAATTAAAGCTTGGAGCAATAGGGATGCCTCTTGAGCTAAACTGATTTTTAGAAACAAGAGCACTCTTAGTCTTGTGGGCCTTTTTGGGTGGAAGGGACTAGATCTTCTCACTCTTTTGTTCTCCCCCTATCAAGTGACTCCTAGAGGCTCGATCTAGTTTTCTTGCTATGGATGAGTTGGAACAAGATGAAACAACTTGTCAAGATCAATGAAGATGGGTAGTGGATATTAGAAAAAAAGATTCAATTTGGCTCCCTTTCAAGGGCATCAAAGGTGTTCATCCTTAGAACCTCAAAAAATCTAGGAAGCTTTGGAACAAAGGTTTTTTTTGTGGAAACACCTCTAGAATCAAGAAACATGCCATGGATTAGTTTTGAGTACATTTATGTAGCTAGGAGAGAGGACTATGAAGAATGATGCTTGTTTGCAATTAGCAAGAAGAATTATTGAAAACATGCCTTGTTGGTCAACTATTTGGCCCAAGGCCCCCCTTAGAGTCCATGCATCTATGGATTTGTAAGGAGTGGTTCCCGCGATATTTGATAGTCAGAAAATGTTAGTTTCTTCTAGGGAACCACTTACTAGTGGTCTTCTAGAACGATGAAATGTCATTTCAAGCATCACATGTGGGCATGTGGCAAGTATGGAGGTCTACCTTATGCTTGTTTAACTGGTTCCAAGACTTTGTCCCAAACAGGGCTAAACCCTTGCACTACTCGCTCTGGGTTGAACTTCCCCACCTGCATCATTTCTTGTATGACTTCTTGAGGGAGATTGTAGTGCCTATTGGCTGGCCACTAGCCTCGAGGGAGGATGTGGGGGGCTTCATCTATGAATGAGTGAAGTATTCCTTCAATGCACGATGGCACCCATTGATCTGCATTGAGACTGATATCAGAAAAGCCCTCCCCTCAAAGATTTCCATTGACTTAGGGGAAGGGGAAGTCTGGGAGGAAGAAATCACAAACAAGAATTTTCCAAATGTGTGTTTTCACTACGGTCTTCAAGGACATAGGTTTAAAGAGTGTCCTCAGAAAAGGAACTCTGTGAAAAACAAAGAGAATCAAGAAGTCACCAAAGAAGATCAGACTAGAGCACAAGCTCATCCGTCAATCATTAAGGAAGAGAAAGAGAAAGACAATAGGGTCTTAGAGATAGACTGAGAAGGGTTCAAAGAAGTTAAACATAGAAGGAAAAGAAGCCCTCGGGGGTCCTCTGAGAGGAACACCACCATCGCATCTCCCCTAAATAACTTGTACTACAACTTGAAAAAGGAGATCAACGAGTTGGACTTTCTTAGAGGGAATTCTTATGAAGTAGACACTGAAGTTAAAACCCTAGAGATTGCCACTAACAAAGAAGATAACCAAGAGGGATAGACCACTAGTAAAGAGGATGGTTTCACTACTACAAATGAAGACGACGTAGATAGTGAGAGCTCCATCATCAGATCGACACTCCTAGAAAAGATGCTAGATTCACTCCCGCAAAAGAAGACTAAGCTAGTTTCACTCCCGCAAAAGAAGACTCATAAGGGAAAACAGCCATTGCAAATGCCATGGAAGAGCTATCTGATGGGTAAGATACGTGGTCAGGACCCCCCTTTCATGAGGGAAAAAGATGAAACTAAGAAGAAAAAAGACAAGATCCCTCTCCACAAAGAGGGTAACTGTTGGGGGAATTCTTGGACAAGAAGGGATTTGAGTGTTTGTAGGAGAAAAGGATAAGACAAGAAGAGAAAATGCACACTGGAAGCCTCTGTTGATTGATTGCAATAAGGCAAATACAAAGTTGAAGCACAATACAACCAATGCTTTTCTGCAAAATCTCACAGATCTTCAAACCCTAGAGGGGTTGGTGGAAGCGCTATTGGAATAAACAACTTTTGGCAAGGTAGACTTGTCAACTCTCATAAGGATGAGAAACATCACTGGATCCCTACCTGCTTTGGGAGCCCCTTCCAGTTCACTGTGGTCTCCATGTATGCCCCGAACAAGGAGTTAGAGAGGATTAACATTTGGGCCTCTTTGGGCTTGCTTTCCCACAATGTGATGACTTGTGGAGACTTCAACATGTTGGAAGACCCTTGGGATCATTGGGAGAATAGGGGGTGTACCATTGATGGTTAGGAGAAAGACATTTAGGAAAAAATCAAGCTCCACGTGGACTTGGTGGAGATTAAAGATATGAATGGCTTTTCTTGGTCAAACCTCCAATCTGGGGATGACTTGAGGAAAGCAAGACTCGATAGAAGCTATATTGCACACAACATTATCCAATAGTAGGGCCAACCCAAAATCTCTCAACATATTGGCCTTTCCATATCAGACCACTACCCACTTATTCTCACTTTCAAACCGATTTCCAAACTCAAGAAAGCACCTTGGTTTCATGCTTGCCCAATGTCTTTCTCCATTCCCTCTGTCCATCAGGAAATTACCTCGATTTGGATCTCCGCATTTGTCAATGGCACTTTGCCGACCAAGCGTTGGAGGGCTGTGGTTGAGAAGAACCATCAAATTTTGGTCAAGAATCACAAGATGCTTTTGCAATGTTTGGAGGAGGCTGAGAGAGAAGCTCTATTGGAGGCTTTGGCATCTTGAGAAGGAAGTGAACAAAGGGAACTACCGATACTAGATGGGACTACAAAAATTAGAGGCATGTTAGGACATGAGGAAGAAATTCAAAGGAAAAACTTGCAAGTATTCTTGAAAGATTGGTGGGCAGGTAAGGCCAGGAAACCAACTAAGGAGATGTGTGACATCCTCAAGAGGAAGCAAACTAGAGACTCTATTCCCTTCTTGCTTGATTGTAAAGGGGTTGAGTGCAAAATGGAAGAAGAAAAGAGTGCTATTATTGTCGACCACTTTACTCAACTCCTGGGTGTTTTGATGCCCCTTTCTCCCCATAAGCGAGATTGCATGGCTACCATCTCAAGAGTCTCTCCCTTGAGAATACGGCATAATCCGAAATCCCTCCCTCATGCACCCATTTCAGATAATGAGATTCTTGAGGTTATCAATAAGCTCCCCAATGGGAAAAGCCTAGGTCGTGATGGCCTCACAAATGAGTTTTTCAAATCCTTAAGATAGGTGGTGGGCACTCCATTGCACTTCGTTTCGCGAGAGGCATTGGCTTTTGGTGTGCTTCTCGAATTCCTAATTAATGGTGCCATCAAGCTTATCCATAAAAAAGATAACAAGAATAGGATCAAAAACTCCTACCCCATCATGATGCTTCAAACTGGGTACAAGATTCTTTCAAAAGTAATTGACAATAGAATTTCTTACCACTTGAGGAGGTGGCTTTATGAAGACCAAAAAGGATTCATCAAGGATAGATCATTATTGGAAGCTATTATTCATATTTGAGAAGGTCTCAATTTTGTAGAAGAGTCCGAGCAAGATGTAGTATCCTTTAAAATCATCTTCAATAAAGCCTATGATAGACTAGAATGGGACTTTGTCCTCCAATCTCTTAAAGTCCTTGGCTGCAGTCCTAAATTCACTAAGATTATTGCTACTCTATTAGGGAACGTGTCGACACAAATAATTATCAATGGTCAGTTATCGAAGGCTATCAGAATAAAACACTCTATTAGGCTAGGGTGCCCATTGGCCCCTCTACTCTATGTTATTGCCACGAAGGGGTTATGTCGTCTCGTGGAACATCACATGGAAATGGGCCATATCAAAGGTCTCTCTCTACCTCTCAACCAAGTCCAGATGATCATGAGGGTATTTACAGAAGACATGAATGCATTTGTGCATAATGACTTCACTAGCATTGAAACCTTTTGGGGGTGCCTTAATACATTCTATGTGGCATCTGGATCCAAAATAAACCACTCAAAAACTGCTTTCAAAGACATCATCAGACGACCACCCCTAATGTTGTTGGACCATGGTTGCCAAATTATCCCTAGGGATAGGGTCTTTCGCCTACTTGGTATTCTGATGGGCTTTGGTGTCTTGAATGGAGCAACAATGGAACTGGGTCCTCTCCAAACTAGACAACAAGTTAACATATTGGAAGGGCATGCAAATCAACCTCGTGGGGCATGCCATGGTAATTAATACCTTCCTCTTCTCCTCAACCATTTAATTTCTCTCTTATTGGAGACTGAAGGATCAAGAGCTTAGCAAATTGGAAAGAATTTGTAGAAACTTTCTTTGGTCCACGTGCATCAGCCAAAAGGATTGTGGGGGTTTGGGAATTATGGATATTGAAGGCATGGCTGACAAGTTAGTGGCAAAATGGATCATCACAGCTTGTTGCAACTATGAGATTCTTGGGCCAAGCTCATTTTTAGGAACAAGAACATGATTATGCTCGTTGGCTTCCCTAGTTGGTAGGACTTGGGCCTCCTTACCCTTTTATTCTCCCCGATTCCGGTTTCCCCTAAAGGGTCAAATCTTTTGCACTCCCTATGGAAGAGTTGGAACAAGTTCCAACAATTTATCAAAATCAAAGAGGATTAGAAATGGGAGGTTGGTATTAGACAAAATGACTCAATCTGGTTTCTAATCACGGATATTAGGGGTGTGGCTTCCTAGGACCTCCAAAATACTAAGAGGCTCTAGATCAAGGGTTTCAAACATCGGAAATACCTCTAGAAACATGAAAATAACCAATGGATCACCTTTGAAGACATAGACCTTGAAATAAGAGTGAACTACGATTAATGGACTCTCCTTAAGGGCAGATGCATCACCTGGGAACGATAAAAAACTCATCTCCCCATTGTGTGGGAACTACTGTGCCATGAGGGTCTGATTTGGCACAATGGCAATTGCTTGTCCAAAATTCCTAGAATCAAGGAGAACACGGACTATCATATCATGATTAGCAAGAAGTGGTGCCTGACTTGGACTAGGCTACGTTGGGATTTGAAGTTCATGTCTATTTTTCACCCCATCATTGAGATCAAAAAGTTAGTGCTCATGTGGAAAATTCTCCACTCTGGTATCTGGACCAATCTAAATGCTAGAAAAATTTGTGTTGCTCTACTGTGGTGCAAATGTTGCCATCATAGCATTAAGGATTTGAATCATATCTTCTTCACTTGCACCAAGTCTCTCTGGATCTAGCAGACCCTAGGGAATATTTTGAGATTGCAGGAGCAAATAACCTAGAAGCAAGCGCTTTTGGGTGATGTGATTGGCTTCTGAGTAGCTCTGTAGAATGCTATAAGAGGGAAAACACTCAGGAAGATTTGGAGGGAGCAGTGTGTGTACAATTTTGGACACCCTCCTAAAGAGTGGTCGATCGATAAGTCTTTGTTCCTCCTTGGCAAAAGAATCATTAACTACACCCCTTTTGGCATCATGAAGTGTTTTTCATCGAGAACAATAAGCGTATATCCAAGTGCACCCCACATGAGGGGGACGAGAGGGTTATTAAACTCCTTTGCAATGCACTCTAAATCCGCAAGTTATGCCCCTACTTTGTGGGATTTGGGGGTCCCAAGGGCACTAGTCCCATTCATTTGTATCACTCTCTTCAGTTTTAATCAAAGTCTCGGAGAATAGGCCGCAATCAAACTTCCTTTTGATAAAAAAAAGAATGGTGCTTGTTCCACAGTAGATTCAATGCTTGGGAGGGCTCGATGACTTGCCTCCTTATAGGGCATGACTCCTCTAACCTTGAGGGTCTTAGATGGCATAACAACAACTCTCTTGATAAAATTCCAAGATTCAAGAAGAACATGTACTTTCATGCCATGCTTAATAGGAGATGGTTTCTAGATTGGTCCAATTTTAGGTGGGGTATCAAGTTCCAATGCTTGTGGAACAACCTCATCAAAGTAAAAATATCTCTTCTTATGTGGCAAATCCTCCAACAAGGAATTTGGACCAATGTAAAAGCTGACAAAATTTGTGGAATCCCTCCATGGTCTAAAAGATCTTTTCATGGCAATGAGGACTTTGGACACCTCTTCTTCTCTTTCCCCAAGTCAATGTCAATATGGTGGGGCCTAGGGGGAATCATGTTGTTAAAGGGACATATCATCTGGAAGCAAGTGTTGTTGGGTGAAGCGATTGGTTGTTTCTCGGTATTGTGGAATGCTATAAGAGGTGCGACCCTCTAGAATATCTGGAAAGAGAGGTGTTCCACCAACTTTGGTATCCCTCTTAAAGAATGGTCCATCAAAAAATCTCTTTTCCTTTTAGGAAGAAGAATTTCCAATTGTAAGAAGCCCCCACCTTTAGACATCATAGAGTACTCTTCCTGTAGAGTAGCAAGATTAAAAGAAAGTGCCTCCCCATGAGGGAGACAAAAAGGGTAATCAACCTTATATTGTAATGACTTTTACAAAGTTTTAAGAAACCCTTGCTTTGTGGGATTCAAGGTCCCATGGGTGCCACACCTATTCACTTGTATAGTTGTTCTTTCTATTAATTAAAGTGTGGGAGAGTAGGCTATTGCCAAACTTCCTTTTAAAAAATTCTAAAGATAGAATTGTGGCTAAAGGTTATGCTCAGACCCAAGGAATTGGCTATGAAGAGACCTTCTCACCTGTGGTGAAGATGCCAACAACTAGAGTACTTATGATCATTGTAGCTACGAAGGATTGGAAGATCTATCAAATGGATGTGACGAATGCATCTCTAAATGGATGGATATCCAAAGAGGTGTATATGGCTTGAGCTCCTAGGTTTGAATATTCACATTTTCTTGAATATGTATGCAGGCTAGTGAAAGCTCTTTATGGTATGAAGCAATCTCCAAGAGCATGGAATCATAGGCTTGTGACCTTTTTTCATGGAATCATAGGCTTGTGACATAGGCTTGGAATCATAGGCTTGTGACATAATACTCACATGTTGAAAGAATCAAGAGGTTTAAGCTACAAATGAAGGCGGAATTCAAGATTAATGATCTAGGGCATCTCACATACTTCCTTCGTTTGGAAGTTGTATATACAAAGAAGAGTATGTATCTCACTCAAGAGAAGTACATAAAAGACATGTTAACCAAGTTGAAGATGGAGAATGCTAAGGTTGTAGGTACACGCATGGAAATAAATTTGAAACTAATTGCTTGACATAACAAGCTACCAAAGATTGGTGGGAAGTTTGAATTATGTAACACTTACTAGGGTAGACATTTTCTATAGTGTAAGTGTTGTGAGCTAGTTCATGCAAGTCCTAGGAAACCATCCATGGAAGCAACTAAGAGCACACTCAAGTATCTAAAGGGAACCATAAATGAAGGTCTATTCTATCCATATACCTCAAATATAGATATTAATCTATTCTTTGATGCAGATTGGGCAGGTTCAAAAGATGACAGGAAAAGTTGTTTAGGCTATCTTACATTTGCATATACAAAGCTCATTTCATGGTCATCTAAGAAGCAACCTAGTATTTCTCTTTTATCAATTGAAGTTGAATATAGAGGCTAGACAAATGCAACTAAGGAAGCCATGTGGATCAAGACTCTATACTCAGATTTGGGTGTAAAGTCTTCTACTCCTCATATGTGTGAACATAATATAAGCTCTCTTTACCTTCTAGAAAATCCAATTTATCATGCCACGACAAACACATTGAGGTCCGTTATCACTATGTTCGGAGAAAATCACAAGAAAGGAAATCAAAGTCTCATATGCATCTACTCAACAACAATGTGCACATATGATGAGCAAAGCTTTAGATAAAGTGAAATTAAATAGGTTCAAAGCTATGATTAGACTTTGGGATATATCAATGGATTGAAGAATAAGACATCTTATGCTTTGGGGGGAGATATTAGTGCATGAAGCAAGCCTAAGTTCTTGACTTATACACAAATGGTTTCTCGTGATGTTTGATGCATAATTTTTACCCATTGCAACATACATTTAAGGAGCTTCAAGGTGTTGATATATTTAGGTAGTGATGTGTGTGAATACTCTAGGACCGCCGGGGCACTTTTTTCCCTCTTTAGGAGGTTTTTTTCCCCCGGCTTGTATATACGCCTATTGCCCTAATGGGCTACTTATCTTTGTACATTCTCTAGTAATACATTCAGTCTTGTGTGTTGTGCTCCAAGCTTCTTCTTCTTCCTTGTGCTGTTCGCGTGCTTCCATAGACGTCTAACTCCAACAATTGGTATCAGAGCAGGTCGTTGCTTCTTCTAGGGCGCCGTCGACACTCCTTCGTTTGCAGTCTCAGATTCGCACAAAATTTGCCAAAATCGCGATCTGAGCTCGTTTCGGCCTCCGAACACACTATCGCAGTGCTTGTGCAGGCTATTTCGTCCTTTTGTGCCAAAGGTATATACCAGTTTCTGTTCGCCAGTTTAAGCGTCTCAAAGTCTGCTACAGGTCTAGCAGAACTCGTCTAGGCAGTTCTGTTCAACTTTTTGAGATACAGTCAATTTTCTGCATCAAGGTATTTTAGTCACCGGCCATGGCTGAAAGCAGTGATGTATTCCGTATGTTGGCTGTTGAGGATAAGTTGGATGGTACCAACTACCCATTATGGGCTTATATGATGCGACATGTACTGGTTGCAAAAGGATTGTGGAACATTGTGCAGGGTGTTGAAAGACGTCCTGTTACACCTGTAACGATAGGTACTGCAAGTACAGGTGTTGGAGCTGATGAAGATGGTGTCGAAGATGATATTCCGCAGATTCCTGTTCGTGCTTCTGTTTCTGTTGCACCTACTGCAGAGCAGATTCGTTGGGATGGCAGAGATGCCCAGGCACATGCATTGATAGCTTTGTCTGTCAAACGTGCCATTATTCCTCACATTCGCTCTTGCAGAACAGCAAAGGATGCTTGGGATACACTTACCACTTTGTACCAGGCTAGGAATGAGGCTCGTGTTGCTTACCTCCGAAAACAGTTGGAGCGTGAGCACATGAATGAAGGTGATTCGATGGACAGTTTTCTTACAAAGATCAAAGACCTGAAGGAACAATTGATTTCTGCTGATGAGGTTATACCAGATAGCTCACTTGTGTAGACCGTTCTGAATGGCCTTCCTGATTCATATCAGAGTTTTGCTTCTACCCTTCGATTGATGATGAAAGGCAATCCGAATGCCTTGTCATTTGAGGAATTAGTCTCTGTTCTGTTGCAGGAAGATCAGTCCAGGCAGAACAGGTCCATTATGCGTGTTGCAGATCAAGCTTTCCTGGCTAGTCAGAAGGGCAAAGGAAAATGGAGCTCTTCTACTAGTAAGCAGAAATCTGCAAATGCTGCACAATCGAAGAACCAAGATAAAGATGAGAAGAAATCAGAAAAGCTAAAATTGTTCTGCAAGTACTGTAAAGGAAATGATCATATTATAAAGAACTGTCCAAAACTGGCTGCTAAAGAGGCAAAGAAGAAAGAGGCTGGAATGGTTGTTGCAGAGGCCTCTACACCAAAAACAGAGTCTGTAAATCTTGTGCAGGAAGAAGAATGGGCGTTTACTACTGTCTGCAGTTTTGACCCATCTTCTCATGATCAGTGCATGTCTGCAGTAGACTCAGATGTTTGGTACTTTGACAGTGGGGCGACCAAACATATTACCTCGCAGCGCAGTTTCTTCTCTTCACTCGAGCCTGCCCCTACAGGGAATACTGTCACATGCGCCAATAACTCCTCTTATCCTGTTATGGGAGTTGGTAAGATCATTCTGACTACTGCTGATGGTAGTTCTTTCACTTTGTCAGATGCTTTATTTGTGCCAGGGATCAAAAAGAACCTGTTATCAGTTTCTGCATTAGCCAAGATTGGCTTGGTTGTGAAATTCGTTGATGACAGGTGTACAGTCCATGATCTCTCAAATGGCGATGTGATTATTGCTTCTGGCATTTTATGTCGTGGGCTGTATAAGCTCATAGACTATGAAAGATCTGTGAATGATTCGGCATGTGCAGTTCATGATTCTCAGGCTATGTCAGATGCAAAGCTTTGGCATGCATGCTTTGGTCATCTGAATTTTGCTAGTTTGTTACGCCTGCAGAAATCTGAAATGGTGTCCTCTTTGCCCAAACTTGAGGCACCTGGAAAACATGTTTGTGAAGGCTGTATTTTGGGCAAAATGCAGCGTTCTTCCTTTCCAAAAGATGGTTCAGTTCGGGCTATGCAGAAATTGCAGCTTGTACATAGTGATGTCTGTGGTCCTATGCAGACACCCTCTTTTGGAAATTACCTTTACTTCGTGACTTTCATTGATGATTTTTCCAGGCATGCATGGGTATATCCACTCAAAGCAAAGTCCGAAGTGTTCCTGTGCTTCAAACAGTTTTTGGTTTTGGCTGAAAATCTGTCAGCATGTAAAATGGGCACCCTCCGTTCTGATCGAGGGGGGGAATATATGTCTTCAGATTTTAATGCATTTCTGGCTGAACGTGGGATAAAACATCAGTGTACAGTGCCGTATACACCTCAACAGAATGGAGTTGCTGAACGAAAGAACAGGTCACTCATGGAGATGGCGAGGTGCATGGTCAAAAGTCAGGCTTTACCACATAGTTTCTGGCTTGAGGCTGTCATGTGTGCAGCATATGTACTGAACAGGTGTCCCACCAAAGCATTGCAGTCTATCACTCCATATGAGGCTTGGCATGACCGCAAGCCATCTGTTGCTCATCTGCGTGTTTTTGGTTGTTTGGCATATGCATTAGTGCCTGAACAACATCGCAGAAAATTGGATGATAAGGCAGTAAAATGTATTTTTGTTGGGTACAGTTCTGAAAGTAAAGGCTATCGTCTGTATCATCCACATACTAAACGCATTCTGGTTAGCCGTGATGTTGTCTTTGTGGAAGATGCTATTTAGCCATTGCTTTCATGTACTAAGGAGACATCTGTTAGCTCCAAAGACATGTATGATACTTTGATGCCTCTTTTTACAGGTGGACAGGCTAGCGCTGGTCCTAATGAGGCAACTTCTCAGCCTTTGCAGGTTTCATATGATGATGTAGATCATTCCATTTCTGATGCAGATTTACATGATGCACTTGTTGATGAGAGAGCTGATATTGAACAGGCAAAAACTATGCCAAAATGGCTGGTGCAGACTTTGCGTGACAGCAAATTAGATGCACCTTTGTCATATCGTACTCGTTCAGGCTCTCATAGTACTTCCTTTGCATCAGATTGCTATGCTATGGATGCATCTAGTCTCTGTGATGAGAATGAGCCTGTTTCTTTTGATGAAGCACAAAATTCAGAAAATTGGATGGCTGCTATGCAATCTGAATATGATGCTATAATGAAGAATGGTAAATGGTCTTTATGTGACTTGCCTCCTGGCAAGAAGGCCATTGGCACTAAGTGGGTATACAAGCTGAAGCGTAAACCTGATGGTACAGTTGACAGGTATAAGGCTAGGCTTGTTGCAAAGGGTTATGCGCAGGAAAGAGGCATTGATTTTGATGAGACCTTTGCACCTACATGCCGTATGACTACTGTTCGGAGCATTTGTGCACTTGCAGCCCATCATGGTTGGAATGTACATCAATTGGACATTAAAACAACATTTCTGAATGGTGACTTGCATGAAGAAGTGTATGTTTTTCAGCCCCGTGGCTTTGTGCAGAAAGGGCATGAAAACCAGGTGTGCAGGTTAAAGAAGGCGTTATATGGTTTAAAGCAAGCACCACGTGCTTGGTATGAGAAAATACATGCCTATCTGATTGCACATGGTTTTGAGAACAGTCCAACTGAAAGCACCTTATATGTTAAGCGTGCTAATGATGTGCTTTTGATCATTGTTGTCTATGTAGAGGACATGCTGCTCACTGGTCCTCTTGAGAAGCATATTGCTGATTTCAAGGCTGATTTGCATGCCTCATTTGAGATGTCTGATTTGGGGCATTTGCATCACTATTTGGGCATTCAGTTTATGCAAGTTGATGGTGGAATGGCTTTGTGTCAAACGAAATATATTGACACATTATTGCAGCGTTTTGGCCTTGAAGACTGTAAGCCTATTGCCACTCCTATGGAGACAGGTTTACGATTGAGTCTTCATGATGCTGGAGATGCATTTGATGCTGTTCTCTATCAGCAGGCTGTTGGATGCTTGAGTTACTTATGCATTACTCGGCCAGATATTCAGTTTGCTGTCTCACAGATGAGCAGGTTTATGCATTGCCCAGGAGTCACGCATTGGAAAGCGGTTAAGCGCATCTTTCGCTACTTGAGTGGTACTCGGCTACTTGGGTTGTTTTATCCCAAGGGGGGATCACTACCGCCAGATTTGCATGCTTTTTCTGACTCAGATTGGGCTGGTTGCTATGACACTCGTGTGTCCACCAGTGGTTTTTGCTTCATGCTTGGTAGCTCATGTATATCTTGGTTGAGCAAGAAGCAGCCTACTGTGGCCACTTCCAGTTGTGAGGCGGAGTATAGGGCAGCTTTCACAGCGACTGTTGAGTGTGTGTGGCTCAGACGCCTTATGGCTGATTTGGGTGTTGGCCAATCTTCTGCCACCACCATCTTCACTGACAGTCAGAGCGCATTGGCAGTTGCGAGGAACCTTGTGTTCCATGCTCGCACTAAGCACATTGAGGTGCATTATCACTATGTCAGGGAGAGGTTCTCTGCTGGGGAGATTAGCTTGGCATATGTGCTTACGCAGGAGAACATTGCAGACCTTTTCACGAAGGCTCTGCCTAGGGAGAAGTTTGAAGCTTTCCGCAAAGCTTTGGGCTTACTTCCTTTTGTGGAGTGATTTCCACATAGCTTGGCACTTCCTTATACATGAGTGCCAGCTCCTTGTTCACCGCATCACTCCCAGGGGGGATTTGTTGATATATTTAGGTAGTGATGTGTGTGAACACTCTAGGACCGCCGGGGCACTTTTTTCCCTCTTTAGGAGGTTTTTTTCCCCCGGCTTGTATATACGCCTATTGCCCTAATGGGCTACTTATCTTTGTACATTCTCTAGTAATATATTGAGTCTTGTGTGTTGTGCTCCAAGCTTCTTCTTCTTCCTTGTGCTGTTCGCGTGCTTCCGCAGACATCTAACTCCAACACAAGGATCAGGTATCGTTTTCTCTTATTCAAATGTAAATGAGATGATTGGAGAGAATGTTTTGAGCTTGTTGGGATCCAAATGGCATGGCTTCATTTGAATTCAAGATTCACATTACTTCCTAAAATTTTGGATCACTTTCAAGTGGAATCTATGAATAGTTAGGAAACAAAAGTGTGCATATACACTACTCACTTTAGTTGAGGGATACGAGCTGATCATCACACTCATTTTGAGTGAATTATATCTTTCCTTGAAGCTTGAGGAGTTCTCCACTTTGTGATTTTATCATATCTCAGTTAGAAATATATTTATACATTATTGTCATAGCTACATGTATCTCTATCTACTACTACAATACATTGAGCGAGGTCTGTCAAGTTCTTCAAGTCATTTTTCTATGTGTATGATCTTATGATTCAATATTTTGGTTGGAATATGGAGCGAGAATTGTGCTTAGCATGCATATAGAATTTTATAGTCATTGAACCTATAGAACTTGTGTTATGCGTAAACCAAGGTGCATGTGTGTATCTCCTTCATCATGAAAAGTTGGGATTACTCCCTTGAACTCTTATGCACATTGCTTTGATTATAGTTCTCCTAAATTCATGAAATAAATTGGTATAACTCACTAAAAAATTCATTTGACAGTGTGAAAAAGGTATCAAGTCGATTACTACTAGGTTGTGAGCTCTTAGTAAATTACTAAGTGGTTTCTTCTATAACTAGATGGTTTTCTCAGCTTGTTTTGTGCATGCAAGTTATTTGTTTTGACATAGCATCTTGAGAATGATTATCCAAAGTAGTATGATGGTTTAAATGCATATATTGGAAGCTTAGGGGGTCTATTAAGGTTTTTGGATTTACTTAGGTTTGCCTTGATCACGTTTTTGCGGAAACTCTCTCATCTCTGTGCATTAACTATCACTCCTCACAACCACTCACAAAGAGGCTTTTCAAAGTTTATCCCACATCTTACCTTCTAGATTCTTCAAATTGATTCACTCCTAATAGCATTCCATGGATGAAAATGTCATCCAATCACTTCACCAAGAAAATATTGCTTCCAAGCGACTTGATGAACCAACCAAAGAAGATTGTTGAGGCATTGCCAAGTCACGATGCTCTTGGAAGAGGAAAAGAAAAGTTGACCTAAGTCTTCCTTTCCATTATACAATCCCTTGCACCATGGGGAATCCTTGCAAATTTCACTAGCTTTGAAGTTCATCAATTTCCCCTAGTGGAGAATATGGCATGTGAGAATGGATTTTCTTAATCTCAATAAGTGGGTGCCATAGGTCCTTGAACTTGAAGTTCTCGCTAATCCCTGTCCAACTGAGACACCACTTCTTGTTTAAATTGTGATAAAATTCAAAGAATTTATTCGTTAGCAAAATTCCATTTTAATTCCATTCTACCACTTTTCGTTTAAAGTGTGATGAAAGTCAAAGACTTTTTTCTGTTAGCAAACTTTCCTCCATTTTAATTCCATTCAGACCCTTTACAAGAGTAGGGTGGTGACCAAGCACGAGGTGGGTCTTCATTTCATCCCAAACATTCATTCTATGACTTAATAGGCACCCATCTTGAAAGTCACCACATTTTTGTCCTCTCTAGATCAAGCTATTTCCTAGAGACCTTGAGAATGTTATTTCATTTCTTCAGCCTTTCTTATAGCTTCTCTTAAACATCCAAACAATAACTAGGGTCCATGAAGGTCTAAAATGTTCTAGAGTAATATAACTTGATCAGGGATATCAAGTAATGGAAGATGGCAATTGAAACAGAAGAATTATAAGAAGATGCGAATTTTATATGTGTTGAAGTATCTCAAAGGGGAGAAGGAGATGAAATCAATTGCTTTGGAAAGTTGGATGTTGGAAAGATGGATCCTTCTTTGTCTCTACGTTGAAACAAACAGCGTGAGATGTATTTTGTAGCGCATCTATTTACAAAGTTAAATTGGCAATGAGGAAATCCGAAAGGAAAATGTCATGTGTCTCATGCAATCTGAGTTTTGAAGCTAATGTCCACGTGTTCTTACTCTCCTTTCTTCAAAAGTGGGCATCAAAGAAATAAAGTATCATGATGTTCTTTTTTTTTAATATAAAGGAAGTTCGGCAATAGCCTACTCTCCCGGACTTGAATTAAATTAAGAAACAAAGGTACAATAGAAGGGGACTAGTGCCCACGGGACCCCCCAAATCCCACAAAGCAGGGGAAGCTTGGATGAATCCTAGGTTGCATTACAGAGAAGGTTAATCACCCTCTCATCGCCCTCATGCGGGGCCCACTTGGGTTTGAGCTTGTTGTTGATCAAAAGGAGGACTTGATGGTGCCTGAAGGGGGGGGACTTCTTACTGTTAACGATCCTTTTGCCCAGGAGGAAAAGGGATTTCTCAATCGACCACTCCCTGGGGGGATCGCCGAAGTTGAGAGCACACCTCTCCCGCCAAATTTTCCACAGGACTTCCCCTCTGATGGCGTTCCAGAGTGTTGCAGAGCAGCCGATCGCTTCTCCCAAAAGGACTTGTTTCCAACTAAGCTGTTTTTGAAGTCTGATTTTCATTCCAACCGTCTGCCAGATTCTGTAGGAGTTGGGGCAAGTAAGGAAGATGTGTGGGACATCTTCGATAGCGCGGTGGCAGCGTTTGCACCAAGGAGGGATCCCACAAAGTTTGCTAGCCTTATGGTTGGTCCAAATTCCTCGATGAAGAATTTGCCATAAGAGGACAGACTTCTTAATCTCAATAAGGGGGTGCCAGATACCCATGAATTTCATGTCCCACCGAAGTCGCGTCCAAGACAGGCACCACTTCTTGTTGAGGCTGATCTGGAGGTCAGCCGTTTCTTTGGTGTTCGGGATTTTGAGTAGGCTATTTCCATTGTGCCATTTGAGACCAAGCGAGTTCGGTGTGTCATGTCCCATGAGAAGGCGAGTCTTGTGACGATCCCAAGCGAGGCATCTGCTTTGCAAGGTGTTCCATTCTTCGTAGGAGATGTTTATGCGAGGGTCAATGTCCTCGAAGCTGATCCAGTTGTTGGTGTCATGTTTCCAGAGATGTTTCCATTTTTTGAATCCTTTGTTCCATAGCCTCTTGGCATTTTGAATGTTCCACGACTCCACACTCCGGATGCCATGTATCGGAAACCAGATAGAGTCGTTTTGTCTGATTCCGGCCGCCCACTTCCAGTCCTCACTAATTCTTGTGAAGCTTTTGACTTTATTCCAGCCCTTCCAAAGGGAGCACATGAGATTGGAGCCTTTCGGGAAGACGGGGATCGGGGAGAAGAGCAGGGTCATGATGTCAAGATTCTTCCAGTTCGGGAACCCCGTGAGGGCCAACTCATTCTTGTTTCTGAAGATCAGCTTGGCCCACGAGGCCTCCCTATTGCACCAAGCCTTAATCATCCATTTAGCTGCCAGTTTGTTAGCCATACACCCAATGTCCAGGATACCAAGCCCCCCGCTATCTCTAGGGCTAGTGCAGATGGCCCATTTGATTTTAGGCACCCCCCTTCTGTTATGATTGCCCGTCCAAAGAAAGTTTCTACAAATACTATTCAGTTTGGACAAGCCTTGCTCACTCGGTCTCCAACAAGAAAGGAAATAGATGGTAGAAGAGAGGAGGAACGTGTTGATAACCATCGCACGCCCAGCGAGATTGATTTGCATACCTCTCCAATAGTTAAGTTTGTTTTCGAGTTTAGCCAGCACCCAGTTCCATCGCTGCTCCATAGAGACGCCAAACCCCAAGGGGATTCCAAGAAGTCGAAGGATTTGGCCCTGCGGAATGATTTGACAGCCATGATCAGTGAGAAGGCCAGGATGCTGTCCCACGATAGCCCTAAAGGCGGTCTTGGAGTGGTTGATTTTGGAACCAGAGACATCACAAAAGATAGCAAGACACCTCCAGAAAGTCTCCAGGCTGGTATTATCATTGTGGACGAACGCGTTCATATCATCAGCAAAAAGTCTCATGATAAAACAGTAGGCTTCGATGTTCTTAAAAGGTATTCGTGGTTTCCTACTCACACATGGTGAAAGGAACATGAATAAAGGCATAGAATTGTACTTCCATGTTTTGCTGCTGGTATCTCCTTTGATGCATATTGAATTTGTTGAGTACCTTTTTAGTCAAGGTCTGTGCAGGGCGTTCTTTGACCAAAAGAAAATTACCTATTGTATTGTGCGTCTCAGGAGAATTAGTGAAATCCAAGGAATCTTTCTGAAAAAGAAGGGGGAAGATGGAGAAAAGGTATGTGCAGGTCAAAATAGGACTAATTGAGTAGAGAATTCTCGGTAGAGAAATTGCCACAACAGACTGAATTTTTATACCATAGGGAAAGAAAATTAAAATCCCATATGATACTTATCCAATTTAGACACCATTTTGTATTAAAAAAATATTAAGACCAAGGTTCTTGTTGAAATTGGGACCTTTTTCCAAGCTATTGCTATTGTGCCATTTGATACGTTCAAGCCAAAGGGGGTCATCGATGAGAAGGAGGGAAGATTGAGAGCTATCCCAAGCAATGATTTTGTTTCTCAATAAGCACCAACCTTTATATCCATTCTCCAAGTGGGTTTAATGTCCTTAAATCTGATTCAGAGTCTTCTATATTGATTCTAGAGATGCTTCCATGAATCAAACCCTTTATTCCGTAACTTTTTTGATCTTTTGAGATTAGAAGAATCGAAGGCCATGATTCCGTTGATCAATAATGAGATAGAAGCTTTTTATATAATGCCTGTAGCCCATTTCCACTCATAATTGATCTTAATGATATCCTCGAGGATCTAAGGACTTTGCTAGATATATAATGTCAATCGGATAATATTGAAACAAGAATGGTTCTTGTAGATTTAGCACGAGATGCAGCAACCATGAATGTTTTTCCTTCCCCCAAATGATTGTAGAAATTAAAAAAAATTCTCAATGTCCTAATTAGTTAGGCTCCATTTGAAGAACATTTACCTACTGGATAATGAACAGAAAGTATACAAAACATATAATCTGATATAACGAGAGCAATGCAAATACATTTGAGGAGCCAATAGAGTTCTTCAAAATCCAAAAGATTCATTAATTTTTCATGAACTTGGAGCTCGTCTCCCATTTCTTATATCGTAATATTGAAAGGAAGGCCAGATTCATGAATATGTTCAGAAAGAAAACATGTAATCCATTTTGTAATCTCCATGGTGTTTGGTTTACCTTCAGCAGTTATTATGAAAAGTAAGAGGTCATGGAGTAACATAAAGTTCTTTTATAATTTCTTTTCTCAAATGAATCTACATGGAAAATATTTATTTCATGAATCTTTTCAAGGGTCGCCCCTATCGAAGTAGCATGCTATGCAGAGTCACATATTTAGAGGAAAATCATATAACTTCCTTCTTGTATGGGACTTGGAAGACCTTTTCTGCTGTTGCTCTTGTAATAATGCAACATTATCGTCATAATGAATTCATCCGATTCACCAATTCTGGATACAATTTTATGTAGAAACATCTCTCCCCCAGATTTTGCTTTCTTTCGAGGTATGTTGTAGACATGATGTCCACTAATTACAGACTTGTTGCAATAGAAGCATATGGAAGATGGCTCTCTTGGTCAAGCTCAACAAACAGACTTGTTGTAATAAAATCAAGGGGTGAGAGAAATAAAGAAATAAGGAACATGGCTGGAAGAGTATTCTAAATTTGTACGGCTTGATTCTCAGGGGAAAAGAATAGTGATAAGTCTATTTGCTATGTCCAAAAGGAATTTTTGTAGTTCCTCCCAGGTTGAGAGCACTATTCATTTGTTCCAGCAGGTGTATGTCCAAAAATAGCAAATTTTGGGAGCTAGCCATTTCGCAACTAGTCTGTCTTGACTTAAAATTTTGAGATACATGTTCCAAAGTACTTGGCTGATATTTTGGTGGATTTAGGAAGCTCAAAGGTCTACTAATCGACTCTAAAGTCTCACTTGACTGGTGTGAAGCCAGTTGTAGCAGCATCAACTCATCTTCAAATTGCATCCACCATCTCTCTTCACATATCCGAAGCAGGATAAGACAACCTTTACATGAAGAAAACCAGATATGATGCGATTATTTCCTTTTTCCCTCCAAACTTGCACAAAGTTAACATATCATGGTCCACGAGATCTGATACATGCCCTTTGTTCTGGATTGTTCCTTTGCCTTGGCATCCTATGGGTACCCCAAAAGGCTTAGGAACGTAAAGATATGAGTTGTTGTATTGTACCTATGAGTAGTGTGGGTAGAGGTAGATGATGTAACTTGAGTGTATGTATCTCAAAGAGGAGGCGGAGAGCAAAGCAATTGCTTTGGCTGTTGTCTTTTTCTCACTTTTACACTTCTCGTTTCCTGAAAAGTAGCCATCAAAGAAATAAAATATCATAATGAACGTTAAAAAGTAGGCTTTCAATGTACAATATGAAACATTGAACATGATTGACAAGGTGTATTGAATTCATACAGCTTCCATGTTCTCAGAAGCTAGCCATAATTTCTTTTTTTTTTTTCTGCTTTCTAACCACATTTGGTGAAAGGAACATGAACAAAGACATAGGGTTGTACTTTCATGTTCTGCTGCTGGTATCTCCTTGATGCATCGAATGTAAGAGTGTCCATCCCATTAAATCTCTCTTCTAAGAAATTTGCTCACTATTTTCTAGTTATCTGTGCAGGTCAATAATAGAATAACAGAGCTAAATTTCAATTTAGAAACAGACTCGGCCCATTTTTCTTCTCTGTAGATTAAGATATTTCCTAGGAATCATGACAATGATGTTTACGTCTACTACCTTTTTTATAGCTTCTAAACTGTTTTTTAAATGAAGTCCTGCGAAAGGCTTCTTGATCCGTTTCTTCACCATTAATTCTTATTAAGCTTACAAAAGTGTTAATTCTTATAAAGCTTAATTAAATTATTAGAATTATCTGAAATCCCTTTGCTTTGAAGATTACAGCTCTGGAAATTATAAAAGCACGGATGTGAGGTACAGACATGCAATCTGTTAGCATTCACGGTTAAGTAAAATAACTTTGAGACATTTAAATGAATCTTCTTTATGAATTTGGATGGATCTAATATTAATAACACTTCATGTATCTTTGTCAAAAATCAGACAATTAGATATAGAAGGAAGAAGTTAGACGTATAAGGAAAAGAACACCTCGGGTTCCTCTGAGAGGAACACCACATTCATGGCACCTATAAATAACTTGTAGTGCAACCTAGAAAAGGAGATCAACGAGGTGGACTTTCCAGGAGGGAATCTATATGAAGACACAAAAGGTAAAATCCAAGAGATTGCCACCAACAAAGAAGATAACCAAGAGGGCTATACCACTAGTAAAGAGGATGGTTTCACTACTAGCAACGAGGACAACCCGGATAGTGAGAGCTCCATCATTGGTTCGACACTCCTATAAAAAGTGCTAAACTCACCCCTGGAGAAGGTGACTCATAAAGGGAAAGAACCTTTGGAAATTCCATGAAGGAGCCCCCCTTAACGTTAAGGTATGTCATCAAGACCCCTCGTTTTTTAGGAAAAAAGATGAATCCAAGAAAAAAAATAGACAAGGTCCTTCTCCATAAAGAGGGTAACCATCGATAATGATTATCATATCATTTAATGCCAGGGGTTTGACTCACCCCTCAAGAGCGGCTATTATTGGCTAGTGGTTTCATGATAATAGCCTAACCCCAGATTTCATTTGTATTCAAGAGGTTAAAATTGATGGAGAGGACCTTCAAAAATGACACAAACACATCTCTTTGACTCATGTTTGGGTTAGAACTTCACACCGTAGAGGGGCTAGTGGCACAACTATTGGAATAAATAACTTATGATTTGGTAGACTAGTCGACTCACGTGAGGATCAAAAACTTTTTTGGATTGGTGCCTACTTCAGGGATCCCTTCCAGTTCTCTGTGGTCTCCATGTATGTCTTGAATAGGGAGTCAGAGGGGATTGCAATGTGGGCCTCTTTGGACTCACTTTCCCAAAACGTGAAGCTTTGTAGGGACTTCGACATGGTGGAAGACCCTCTAGATGTGTGGGACAATAGGGGGCGTACCATTGACGGTCAAGAGAAAGATATCTGGGATAAAATCAAGCTTCACCTAGACCTTGTGGACATTAATAAAGATATGAATGGCTTCTCTTGATCAAACCTCCAATCTAGGGATGACTTGAGGAAATCAAGACTCAATAGAAGCTATATGGTGCCAAACATTATCCACCAGTGGGGCCAACCAGCCATCTCTCAACACATTGACCTCACCATATCGGACCATTACCCTTTTATTCTCAGTTTCAAACCAATTTTCAAACTCAGGAATGCGCATTGGTTTCATGCTTGTGCGTGATCTTTCTCCCTTCCCTTTGTCCATCAGGAAATTACCTTGGTTTGGAACTCGACATTTGCTAATGGCTCCTCACTGGACAAAAGTTAGAGGGCTACTTTGGATAAGACTTGTCAAATTCTAGTGAGGACTCACAAGATGCTTTATTATATTCAATGGAGGCAGAGACAGAAGCTCTATGCGAGGCTCTAGCACCTTGAGGAGGAAGTGAGCAAAGGTGTTCTTCACAATTTCATAGTTTTCTTGGAACCATTAAGTGTTCATTACTTATCAATACTATGGGAGCTCTAATCTGAAGAGATTCAGATTCCCATGGGCTTGTGAATTGGGAAAACTCTTTTAAAGAATTAGATTCAAAATCTAATCTTTCATCTTCTTGTTGCTCTACTTGGTATCCCTAAATGGATGGAATGCCTTAGGGAAATTGATAATGAAGATCATCAATTTCAAGAATAGGAGGGGGGTCTCCCTTCTCCTTGGCCCATTTTTCTTCTTATATTTCCCTCAAGAACTCTTGAGAGTACTGATCAATTGACAAAGATGCTTCATCATCCATGGAATCAGGAACATAAACTTTCATTGGTGGTGAGCTTTCTCTTTTAGCAACTGGTTGTGCGTGTAGAGGTAAAGAAACATGCGACTTGTTTACCAACTTCTCTAATCTTTCTAATAACATTTGGAAATGCAAACTGGGTTTGATAGAATTTGTCTGATTGAATGATTGACTGGTCTCGAGCATAGCTTGAGCTAGTTCTACACTTTTCATGAAACATTTTGTCCATTCAATCTCTAAATATGCTCCAGGTTAACTCTTGTCTAGGTTTGCAAATATTGGCTCTTCTTGAAGTCGAGCCTGGTAGGCCTCGAACATCATGTCCAAGCCTTATGGGGTTGGATCTTGCAAGAAGAGACCCTGGTTGTGGTCTATTTACAATGAGTGGTGGGGTGGGATGAAGTGGAGTGGATGGATTTTTGGCATGCAAGGCGTTTAGAGATGCAATGTCTCCAATTTTTATTTTTGCATCTCTTAAGCTTTCTTCTAGTTCAGATGTCTTTCTAGCCCACTTACAATTGGCCTTTTCCCTCGTATCCTTCCATGTTCTTGTTTTCCTCTTACTAGGCTCTCCTGATTCACTTGACTCCAATTGTTCAGCTCGTTTAGCTCGTTGTAAAGCTTGTACCCTAGTGACTACCTATATAGGGTGTAACTTGAATCCACCACTAAGCCTACCACATTAATGTGTGTAACCTTGGGCACACTAGAGGGATTCCTAGAACAATCTCTTGGGAGATGTCCTTTACCACAGTCACGACAAAAGCATTGTATTGAGATGTTTTGTCCTATTCCTTGAGTCGATGGGTGGGGGCATTCATGAATGAAATGGTCACCTTGACATCTAAAACATTTTCCTCTAGGGGCTCATGGTCTCATTTCTCTCAATTGGAGCTTGGGGTTAGGATTTGTATACATGAAATTGGAGTATTTTGGCTCCCTATTTGGTTCCATCGGTAACACCTCATATTGATATGGATAAGTCTCACTATGCTCAAGTGACTTTGTGTAATAAGCTTGTGGATTATCTTCATGATTGTAGTCACAACTCTGAGCCTGAGGATCATTTTCTAAGACCGAAGCGGTCATCGACACCAATGGTCTGTAAGGGCTCTCCTTTGCCACTGCATACTTAACTAGATAACATTTGCAAAAGGTGGTGGTTGGTTTCCTAGGATCGGTTATGGCCTATATGGTGCCTAATATTGTTGTTGGTATTGAGGTTGATATTGCTATTATGGCCTATAATACGACTGTTGGTACTAGTTCTGATACATACCCTATTGGTAAGGTTGCTGATATGTTTGTCTCACATCTTGCCTACTGTATGAAAAATCTTGAGCGATGTGGTTCATGTATTTCCTCTCAATGGTGCAATATGGAGCATTCATTTCTCTCACATTCTAGTTTTGAAATGGGCATACGTTAGCCATGTGGTCGCCCCCACAAGTATAACATTGCTTCAACGGGCTAACCCTTGGTGTTTTCCTATTTTGAACTCCTAGCCTCTTGGAAACCTACTTAGAACACCTCTATATGAATGATAGCTCAAAACCTTCACCAATTTTGGAAGTCTTCACCAAAATATAAACATTTAACAAGTCTATAAATTATGGTTTTACTCAAAAAAGTCGGCTTCACAAAACTCACTCTATGACTGATGAAATGATTAAAGTTTTCTATGAAAGTTTGACACAACACTCTTCTAATGTTCACACAACTACTTCAAGTGAAAGTTTTGTTGGAGTTAGACGTTTGCCAAAGCACGCGAACAACACAAGGAAGAAGAAGAAGCTTGGAGCTCAACACACAATAATGAAAGTATTACGACTAGAATGTACAAAGATAAGTAGCCTATTAGGGCAATAGGCATATATACAAGGGGGGGGGGGGGGAGACCTCCTAAAGAGGCAAAAACATGGCCGTACGGTCCTAGAGTGTTCACACACATCATTACCTAAACATATCAACAGATCCCCCCCTGGGGAGTGATGCGTTGAACAAGGAGTTGGCACTCATGTATAAGGAAGTGCCAAGCTATGTGGAAATCACTCCACAAAAGGAAGTAAGCCCAAAGCTTTGCGGAAAGCTTCAAACGTCTCCGGAGGCAGAGCCTTCATGAAAAGGTCTGCAATGTTCTCTTGCGTGGGCACATATGCCAAGATGATCTCCCCAGTAGAGAACCTCTACCTGACATAATGATAATGCACCTGAATGTGCTTAGTGCGAGCATGGAACTAGGGTTCCTCGCAATTGCCAATGCACTCTGACTATGAGTGAAGATGGTGGTGGCAGAAGACTGACCAACACCCAAATCAGCCATAAGGCATTTGAGCCACACACACTCAACAGTCGCAGTGAAAGCTACCTTATACTCAACCTCACGACTAGAAGTGGCCACAGTAGGTTGCTTCTTGCTCAACCAAGATATACATGAGCTAACAAGCATGATGCAAAAGCCACTAGTGGACACACGAGTGTCATAGCAACTTGCCCAATCAGAGTCACAAAAAGCATGCAAATCTGGCGGTAGTGATCCCCCCTTGGGATAAAACAACCCAAGTAGCTGAGTATCACTCAAGTAGGGAAAGATGCACTTAAGCGCCTGCCAATGGTTGACTCCTAGGCAATGCATAAACCTGCTCATTTGTGAGATAGCAAACTGAATATCTCGTTGAGTACTGCATAAGTAAATCAAGCATCCAATAGCCTGTTGGTAGAGAACAACATCAAATGCATCTCCAACATCATGAAGACTCAGTTGTAAACCTGTCTCCATAGGAGTGGCAATAGGTGTACACTCTTCAAGGACAAAACACTGCAATAATGTGTCAATATATCTTGTTTGACACAAAGCCATTCCACCATCAACATGCATAAACTAAATGCCCAAATAGTGGTGTGAATGCCCCAAATCAGACATCTCAAATGAGGCATGCAAATCAACCTTAAAATCAGCAATATGCGTGTCATGAGGACCAGTGAGTAGCATGTCATCAACATATACCACAATGATCATAAGTACATCATTAGCATGCTTAACATATAAGGTGCTTTTAGTTGGACTGTTTTCAAAACCATGTGCAATCAGATAGGCATGTATCTTTTAATACCAAGCACGTGGTGCTTGCTTTAAACCATATAATGCCTTCTTTAACCCTGCACACCTAGTTCTCATGCCCTTTCTGCACAAAGCCACGAGGCTGAAAAACATACACTTCTTCATGCAAGTCACCATTCAGAAATGATCCTTTGATATCCAACTGATGTACATTCCAACCATGATGAGCTACAAGTGCACAGATGCTACGAACAGTAGTCATTCGGCAAGTAGGTGCAAACGTCTCTAATGGACCTGTTCTTTCTGGATTGATCTTCCTGCAATAGAACAAAGACTAAATCTTCAAATGACAAGGCATTTGGATTGCCTTTCTTCATTAACCAAAGAGTAGAAACAAAAATGTGATATGAATCACAAAGGCCATTCAGAATGGTCTGCACAAGTGAGCTATCTGGTATAACCTCATCAGCAAAAATCAATAGTTCCTTCTAGTCTTTGATCTTTGTTAGAAAATTGTCCATAGAATCACCTTCATTCATGTGCTCACTCTCCAAATATTTTCGAAGGTAAGCAACACGAGCCTCATTTCTAGCTTGGTACAATGTGGTAAGTGTATCCCAAACATCCTTAGCTATTCTGCAAGAGTGAATGTGAGGAATAATGGCACGTTTGATAGACAAAGCTATCAATGCATGTGTCTGAGCATCTCTGCCATCCCAATGAATATGCTCTACAATAGGTGTAGTAGAAACCGTAGCACAAATAGGAATATGCAGAATATCATCATCTTCAACACCTTCTACATCAGCTTCAGTACCTATAGTTGTAACAATTGCAGGTGTGCTAAGACATTTTTAAACACCCTCCACAATGCTCCATAGTCCTTTTGCAACCAGTACATGTCGCATCATATAAGCCCATAATGCGTAGTTGGTACCTTCCAACTTATCCTCAATAGCCAACCTATGGAATACATCACTGCTCTCAGCCATGGCCGGTGACTAAAATACCTTGATGCATGAAATTGACTGTATCTCAAAAAGTTGAACAGATTTGCCCGAATGAATTTGCTAGACCTATAGTAGACTTCGAGATGCTTATATTGGCAAACCAAAAATGGTATATACGTTTGGCACAAAAAGATAAAATAGCCTACACAAGCGCTACGATAGTGCGTTCAAAGGCTGAAACAAGCTCAGATCGCCATTTCAGCACCACAAGGCAAGCAGTTTTGATCTCAAAAACATGCTGAGCATGCTCACCAAAATTCATGCGATTCTAACACTACAACTGGAGGAGTGTCAATGACACCCTAAATTAAGTGGCGACCTACTCTAATACCAATTGCTGGATTTAGACATCTGTGAAAGCACGCAAACAACACAAGGAAGAAGAAGAAGCTTGGAGCTCAACACACAATACTGAAAGTATTACCACTAGAATGTACAAAGATAAGTAGCATGTTAGGGCAATAGGCATATATACAAGCCGAGGGAAAAAACATCCTAAAGAGGGAAAAAATGCCCCAACGGTCCTAGAGAGTTCACACACATCACTACCTAAATATATCAACAAGTTCTTCAAAAGAACTTAGAAAACTTCAGATTTACTTCAATATGTAAACCTATGTCTAAACCAAGCTTTCTCTGCAGATGACTTCCACAAATGCAACTTTAAAGACTTGGTTCTCTCAATCTACAGCCCCTTTAATCAAATGCTTTTAGAAATAGATAGCTTGCCTTCCAACTTAGATTTTGAGTGCTGATTTGTGTAAAAATTTACACTCTACACTAAGACCTGATCAAAATTTTTATCATCAAGATTGTACCTATTTCAGAAGTCACTCATCACTTTTACACATATGAATGTTCCTACTAACATTTCTCTCAACGTGATTACAATTAGACTCCCAAATCTTGATCATAGATGCATCAACTATATATTTATACATGTACAAAAGAAATTCTCAATTGGCTAAGCACAGAAGGAGAATTTGGAGAAAGATCGAGACGTAATTCTCTAAAAAACTTTTGATTCACTTGAACTTACATCTGATGGATAATTCTCATACTCAAAACTACTTTCTCATCATCTACTCATCCTCTCTTCATCTATTATAGTTCTCTCCTATATGAACCATCTATGTACAAGTATATATATGTGCTTATATCAAGATTTATCACTAACACAAAGTATCTATGAACTATTTATAAAATTAATATACATGGATTTGCAAAACATTGTTCTCTGAATCTTCTCTTCACTTTGTGCTTCATCCTTCCTCATTTTTTTCATTCTTCATTCCTCAATCCTCTTTGTAATCATCAATAGATGATGTCTTGCTCCAACAGCTCCCCCTCAATCATTTATTGTGATTACCTAGATCTTCTTTATACTTGACATTTCTTTGAACCTCTACAACTTAGGTCCATCCAAGTTTTTTGTTATGATATATGCAACTTGATCTTTTGTAGGAGTATACATGAGCTCTATATCTTTTTCAATCACCTTTTCTCTCAAGAAGTGATATTGAATCTCAATATGTTTAGTCCTGGCATGAAACACAGGGTTAGCTGCCAAATACAAAGAACTCACATTGTCTCCATAAAAGATAGGAACACTTTGATTGATGTCAAAACTCTTCATGAGAGTTCTGAAACATATGAATTCCTTTGCAGCTTCCACCATACCTTTATACTCTACTTTTGTAGATGATAAAGTCACTTCATATACTTTTTCTACAATTTTCCCTACACTGATCAAATTCTTTGGAACTGTAGGAACGTTTAAAAACTTACTCAAAAGAGTACTTGCATCTTTAGCCTTCAGTAATCCAATAGACTTTACATTATGTTTTTTATTGTCACTTGTTTGGACGATATGATTGATTATCTTATTTTCCAAATCAATCATCAAAGCAATGTTCCCACTCAAATGATTACTACACCCTGAGTCAATTTAGAATACATTTTGGTCTTCTTTTGGAACTTGACATGTTGCATTCATAATTAGAGTCGAGTCTTCTTTTTGATCTAATGCATAGTTGTAGTAGGTGTTGTTGTAGGATTGGTTTTGGAAGCTTCTTCCACCATTCCTTCCAAAGAAATCTCTACCACCTCTACCTCTAAAACGTCCTCTCTGATTTCTTCCACCTCTACCTCTTTGATTGAAATTGTGATTAAAATTACTAGTACCTTGATTATTATGCCAACACTCATGAGCTAGATGATTAGTCTTACCACATATCCAACAAGCTTTGATATTATCCTTGTTGTTTCTGCCTTTTGCTCTACTTCTACCACTTCCTCTTCCTCTTAGAAAGTTTGCTTGACTTGGAGTGCCTTCATCTTCAACTGATTATTGCTTTCCTTTGCTAGCCTTCTTCTTATCCTTGGAATACATTGCTTGACCTGCACTCTTATCAATATCCCCTCTGATATCATGCTCAAAAGTTAGCATATGACCTAGTAATTGATTCAAATTAGGAGTAAAATGATCCAGTGAAAGTTCTCTTCATAATCTGAAGGGCTTCCATTTCTCATCTCCTCTTAAATGTGTAAGAATTTGTCTTGCCAATTTATCTTCTTCAATGTCTTCATCAACTGTACCTACAGAATCAGCAATGTCTTTGGTCTTTGTCACATAATGAGATATTGAATGTGATGCCTTCTTCTTAAATGTTGTAAATCATACCCATAGTGATGCTTTCCTTAACTTGGTTGTATTTTGGAAATGCTCCTCCAAATAATTCCATATATCATTTGCACTTTCAAGTCCTCTAATGTGAGGAAGCAAGTAATCATTCACTGCCATATAGATAATTCTCCTTGCGTGAGCATCCTTTTTCATCCAAACCTTCAAATTTGCAAGTTCCTCCCTAGTTGGAACACTAGGATCTTCAAATTCTGGCTTTTCTTCTTCTCCTCTGATGTATCCCATCAAATCTTTGCTCATAAGATGAGCTTCCATCCTCATGGACCAAGTTGTATAGTTTTCTCTATTCAATTTCTCAATTTGAAGACTATCTCCCATTCTTTCTTCACATGTACTATCAAATCTTCAACCTTATGAGTAATGAATGTACCTTCACTTCAAGATTTACTCCTCTTGATCCTTTTGATTGTTGTCATGTGTCTTCCTTTAGTCTTTCCTTCAAACTTTGTCCTTTTGAATGTTCAGATGTTGAGTTTTATATGTCTTCCACAATCAAGGTCCTTCTTTCCTTCAATTTTTGATAAAACCTACTCTGATACCACTGATGGAGATGTTAAATCTCCCAAAGACAAGATATAATTGCGTTTAGAACACCTCTATATTAAGCATAGCTCAAAACCTTCACCAATTTGGGAAGTCCACCAAAATATGAACATTTAACACTTTTGTGAATTATGGCTTTACTTAGAAATGTCTGCTTCACAAAACTCACTCTATGACTAATGAAATGAGTAATGTTTTCTATGAAACTCTGACATAACACTCTTCTAATGTCTTTGAAACTACTTGAAGTGAAAGTTCTTCAAAAGAGCTTACAAATATTTAGATTTACTTCAATAAGTAAACCTATCTTTGAAACAGTCTTTCTCTATAAAAACTTCCACATATGCAACTTTAAAGACTTGTTTCTCTCAATCTGCAACCCATATAATCAAATGCTTTTAGCCATAGGTAGCTTACCTTCCAAATTAGATTTTGAGTGCTCATTTGTGTAAAACTTTACACTCTACACTGAGATCTAATCAAATCTTTGATCATCGAGATTGCACCTATTTCAGAAGTCACTCATCACTTTACACATATGAATGTTCCTACTAAGAATTCTCTCAACCTGATTAGAATTAGACTTTCAAATCTTGGTCATAGATGCATCAACTATAGAATTATACATGTACAAAATGAATTATTGATTGACTAAGCACAGAAGGAGAATTTGGAGAAAGATCGAGATGTAATTATGTGAAAAACTTTTTATGCACTTGAACTTACATCATATGGATAATTCTCATACTCAAAACTACTTTCTCACCATCTACTCATCCTCTTCATCTATTATTTTTCTCTCATATATGATCTTTCTATATACAAGTATATATAGGTGTTTATATCAAGATTCATTACTAATACAAAGTATCTATGAATTATTTACAAAATTAATATACATGGATTTGAAAATCATCTTTCTCTAAATATTCTCTTCACTTTATGCCTCATCCATTTCTTCATTGTTCATTCTTCAATACTCTTTGTAATCATCAATTTATGATCTTCTTGCTCCAACACGGGTCTAGGCAATTGAAAATCATGTTCATCTCTTTGATGCATATGTGCTCTACATCTCTCTCTTTTAGGTCTTCCAATTTCAAATCCTCATCGTTCTATTCCTAAGGGCTTTGCAAGGATCACTTCATGTCTCTCTTTCTAGCTCTTTCCCTCTAGGTTTCATGAGCCTTTGATGATCTTGAGGCCATGGGAGACATTACACCTTGGTGGAGTGAAAATCAATTTGCCTTGCCAAGTGTATGCATGGCTACTTTGCTCTATTACCAAGAACATTCTCTTTGATGTGTCATCTAGATAGAAATCTTTGCCTGGTATCTCACGGTCTTTGAACTCGTAGATGGTGACTCCACTTATTTTGCTAAGTTGATCTTACTTGCATCTCCAAAAAGCTTCCTCCATTTCTCTATTCAAGATTAGTTCTATGATTTTTTTGTCTTGGGGAATCCACTTGTGGGTAATCATTCTGGTCAAGATCGATTTTCCTAGAGGAGTCTTTGGTTCTTGTCCTAGGTCTCCTTGCTCCATGTCTCGTATCTCGTTCTCATGAATGACATTTCAAAACTCATCCATCATGTATAGTAAGCTGGTCACCACAAACATGGTTCCTTGTACCTATTACCCTATCATTCATGGCCATCCTTGACACTTGATCCGCTATGTAGTGCGCTTTCCCTAGCTTATTATGAATTTCAAACTAATATTCTTGAAATAATAATAGCCACCAGGAAACCCTTCCAAATACTCTAGGCTTATTAATCAAATATGTTAGAGGTTGATTGTTGAGCCCATAAAAGTCAACTGTAGTCAAAGTCAACTGTAGTCAAAGTCAACTGGTCAAAGTCAACTGTTCAAAGTCAACAAGGTCAAGGTCAAAGTCAACAGGTGCAAAGTCAAAGTGCGTAAGTGCACGTGTCAAAGTGCACAGGTAGTGCACAATGTTTGTCCACAAAGGGTAAATTGGAGAAAATGGGTTGTAGGTTGTAGAGATATTTTCTCTAATTTCCCTAAGGTTCAAAGTGTGTTTTAAAGTGTTTTGGAAGGTTCAGGTGAACCCCCTCTTATGTGCAAAAGTGAAGACTTAAAAGGAAACATGAAGGTATGTGAAGCGGCAAAGTGTATGCACAGGTGAAAGAATGGCCTCCCCATTAAAATTTCTGGTTTTAGTCTAAAGTCACTACAGGACAAAACAATGAGTCGTTGGCTGCCACTTGTGAGGACAATCTTGGGACATCAAAGTGAAGACCAAGATACCATTGCAGTTAGGAGCGTACGTGATCGACACACTCAAATCAAGGCAAGGGCCATTCTTGGACCAATCTTAGAGTAAGCAAGCGAGCATAGTCTAAGGAAGCAAGGGAGAGAAGTGCAAGAGTCACCAGTGTGCGACGCAGAGAAGTGGAAGTGAAGGAGTGCATAGGGAGTACCTAAGGGATTGTGCAGAGAGTGCTAAGCTAGTCCCCCCAAGTATCTCAAGGTCCCATTGCAATGGCGCGTGCCAACAGAAGGTATTCACTCCTCCCCCTTTGTGGAAGCTTGGTGCAAGGTGTGCACAAGGATAAGCTTGAAGCAGCTGGAGGTCTTGTACAGAGGAGGCCAGTGGCAAGAAGACTTTGGGATATTGGGTATTTTGTAATGGGGCACTCTGTGGAATTGTGCACAGAGAGGTATTGGCTTGTCTTGTACTTCAAACATTGTAATTTTTTTACTGTAATCAATCGGCAGAAGCTTCCAGGTGTATTATCTCTTCTTGTTTCTTCCCTTTTCTCCTACAAACCCTCAAACTCCTTCCTGTCTAAGAATCCACCAACATTGATGATGATAAATAACAATGAAATGTATGCCCAAAAGATAGTGTCAAAACTTTTAAAGTGCAAACACAATAGCCACAGCTTCTCTTTCTGTAGTATTATAATTGAAACTCAGGTGACCAATTATGAATAGTTAAGAGTGGCACAATACAAAACCTTAGTTTTGGCTCCTTAAATTGTTTTTTGCTTTGGGACTCCAAGAGAAAGGGATCTTCTTACCGGTAAGCACTAACAAAAGCTGAGCTCTCTCTTAGTATATTTGTATAAATCTTCTATGATACCTTGCATGGCCTAGAAAAATTTTCACTTCCTTAGGACACCGTGGGATGGGCATGGAAAGAGTGGAAGCTACTTTTACAGATTAATAGTAATCCCTTTGGCCAAAACTATGTGGCCAAGAACAATACCTTTGGTTTTCCAACGAAATCTCATCTACGGAAACAACTAGCCAACACAAGGATGAAAGTTGGTGAATCACTTCAGACACATATTCTAAACCTTAAAGATTTACGAGATCAAATACTAAATGTTGGATTCAACGTTTTAAATGAAAAGACGGTAAACACACTTCTAAAATCACTTGCATCTACAGATCATGCTTTTGTTACTTCTCTATCTTTCTTTATAAGGAATAGAGAACTTTCATTTGAAGAGCTATAGTTTGTGTTACTTAAAGATGAAGGTCAACAAAAGAGTATGGAAGAGAATGATGAAGCCATGTTATCATCGTTGAAGGAAAAGAAGAAGAAGGAGACAAAGAAGGAGATGAAGAGTCAACAATCCAAGATGGAAAGTACATTTTCTAATCCTAAGTCTTCCAATCCTTTTCCTAATGCTTCCTCTACACCCAAAGAAATGTCTTGGATTACATCTCATTCAAAGAAAGGAGTATGCCATTACTATAAGAAAAGATTATGCCATTACTGTAAGAAATGTCTTTGACTACATCTGATTCAAAGAGAGGAGTATGCCATTCTGATTTATAGCATAATGCATAACAAGGATTTTTAATGAGAAGAAGAAAGCATCAAGTAATAATGTTGAATATGATCCAAAACCGAAATCTTCAAAGGTAGATTGATATGCATGCATTACTATTGAATAGATAGCTTTTGATTAGTAATCATTAAATGCAATCTCTGATAATCCTTGGATATTTTTTATTCTAGGGCTACGAAGCATATGAAAGGTTGCACAAAGGGATTTTCTTCTCTTTCTAACTCTTCAAGTAGAAAAGTGACAATTGCAGATGTTCATGATTTGGATGTTGTAGGTGTTGGAGAAGTGAACTTAAAGTCAAGAGTAGGTGGAAATTTCACAATTTCTAATGTTCATTATGTTCCAAACACCAAGGAGAATTTGCTCTCTATCTCTTCTTTCTTGTCAAATGGTTATAAAGTTATTTTTAAGAAAGATTCATGTCAATTCCTCCAACCTGATGAGGAGCATTGTCTACTTCAAAGTGAAAATAGAAGTGGCATGTTTGTATTATCCAAAATTAGTCATGCTAGAATTGTTCATATCAGTTACAATGCACTCAATCATATCAAAGATAAAGGTATGGTGGAGAGTTTTCCTACTTTCACTTAATCAAATGATGTAGATTCATGTGAAGGATGTCTTGAAGGAAAGCTTCACAAAATTCCTTTCAAGAAGCATGGATATAACATAGCCACCAGCAAGTTGCAGATAATACATTCAGATGTGAATGATCCGATGAGAATGGATTCCATTCACGTTTTCAAGTACTTTGTTACATTTATTGATGATTTCTCAAGAGATTCATGGATTTATTGTCTTAAAGTGAAGTGTGATGTTTTTGATAATTTTAAGAAGTTCTTAGCTATGGTTGAAAATGAAACTCAGCCAAAGATCTAGATTCTGAGAAGTGATAGAGGTGGATATTACATTTCTAAAGACTTTAAGTCTTTTCTTGAAGACAAAGGTATCTCTCATCAACTCACTATTGCTTACACTCCACAACAAAATGATTTTGCAGAGAGAAAGAATAGGATACTTTTTGAGATTATGCATAGTATGATATCATCCAAAAATCTTTCTCCCAAGTTTTGGTTTGATATACTACATGCAACAAATCACATTCTGAATAGGTCTTCCACAAAAGCTTTGAAGGTCATTACACCTTATGAAGCTTATTATGGGAAGAAGCCCAATGTGATTTATTTCAAAGTTTTTGGTTCCCGTTCACATTGGGAAGAAGCATCATGGTTGAGTCATGCGTTTAGCTCCCTAACTTTATGAGATTCCTTATTCTTTTGGCTTTTTAAAATTATCCAAAGTAAATATGACCATAGTGACAAGCAAGTGTTCATATGTGATTCTTTATGTGAGGTCAATGAAATAATGTGTAGTCTTGACTAATTGGCCAAGCACTTAGGCTTGCTAATTGCACCAACCGCTCCCCCTCAAGCCTAAGATGCTTGAGTCTTCAATCCTTCATGATCTCATGTAATCCAATCATTGATTTGAACCTATTCAATTCGCTTCCATCCAATGCTTTTGTCATCATATTTGCACATTGTTGATGTGTTGATACATATGAGAGTTGTATCTCTTTACTCATGATTTTTTCCCTAACATTATGGTAGTGGAATTCTATATGTTTAGTCTTGGCATGATAGATAGGGTTAGTAGCAAGATGTAATGAGCTAATATTGTCTCCTAGTATATTATATGGAGTTGAGGAGTTCAACCCTAAATCTGAGTACAACGTCCTAATCCACATAGCTTCTTGTGTAGCATTTGTAAGTTCTCTCTATTCAGCCTCTATTGATGAAAGAGCAACTCTGGGTTGCTTTTGGAAGACCATGAAATTAACTTTGTACTTGAAAATGTTAGATAAGTTGACGTGCTTCTCATATCATCTTTAGGGCTTGCCCAATTTGCATCAAAAAAATGTTTAACATCAATATCGAATGTATATGGGTAGTATAACCCTTCATTTATTGTGCCCTTCAAGTACTTCATAATTTTCTTGGCTGCTTCCATATGAGGCTTCCTTGGAGTGTGCATGAAGTGACTTAGCACACTAGATCCATAGCATATATCTACTCTAGTTAGAGTAACATAACTCAAGCTTCCAACTAAGCTATGATAGCTAGTAACATCTTCAATTAGTTCTCCTTCATGAGTACTTAGCTTCATATTTACCTCCATGGGCGAGAAGCAAACAGCTCATCTCATGCATGTAGAGTAGAAAAGGATGCACCCTAAAGGATTTGAACTCAGATGAATTCATCTAGAGGGAGTTGCTTTGACTAATAAGCCCGATGGTTGAACACAACCATGCTCAAAAGGATTAGAATTCTTACATGTATGAAATACCATGGTATTGACCTCTAGACTTCTAAATTCAGATACAAATAAACCAAATCTTGCCCTATTGGTTGTGTGCATAAAACCCGGTAGCAAAAGACATTCGACATTCATTCTTTATACATTATTCTCTAATGTTTGGTATATCTGATCAATGAGCCGATTGCCCCATGTCAATTTGGTCTCTATAGAGCTTTGCCTTTTGAGCTCTTTGCTTCATTTCAAACATACTTCAAGTGAAGCATCATCCCAATTCATCCAAAGATATAGGATGGGCTAAGACAAGCATCAAGGCTTCATTTCTTCAAAGAAAAAGGAAAGAGGAAGCCATGGTCTTCAAGGAGGAGTATGTAATTTTTCCTCATGGACCAAAGGATGGAGAACGGCTCTTCTTGAGGATCAATGGAAGGATGTAGCTTAATTGGGAGATAAGTACTTTATAAGTTGATGTTTTCATTTCAATACTTGCTTTGCTCTATGCTTTCATATAAAATGCATTGTTGGTAACATTGAAGTAGGGAAGGAATCATCAATTTTGAAAGCATTTTATGCAATTTAATGAAAGCAAAATAAGAGAGCATTGAAGTATGGAAACACTTATCAAGCATAAACATGCATCTATGAAAGAATTTTGGTGCATTTCTCCTTTTAAAAGATTATTTTCATGCACACAACACGGTGTCTTCTTGCTTGAAAAAGATAGTTAATGCTCAAGTTTATGCACATGAGCGGTTATATATTTTTACAAGCTAGCAAATAGAATATTTGTGCATGGATGATGGGAGCATGCATTTTCAAGCTCAAGAAACTACTTGATTTAATTTTACTGCATGAAAGGAAAATGCCAACGCATGCATGCACTCATATGCATTTGCATGCAAGAACAGGCATTTGCATGTGCATGATTGTTTGTTAAGTAGTTGAATACTCAGACTTTTGTTACCTCTTTTTTTTAACTCGACTTAAATAGTTAGGGAAAATAGCAAACTAGGTAGTTGCAAGGCTCTTGTCTGTTGTGCAACTCCAGTAACTAGTTTTTTTTTTCCAAACATGATACCTAGGTATCACAAATTAGGAGTCTTGATTAGGAAAAGTGGGTTCTTCAAAAGTCAAGTGTTCATTTTTCTTGCTCATCGGAATGGCAAGAAAGTAGGGCTGATTGAAAATTTCCATAATGACTCTAAGTCTAGGAGAAAAATGAGAGAATCCTAATGACAAGCCTAGATATAGCCCTTAGCTTGGATTTAAGAAATCATGCATCTAAGGAGGTTGATAAAGTTTCCTTTGGAAGTTTTATCTAATTCTATCCCAAAACGTCATAAGAATCAAATAAAATCAAATGGAACTTAATTCAATTGAACTTTCAAGTTCAAAGGATAGTTGATATATTCCAAATTTGAAAAAATCATGGAACTTTTGAAGTTTTTTTTAAATTTCATCCTAACAAGTGATGCACATCAAAGAAATAGTTGGATGCTAGGTTCCATGATTGCATCTCTATTCAAGATGCAAAGTTTTCAAAAAGTATGGAAACTTTATTAAGCCCTTTTCTAAGGATGAGAAAAGTATGCTTGGTTTTATTTAAGCTAATTAGAGCTTAAAGAAGAAATCCAATTCAAAGTAATCTTTGTGAATCAAGATATTTTCCTAAAAAATATGTCAAAGTGATCTTTAGGAATTGGGATACTTCCTAAAGATAAGACAATAAAGAAAATATTCTGGTTAACTATTTCATGGGTTAAAAAGGAATAGCTTTTGGACAAAGCAATAAAGCTTTAAGCCTTGGTCTTATCCAAAAGACAAGAATTTCTTTTGAAGATTATTCCAGTAAACAAAAAGATTCCAAGATGAATCATTGGCTTAGTATTAATTGATTCCTTGGGAAGAATCTAAAAATTTCTGAAAGAAAAATCTCCCTCGATGTGAGACTGGAAGCTTTCAAGTAAGTCAATAGCAAGTAGTTTCCAACAATTCCCAAACCACTCGTATTGGTACTTAAGTCCAAATATTGATATAACCTAAAGGGATATCAAAGATTCTTAGCTTTGGAATCAGAGAGGCATTACTGTATGCTTGGACTTAAGTTCAGGGAAAGATATCTAAAAATCCCATGGGTAAGCAAGGACACTTTTGTTAGTTTAACAGATCTTAATAATAAAGACTAAGTCTTTATTTAGTCATTAGGGAAAAAAATGAACCCTGCATGGGCCTTTTGGATTAAGGAGTGATTAGTGATGGACCAATGAGAGGAGGGTGGTGGACACAGTCTATAGCCTATAAATCACTAGGCTGAAGGGGGATGAGGGGACAAGATTCCCCTATGTTCAGGTTTTGCCTCTAGAGAGAGAAAGGAATCTCGTAACTTACCTGGGCCCAAAAATTCAAAATTTTCAAAAAGTTATAAAACTCATCATAACACCATTTAATGGTCCCCCAACCACTTTTTAGGATCAAAAGTGCTATTTTTGGGTTCTAAATCAAAATCCATGCATGAACTGAAGTATCATATGTATTACCACATAATGGGAAATAGCGAATTCACTTTACTTCCAAGCTGAGCCTTCTCGTTGTCTCCTTGCACACCACTGAGCATGATGAAGAGGACCTAACGATGACTTCCATTTCTCACTGGCAATGTTGTGTTGCATCTTTCTTGCAAGTTTTGCCAATTTTGAATCCCTAAGTCGTTCCACAAAAAACTTTCTCGAGAATGTAGTGCGGTAAAACCAATTAAACATCTCCATGTAGTTTGATTGCATTGGGCCACCACCATGTCGGGTGTTTTTGAAGTAGACACCCCTCGCTTTGTAGTGTGACTTTTCCATTCCTTGGGTACTGAAAATCTCTAATGACCCATATCGATGCATGAAAAAAGCTCCATGTGCAAACAAAATATGCTAAAAATTGTTAAGTACATTGGAAAAAGGTAAGTGCAATGAACACTTGTAGAAGAAGATTACACTTACAATGTAGTGTGTTATATTGCTCTCTCCCCAACATTGAATGAAACACTTGGTGAACTCCACTAATGTTTCTTGAAACATTTGACGTTGAATAGCACTAGACCTAGTCAGACCCATTAAGCCTACAACCTTATCAAAGCTCGACCAAACTTTCTTTCTCTTATTACAAAGATCAACTTGAGAGTCATTGTCTGTTGTGATCATGCATAGGTCTTTCCACAACTCATAACGTTCATTATTTTGAGTGCTAGTACCTCTTCTAAAAAAATGTCTTGCTTTATTCCCTGTCATTGACACTTGTTGCAAGCTATCTTGAGATTCTCCAACTTTCTTAACAACTAGGGTTACATTTCCACCATGACAACCAATTGAATTAAGAAGTTCCTCCAATTTCTTTATAGCTTGAATAGATTTATCAACTGGCTTCATGGCAAATGCGTATTCTATATGGAGCTTCAATAGTCTATCAAAAATTCTCATGAAGGCATGCAAGGTGCAAAAGTGGACATTGACTAAAGGGAATGGAATAATGGGATTCCAATCCTTATCTGACATGTCACGATTAGGTGTACCTAACATGGGACACCTCATTAAAGGTGTATCCCATTCAGCAGATGGAGTTGCATCTGTGTCATCAACTAAATCATCTATGTTGTTTTGTTTTCTCTTTGTTCGTTTATAACCTCGTGTACAATATGGACAAGGATAGAGAGTAGATGCACCTTGTTTGCACCCTAACATGCATTTGATAGTCTTTAAGTCTCCACCTAAGTGCCACTCTACTTCAAAATCACCAAGGCTTTCTACATTGATTTTGGCACCATGAATTTGAGAAGTTATCACCTCTGTGATCCATGGGATCCTATTGAAAATCCATGTAAGAACATCATTGGATTCTTTAGGTACTTCAATAGCACCTAACCACCATATATCTTTCTCTGATTGGACACTATATGTAAAGTGATGGGTAGATTCTTCACTATCATCAATAATAGCATGGGCCATAGCTTCGTTCATGAGTGTCACACTAAGTCTCTCCATACGGCGTCCCTTTATGATTTGAAATTCGTCTAGCTTCAATACAAACTTGAGTTTGGAACCACAATCTACATCAAATAACAAACATTATATTATTAAAAATACTATGAATGTCATTATCAAAACAATGGATATACCTTGAAGTGTGGATTTGTAAAATTTAACCATTTCCTTTTGGAGCCTCTCCAAATTGACAAATATGTTGTTGTACTTTGTGTAGATGAATCCCTGTCTAGATGTGTTTTTCAACTCTTTCTTTGATGTAGATGAATGATAAATGGATGCAGGCATAACATCTTCTATATGCAGGTAATTGCCAAGAGTATTGGCTACATCCTCATTGGTTATCTTCTTCCTCACAGATACCTTGTAAGGGCATGGAAAAATGCTCTGGAAAATACCTTTGTTTTGTAGAGCCTGCTTCAAAAGATTGTACAATGCAGTGTACGCTCTAGTACTAACACCTGCTTCATCACATACCATCTATACCTCACTAGGACTAATAATATCTTCTAAGTTGCCTGCAAAATCTTTAATCACTTGGGTTTTGATGTGATTTCCTATTGGTGACTCCAAGATCATAAGCACATGTTTGTTGCTAAGACAAGAATTCAGAAACTTCAATTGATCCTCCATTGTTGAGGAAGCACTCGCATCTTCAACAAATGACCTGCACAATAAGAATCTCAATCTAAAAGTCTTTTAACATAACTAAACAAAGGAAATACATACCTAAGTGCGTAAACACATCGCTTCCGTGCTCCACCACCAGTTGAAAGAGCTTGAAAGGATGATAATGGTCGTTTCCTAAATCTCATCCCAAGTGGAGTCTCTTTTAGTTGTGTAAGATTGGCTTTCAAATTTGTAATTGTGCTCTCCTTTTCTTCCACATCTTGTTTGAGTCTATTATTGTGCTCATCCAAAGATTTGATAGCACTTTCTAAAGTGTGTATAGCACTCTCTAAACTGTGTATCTTGAAATGGTTGTGATGACATTGTTGCATCCAATAATTTGCTATAGATGTGGAATGGTTAGACAATCGCTTGCAATAGCCTAGGAGTCCATCTTCACCGGAACCAAGGAATTGTAGAAATGTGGAGATAGTATGGAATCTAGGATGAACATTAGCCATTGGATCCAAGGGATACAAAGCACCATGGACCCAAAGATCAATATTCTTCTCTCCAGCTGCACGTCGTGCATTTTGAGAATCTATGTCATTGCTACCTCTAGTTGTTGGTGCAAATTCTATAGGAACACGAACATGTACACTCTTTGAGTGAGGAGCACGCGCTGGTGCTGGTGTCATGTTCATAATACATGTGAGCACCATGATGTTCCAAAACTCCAGCACCGAATCGGAAGAAGCACACAGATGGCTGGAATGGCTAGTACAGTAGCTATGTGCAAGAAAAAAAGTGTGTTTTGGTATGTGGATAGGTCAAAATGACTTTTTTCAGTATGTTAGAGGGAAAATGAGTTTTTTTTCAAAAATTCATGTTTTGGGGCAACCAAAGTTACGAGTTTGATGATGTGGCACTTAACTTTTGGAGGGATTTTGAAAAGTATGTTTTTTAAGTATTTTTTATAAAAATAAGTCTAAAAAAATTAAGTTCTGACATATACATAAAAGTATGGGCCATTTTGAATAAAGAATAGCTGAAAAAGAGACTTTTTCAGAAAACTCATTTTTTTATTCATAAAGATGGACGGATTTGATGAGGTGGAAAGTGGTTTTTCTCTCTCTCTATGTGTAGAAGAGAGAGAAGGTCCTAGCTCAGCCTAAAAAAAAGCCTACTTCAGCCTACCAAAAAGTGCTCTATTAAATGCACTTTGTCCCCTTAACAAAGAACAAGATTAAGCTTAATCCCTAAAAATTAGGAATCCTTACAAGGCCCATGCAGGGTTCACTTTTTTTCCTAATGTCACAAGGTCAACCAGACTTGATCAAGCTTGGTCATGATTATCCAAGAAATGGAACTGCTTTTTAGATTGCCCAGTATTCACATAACAAATCATTTTGGGAATTATTCACTCAAGTTCCATTTATCAAAATGGAAAATTTTGAAAAGAGTAAGTTGTTCCAAGTCTGAACAGAGTAAAGAAATTCCAAGAAGATAGTCTGCAACCATGAAGACGGTACTTGTGTCTATGGAAGGTAAAACATAATGTTTGCCTATAATTAAAGGGATTTTGGTATGAATCTAGAAAGCATCAGTGCATACTTAGACTTATGTAGTAGAGAGATTCTTGTAAAGCCCCGGTCAGGGTAGGTACCTAACACATCAGTAAGAAAGGAATCTAAAGACAAGAACTCAAAAGCTCTTGTCACTACAAATTGTTCAAGAATAAACCAATTAAATTTGAATTTGTGAAAATTCAAGTACTTCAAGTTCTAACTGGTTTTCATTTGACACCCTAGCAAAGAGGAATAGATGTTCCATCAATAGGTTTTCCAATTCCCAAAGGAAAGCATAAGATCGTGAAATGATAATGTGAAGGGATCAAAACCTAGAAAATCTAGTTAGGGGTAATACCTAAAACTTCAAAAATTTGTAAGAAGATACTCTATTAAGAGATGTTTAGAATTTAGGTAAGTATCACCCACACATTAATGTGAATATAAAATAGGGTGGTATGGTACACCAGAGTTTGTACTTAGATTGATGTAGGAAAGATGGTATGGGACATCGGACCATGGGATGATAATTATCTTGTAGTCCTAGATTGGAACTTGAAGGTAGGTTTGATCCTCAAGGGAATTAAAACTTCAAAGAAGGAGTTTAAATTCAAGGAGGCTAAAAGTAGTATCTCAAGATAACTTCAAGATCAAGAAAATAGAAGATATGAAGTAAGTAACTTCCAAGATCTTTTTAGAACACTTTGAGATAAAGTGTTGATTCAGAAATATTTAATAAATTTTTGAACAAGTAGGACTTTGACATTGAAATGATCCTTTGAACTAAGGGATAAACTAACTAAGTTAAGCTCCAAGTTCCAAGTGTAACTTGGAAAAAATTCAAACCTTTTGACTCAAAGAAATGCACAAGAATTGCATTCACAATAAGCAATCATAAAGATTGAATTTAGGCATGAACTTAGTCTCAATTGAAGAATTACTTGAGTAAAAACTCATCAATAGAACCTCAGTGGGTTGACACATTGATATTGGTTACCACACTGGTATCTTGTGGTTGGATGATGTTTTAGATTTACTCTGAATCTTCTGAGAGCTTGTTTCTCTTAAAGATAGAAAAAATGCTTCAATACCTTGTTGAAATAGATCTTTGAGAAGTGAAAGTCCTAAGTCATCTAGAATTTGACTCATTGAAAGCTTATATATCTTTGAATTCGAATTGTTTGTATAAAGTTTTAGTTCTTTCTTTCCGCTTTCCAAATCTTTTGGGTCTAACTCAGATATGGTATCTAATTCTTTTCACAAAAGTTGAGAGTTAGTCACTTAGAATCAAGTAACTAAATTAAACATCCTAGCTAGATGTTCTGTACAAGAACCTTTTCAATCTTCAAAAGGTAATAAGTCTTAGTGGATTTATTTATTTGACTTTGCTTCAAGTTATAACATGAATGATTTCTTAGAGTCTCGTATACTCTAGAATAGAGAAGTTACGAATTGCTCATCAAATTGACAATTCCCAAGAACTTTTAGCTCAAGTCTTTGAGAAAATTATCTTAAGTTGGAAAAAATTCATTTTGAACTTGGACTGGTTAAGTTACAGTACAGTTTATCACAAGTAAATGGTAAACTTTCTCCTGAAAAAACCAAGTAATTGTTGGTTGCAAGTAAACCATTGTACAAACATCCAAGTTAGATGTTTGGACCAACCAAAATTCAAGTTTTCCAAATCAAATTCATATGAATCAAGAATTCTAAAAGTCTTGTGAGGGATAAGAATCCTGCCATAGTTACTAAGTCCATGCACAAGTCATGCCCAGAAATGGACTAGTAATCACCTAGTTCACATGTTTATGCCCAGATTGCACCTAGTAAAATCTATGAATTCGCAAGGGATGCTTTTTAGATCCACCCTTATTATTCATTCACTACTTTGTACTTTGATCACTTTATCAAAGTACAAAGCCTGATGGTGTTTAGAATCATTTGGGCAGGGATCCCACCATAGAGATGAGACATGTTCTTCTAGTTTTAGAACATGATCATGTTCTTCTAGTTTTAGAACATGAGGCTCGAGGGTTGTCTATAGTATAGATATAACTCTATTTTCAAGGACCAAAATATTTTACAAGGTGGAAGAATGTAATAAAGTAACTCTATGATCGTGGGGTCTCACTAGTTCAGATGGATCTGATATCGGACACCGTTTGGTCTCTCATATGTATGACCAAAGATCTTGAGTCTAGACTTACTAGAAGGTCTTTTACTCTTGTAACCAAGTGATCCACTTAGCCTAGTGGTTAAGACTCAAGGATGTGGAGGAGGAGGTCTTGGGTTCAACCCCCATGGGGTACATGGGGAGAGTGTTTTTCCCAAAGAATTATAGAACCTTCCAAAAGCATCCACTTGAGTTACTCTGACTAACTTGAACACTTGGTTCACATGTAGTTACATGGTTGACACTTGGATGATTAGAATCCACCTACCCAAGAAGGCAATTCCTTGGAGAGAGCTATAAATAGAGGCATTTGGTTATTAGGAGAGTTATCTCTTTAGGATTTTGTGGTCCTAATTGTGAGTCTCTTGCAAATATTCTCCCCCTCCATATGACCTTAGCCTCTTCAAAGTCTTACCTGTTTGATTTTCTACAAGTGCTAGATATTTCTTGAACATAAAAACACTTTGTCTTTATGCTTCATAAAGTATAGTATTGCCCATCTGCTACAATCATCAATGAATGACACAATACCTAGATCTAGAGGTTGAAGGCTCCTTGCTTTGTCCTCATACATTTGTATGGACTAGCTCCAAAAGGTCTCCATGAGTGTATCCCTTCTTTGTGAACAGTTCTCTATGAGACTTGCCAAATTGACAAGCACTGCACTTGTAAATCGTGTGTTGTTTGGACATATTTGATAGACCAAACACTCTGATCCCCAATAATTTGCTTTAGAGCCGTTTCACCTATATGAACTAAGCTTTTGTGCCAAATTTCCAACTCTAATAGAGTTTGTCTACCATAATTCTACAATGCAATGTTTTTAGTATCTTGGAGCTCAAATGTAAATAATCTACCTAATTTTTCTCCTCTTTCTATCCTCTTGAATTGGTAATGTCACGAATCCTCAACAAATTCCCCATTCTTTGTGAATTTGAACTGCAATCCTTTTTCAACAATCTGACCTACACTTATGAGGTTTTTGGTGATACTTGGCACATACAATACCTTGCTCAATAGGTTCATATTACCATCTAAAAACTTTACATTACCAATCCTCTCCATTGGATGCCTTTTTTCATCTCTTGTTTGGACTTCATGTCTATTCCTTGGATCCTCTAGGTCTAAGAGTAGATCTACATTCCCTGCTACATGATTTGAGCAACCTGAGTCTATATAGAATACATGTTCATCTAATTTACCTTGCTTTATGGTTATGTTCATCAGAAGTAATGAATCCTCTTGAGTTGGATCATCTGCATAGTTGTTATAGTCTCTCTTTCCTTTGTATCTTCCTTGATAACTTTTGTTGTGGCATGAGTTGTTGTTGTAACCATTATTGTTGTTGAATCTACCTCTTGAACTTTCATAGCCTCCTTTGTTGTAACCTCTTCCTCTTTGGTTTCTAGGATTCTTGAGACAATTCTGAGTAATGTGATTAGTTAGGCCACATATAGCACATGGTGAGGAACTTTGAGCTCTCTCCCTTGATGAGGGATGATTCAAACACCCCAATGCAAAAATGGAAGATGGCTTCCCTCCACTAGGTCCATAAGTAGTGATATATGCTCACTGTTCTAAACTTTTCTCTGCACCAGTACAGAGAAATAAAATAGAATTTTGCAAACTTCTAATAGACTATAAGAGCTACCCAAGAAGCTTTAAATCATCCCATTCTCTCTCAAGTCATTGAGAGTGTGCGCTTCAAGATCATCGTCTTTGATTGGGCTCCCAATTGAGCCTAAAGCATCTGCAAGCTCCTTAACCTTCAAAATGTACTCATTTATGTTAGTACTTGGTGATTTCCTAAGATTATACAACTCATTCTTGATCTGAATCTTCCTTGCCTTGGTTGATGAAGAGTACAATCTCTCCAAGGTCTCCCAAACCTTCTTGGATGTGTCCAAATTTTGTATATGCCCTATCATGCTATTGCTTATGTGTTGGGATAGAATGAATATGACTCCCTTATCCATTTCTATCCATTCATTAAGTGCCTTGACCTACCCTTGAAGTGTTGGATCATGTACATGAGGCATTGGCTCCGTGCCACTCACTAATCCGCACAATCCCTTGCCCATAATGTAGTTGCTAACTCTAGCTTTCCATGGTTGATAATTTCCTTCTCTAACTGCTCTATTTGTGCATTATACTCAGCCATACTGAGCTCTACGATGCTCCTCTAGCTTCTCCTCAAGTGTTTGTATGCTTTAGAATCTGTGGATATTACCTTTTGATAGCTTCTCCTTTGCTAACCTTTGACCACTTCAGATCTCGATTGGCATAGCCCCCTTTCGATGTCTTCTTGCTTTGATGAGTCCTCCTTGCGCTTCCATGAGTTGTCTTGATCCCTTCAAGTCTTCAAAATGATGCCACTAATGTCTCCAAGCCTGAAAAATGGCTCTGATACCACTAATAGTGGATGATTCTAACACCCCAATGCAAAAATGGAAGATGGTTGCCCTCCACTAGGTCCACAAAGTAGTGATATATGCTCACTGTTCTGATCTTTTCTTTGCACCAATATAGAGCCTTAAAATAAACTTTTGCAAAATTGTAGTAGACTACAAGAGCTACCCAACAAGCTTTAAATCATCCCAAGTGGATATTCCACCTGGGAGAATCACCCTCTGCAAAATAGGCTACCTCTTTGCAACACTCTCTGCCTATGTGCAGAGATATACCTTCACAAAGTTGGCAATTTCTCACAACCACTCAGCCAAATAACTTGAAACTTTGGAAACATTTAGCGCACAATATGAGAGATCAAATGAGTCTTGAAATCAATGAAATGAGTACAATGAGAGAGCAAACAATGCTCTACAATGTGGTACAATCAGATTTGGAAAAGCCTAAGTAGACCTCTAGATCGAGAGGAGAAAAATCATGAGAAAATGAGGTAAGGAAGCAAGGGGACTGTTTGCTAGAGTTTATGACTTCACTAAACTAAGTGGGAATCTTTTCGAATGCATACAACACAAGAAACAAAGGCAGGATGATGGTTATATAGAGTTTTACTTTTCCTACAATCTAGCTAACCACCCACTAATCAACGTAAGTGCACTTTTTGGTGGGTGATTTGATGAGATTTGAATTTGATTGAGTTTGGTGGAGCTTCTAACTTTATTCCACGACTTTGGGTCCTCGTTTTTTATTGATCCACTTGCAGAACTCATGGTTGAGGCTTTTTGCATGATTGAGACTTTATTTTCAACACCCCTTCCTTGTCTTCATCTTCTACCTCGTCCTCTTAGGCTTCTACCTCTACTTGCAAAGTTTGTTTGAGAGGTGCTACCTTCATCATGATACTTTTTACCTTCACCTTTGCTAGCTTTTTTCTTTTTCTTATATATATATATATATATATATATATATATATATATATATATATATATATATATATATATATATATATATATAGAGAGAGAGAGAGAGAGAGAGAGTAGAGGATTGATTACCTTTTAAGTTGTCTCCATTCTTCATAAGCTTTGCCTCATGTGTGAACAATTGTCCCATGAGAGTATTGAAATCAAGAACCTGCATGTCCATGTAGAGGTCCATGGCTCTCGTGAAGGCTTACCATTTGTCATGTGCCTTTATTTCATTGATCACTTGCCTTAATATCTACTCTTCATCAACAATTTCTCCAATGCTTCCAAGTTGGTCTACTATGTCCTTCATCTTGGTGACCAAATCAGTCACACTTAGCTTGGGCATCTTCTCGAGTGTGGTGAACTACATCCATAGTTGATTCTTCCTTGCATTTGTACTTGATGAGAACAATGCTTCAAGAGCATTCCAAGTCTTGTTAATTCTTACAACTCTTGATGTGTGGAAGTAAAAAAATCAAAGACTGAGTTAAGAATATGTGACCTTTCTAGAGCATCCTTTGAACACCATGTGTTTAACCTCTCTTATTCTTCTTGAGTTGGTTGTTCTTTGCTTTTGAGGAGTGGCATCATCTCATCTCAAGATATGTAACCATAGATATTTCTTCCTTGAAGATAAGCTTCCATTCTAATTGAACAAGCAGAGTAGTTACCTCAATCCAATTTGTTTATGGATGAAGGAAATCCATCTCCCATGTTGATTTGTTGTTGCTTTAATGCCATTGTGAGGAGATGGAGTGATGGGTTCTTGAGATCAGCTGGTGTTACACCAAACCTACTCTAAACCTGCCAAGATAACTTTAGGAATGTTTAATAAAATCCTTTAGCTTCAGAATGATACATTTGAAAACATTGAGTTGTTTGGAACATCATTTCCAAATAGTTGCATCAAAACAGATAACTTTCATGCGCAAGAAATGTGAAGAAACCTTCTATTTTGGGAATAGAAGTGCTTAGTATTATACTTAGAGCTCACAACCTAGTATGAACTAGCCAATACAACACACATTCTTATTACCAACCATAAGAGAACTACTTGCTACCTTATCAGGAATCACCTAGACCCCAACCTATGTTAAACTAGCAAGCACCACCCCTAGGTAATGTAATCTTCATGAAATATGTTGTTGTAGAGGATAATCTCAATAGGGAATCAAAACCCACATTGTTGGTGCATTTTACCCAATGCTACATGCTTGATATGCTTGATATGATGTTCATTTGTGTAGACATATGAACACCTCTTGTAAAAGAGTACATTTTATCTCTTGTAATTGTAAAAGAAAGAATGGCTTAAGTCATCCATGATGTCAAAAGCGAATTCGTGGCTCTAACTACCTAGAACCACCAATCCATTACCTGAGGGAAAAATTTCTAATTCATAGCATCACTTTTAGGTGAAGTCATTTGGATTCAAATTCAAAACTACCTCCAAAAGTAGCTATAAAAGGAGCAAGAAGGAAGTCACCAAAGGAGTGTTATTTCATGCCCATTTGTGAAGATTGAAGATCTTACTCCATAGCTCTATTATACTAATCCCATTTTGCAAGTATTCATTGCCAATGAGGTTGTATTTATATGTGAATCTATACATTCATCATTTACTTCTTCTCTGATTTGTTCTCTACTATACTCACTCAAAACAATAATCTTTAGAAGCTCATAACATTTTTCCGAGTTTTAAAGTGCATTGGATAGATCTCTAAGTGTAGTTTATATGGACAAAATGTCATGGCCACTAGACGACCGTTTGTGAGAAATCAGCATTTGATAGCTCACTCATCTATCTCTACAGAGCCCAAAAGTGGCGGGAGTATTCTAGATTTTGCTAAAACTTTTTCTCAATGCTCCATTGATGAATTGAAGTGTTTTAATTTGGATTGGGAATCTTGCTAAGTCTAGTTACTATGTCTAAAAGTAATGTTTCTAGTTCCTACCAGGTTGAGAGCCCTATATCGATCTGTATACCAACACATTGCATCATGTTGGTTTGCCCTTGTTGATCTGGACCTTCTTCCAATAATAGTTGTCTTAATTTAGTGCCTTCTTGTTGGACCCACATGGCATCTTTGCCCCAGTCATGTACAACACTGACGTGCCTTAACCAGGGTCTTCCATTAAGAGAGGAAACCATCCCTGCACATTTGGTAATCCTATAACTACAAAGTCCAAGACAAATGTGTTACCTTGTACTTCCATCTGAATATCAGGTACTACTCCTATAGGTCTGACCATACTCTAATCTGACAATGTAACCGTAAAATTGGTTGCCCTTGATGGTTGAAACCCTAGCTTCTTCATTGTATATTCAGGCATCATATTGATTCCTGAACCTCCATCTACTATAACTCCTTTTGGAATTTGACCATTAATATTCACTGTAAGTCTCGGGCTCTTATAGTCTGTTAGGGGTGCATTTCCTGTAGATCTATTTGTACCCCCAACAATAGCTTTGGCCACGAGAATGGATGTGAATGCTTCGTCTATTAATTCTAAAACTTCACACATGAACCTTTCATTCATCTTTATTAAGTCAAGAATACTGACCTCTGTTTTATCGAATTTAGCAGCTCCAACGCTCATGATTCTTTGGTTGCATAGTGTGTATTTACTACATCAAGCTCCTTGTGCGCTCTACTGAATGCATTTTCAATAATATTGTTGCTAATTGTATTAAAATCCTTGTGTGTATTCTCACATGGGTGTAGTTTGAACCTCCTTGGCCTTCTTTTCTTTATTGAATCCAGATGTATTAGGGTCTTGATCAGCTTCCCATTGACCCTTTCCTTTGCTTCTAGTCTGCACAATCAGGGAGTCAACCTCTTCTAGTTGCACAACCCTAGCAGAGGGAGATGGCCTATATGTTTCTTCTATAATACCATCCTTATTTACAGCTAACATTTGAATGTGGGGACCTTTTGTTGATGGCCTATTTTTTGGGCAACAATTAGTGAAGTGATCTCTAGCCTCTAGGCAAATTCTACAGGGTGGGGCATTTTCTGGTCGGGAACATTTGCTTTGGTAGTGCCCACATTCTCCACATCTAAAATAGATAATTGTTCTTCTAGGCCCATTTCCAATGTTTCCATGAGGCTTTGGATTATAATTGTTACCTTGATTAGGAACTGCCGCCATCACATTGGTTGGAGGTTGAATTCCTTCTCCTCCATGGTTCCAATAGTTTGTGTATTAATTCCTCTTGAAGAATAGTCTTCAGCATCATGCCTAGTTTTTCCTACATAACTGACATGTTACATTTAAGAATGGACATCCGCTTACCACATGGCCCTGTTTCCTGCACATAGTACACCATAGCCTATTTTTATGCCACCTCCCTTTAGTTCTTGTAATTCTTGGAGAAGCTGAGCTATTTCTTTTCCTTGGGCTTCCTCTTCTTTTTGTAGTTTTTGGGCCTCAATTTCTTGGCTCAATAGGGCTAGTGCATTTTCTTCTTCCTTTTCAGGTTTACTCCTTTTTAGGTTCTCCGGCTCTTTCCTTAATTGAATCACTGGATCCTCAATTTCTAGAGAATAGGGCAGTTGGGAAGAACTTGCTCCATATTGTTGTCTTATTTGTTCTAGTTGTGTAGCTGTATTGATGAACTCTTCTATGGAGTCTATTGGAAACACTAACTCTTTGATTTTACATTGTGTAGTCACCAAAAGTGGTTTATTTAACCATTTTTTAATAAATAAATCATGTGGAGGGTCTGACAATTTAGCCATTAATGCCTTGGCTCTAGTTACAAACTCTTGAAATGTTTAGTGAGGACCTAGCCTCAAGTTTTCTAACTCCTCAATGATTATCTCTGTAGTGTTCCCATGCTGGAATTGAGTTTTAAATGCCTCTTTCATTAAATCCCACATGGTGAAATGGTTTTCAGCAAACTAGCGGAATTAGTTATCTGCCAGCCCTTCTAATGTGGCACAAAAAAGGATAAAAAAGGCATCCTCTCTTTCCATCAAACCTCTTGTTTTTCATAATGCTAAGAGTCTCCTAATGTGCTCGTCGGGGTCTTCTTGAGCTAAGCCTTTGAAAGATGGAAATTTTATATTTAATCTAGAAAGTAGAGATTCCAAATCTACCTGACCTGCCATGTTCTTTACTAACGATGTTGATGACAATGGATGGGAGGGATCTTCTAACAGCCTTCCTTCTTGTTTCTTTGCAAGTGACCCTCAATATTTGAGACCGGGTTGCGGTCATGAGCTCTTCATAATCCTCTTAAGCTAAGAGAATTCTACAATAAGATGATTTACCTCTTAACCCAATGCAGTAGTACTATAGTACTATTGGTACTTGTATAATGCTTCTCCACACAGTAATATTGCTTCTCCTATGCTCAAGACTCCTTATGTCCCATAGTGCGTGGAAAATTTTGTTGGGGGGTTCTTGTACAGAAAGGAACTTGAGTGTTTGTAGGAGATTGGAGAGTGAGACAAGAGAATTAATGACACCAAAAGCTTCTGATCAATTAGGAAGAGAAGAATACAAGCTTATTCATAAGCCAAATGCTTTGTGCAATATGCCAAAGACTAAATAATGCTCATGAAACAAGATTACAAAGTACTTAGAGTCTGTCACCAACCTCTGCACCAGACCTGCACCTTCTCGAAGCTTGCCCTTGTGCACACCTTGAACCAAGCTTCCAATAAGGGGAGGGATGGACACCTTCCATCCATGTGCACCTTCAATGGGACTTTGAAACTCTTGATGTTCCCTGCTTCACTTTCTCTGCATGCAATCTAAGTCATTCTTCTTGCACCTTGTAATAGCTCTATGTGTCGCGTGCACTCTCTCTGAATGTGTCCTCTTCTCTCTCTTACTCTAGAATATCCTCACACTAGCTTAGTCCAACCAAGAATACTCCTTCCCCTGGGTGTCGGTTCACGTATGCACCTAACTCCCATAGCATCTTGGCCCTCACTTCTATGTCCCAAGATTGTCTCGACGGTGTGCCCAGCAGCCAACAAATCCCTATTTTGTCCTATAGTGACTTTAGAAAAATACTAAATTTTAAATGGGGGGCCATAGTTCCACTTTTGTCCATGCGCTTCCTCTTCACATGACTTCACACATTTTCCTTTATTTGTTCAGTTGTGTACTAAAAAAAAGGGATTCACCTAAACCTTCCAAACGCTTTTAAAACCTCTTGTTGAACCTTATAGAAAGACAATTTGCAACATGCATCCAACTTTCTGCAAAACATCACTTTGTGAACGATTGATTGCGCACTACCTATGCACCTTGACCACTGAACTTTGAATGCCTTGAATTTGACCATGTTGACTTTGATCACTTTGACTTTGACCTTTTGACTTTGATCCTTTGTCTTTGACCCTATTGAATTTGACTAATATGTGCTTTGATGGGCTCATTAGAGTTCAAAATAAGTGATCTTAGACCACTCACTTATTTTCTTGGATTGGAGTTAATCTACATAGGTTCAAGTATATACATCACACAAAGGAAGTATGTGCATGACATGCTCATCAAGTTCAAGATGGAAAACACCAAGTGTGCAGGTACACCTATGGAGCAAAATCACTAGCTTAGTCCTTATGAAGCAGACCCAATTGAAGACATCACAAGCTATCAAAGCTTGGTTGGAAGTTTGAACTATGCAACACTCACAAGGGTGGATATATGCTATAGTGTTAGCCTATTGGGTTAGTTTATGCATAAGCCGAGAAGACCACATATGGAAGCAGCCAAGAGAGTCCTCAATGTGAAGAGATGGATAGGTATGTGCTTGAAGATGAAGAGGTGTTGCAAAATCCTTGATCTACACCAGCCAAATGAACTCCAAGAGTATATGGTGGGCCCTTTTAGCTTGCCAATGGATTTATTAGACACCCTATGTACCTTGGAAGATCACTCTCAAAAAAATAGATCAAAACAGATAAGTTGGAGTTAGCTCAGAGGTGAAAACTTGCTATTCTTGGTTCATACACCTGTTCAGTGTTTTACATAATTCTCTGAGCACAGCAGCAATTAGCTTAATTCCTCTTGGGGAAGTCTAGGTAACTTAAAGAGCTAACTTTCAAGAGTAATATCATCAAAAATAATGAACCACACACTGAGAATGAGTTTTAACAACTGATGACATCATCCCGATTTTCACGGGCTGCTACAGTTTGAGACCAGTGAGCAGAAAAATCAACATAACTCAAACTATAGAAATCCAATGATTATGAAAATTTGTATGGTTATACTAGATAGTAAGCTGAATCCAACAAGGTTCAAATCACTGACTTTGGATAAGTAACCACTGAGAAATACCTATGACAAGATGAGTGAAAAAGTCGGGTACCTGACAGAGAAGTGAAAATGCACAGACCCTGTTGACTTCAAATGAACATAACTGAAGATGGCAACATCCAAATGACACGAAAATTTGTGAGCATATAGTAGACTTATAGAGCTAACTTTACCAAGTTAGATCACTGAAAAGGATGCACCAAGCTCAGAGAAAACATCTTTGCAAGCTGACTGAGAAAAACTGAGAGTAATGGCAGTGAGTAGTACACTTCACAAGAACATGGAAAGATGAACTCAAATAATCATGAAAATGAAAGTATATTGCTTGTACAATACAATGACTTACTGATACATATGTGTGCCTTGTAATCACACCTTGATATGGCATAAAGCTCAGCTCTTGGAGGTCTTCACATAGGTCTCTCTAACCACGACTAAAACTGCCATCTATTTATAGTTGAGTTTGGGAGGCTAACTTCCCTCAATCACTCTCCAATCAATCAATGATTGATTTGATTCTCTACCTACCACAAATCATGAATTCCTGGCTCCTCTTTCCATTCTTGATCAAGTGGACTCAACCACTTAAGATTCTTTCACTTTTACATTAAGTAAACTCTTCAAAAGTTACAAGAGGTAGTTCACAGGTGAACTTTACATAGTCTTCATTTTAAGGCTTTTTCTATGACTTTGTGGGACTCAAGCCAATACTTACGCTTGTCATAGACTTGCTCCAACAGCTCCCCCTCAAGCCAAGCATGCTTGAGGTCTTCAATCTTCCAAGATTACCTGCAAACCTATCATAGCCTTGAATTTGCAAAGCTTTGTACCATCCAATGCTTTGGTTAGAATATCTGCACCTTGTTGATGAGTGGACACATATGATATTTGAATCTCTTTGCTTAGAATCTTCTCTCGTACATAGTGATAATGAACTTCAATATGTTTAGTCCTTGCATGAAAAATAGGATTAGCAGCCAAATGAATAGAACTCATATTGTCACAAAAAATAGTTGGAGTTCCAAACTCCAATCCAAGATCTTTGAATAATGTCTTCATCCACATAGCTTCTTGTGTAGCTATGGCAAGACCTCTATATTCAGCTTCAGTAGAAGAGAGAGCAACTGTGGGTTGCTTCTTGGATGACCATGAAATAAGCTTTGAACCTACAAAGGTAAGATAACCTGAAGTGCTCCTTCTATCTTCCTTGGAGCCAGCCCAATCTGCATTAGAAAATAGCTTCAAACCTAAATCAGATACATAAGGATAATAAAGTCCTTCATTTATGGTTCCTTTGAGATACTTGAGAATCGTTTTGGGAGCATCCATATGTGGTTTCCTTGGTGTGTGCATAAATTGGCTTAGCACACTCACACTATAACATATATCTACTCTTGTCAATGTGGCATAGTTGAGACTACCCACTAGACTTTGATATGACGTGATGTCCTCTATGAGTTCTCCTTCATGTGAGCTCAATTTGTGATTGACCTCCATTGGAGTACCTGCAATCTTACAATCTTGCATCTTGAATTTTGCCAACATGTCCTTAATGTACTTCCTTTGAGTGAGAAACAAACCATGATCTTTGTAGACAACTTCCAAACCTAGGAAGTAGGTAAGTGAACCCAAATCACTTATCTTGAACTCTTCTCTCATCTGATCTTTGATCTTCTTCATACCATCTGCATCATTTCCTGTCAATATAATATCATCTACATATACACATAGGTAGATGACCTCGAAATTACTCTTTTTAATAAAGAGTGAAGGATCTGCCTTGCTTGGTTGAAAGCCTTTGTCCTGCAAGAATGAAACAAGCCTGAAATTCCAAGCTCTTGGAGCTTGCTTGAGACCATACAATGCTTTGTTAAGTTTACACACATAATCAAGATAAACTTGGTTCTCAAAACTAGGTGGTTGTGCCATATATACCTCTTTTGTTATCCAACCATTCAAGAATGCATTCTTTACATCTAGTTGAAGTATCTTCCAATTCTTGGAAGAGGCAATACTAAGCAAAACCCTAATAGTAGGCATCTTTGCCACAGGAGAGAAGGTCTCCTCATAATCAATTCCCTTGTTGTGCAAAGCCTTTTGCTACAAGCCTTGCCTTATACATGTTAATTGAACCATCAGAATTCTTCTTAAGTTTGTAGACCCATCTTGAGCCTATTACCTTCATGGATGAAGTCTTGGGCACCAAATCCCAAGTGTTGTTTTCCTCAAGTGCTTCAATCTCTTCCTTCATTGCATGCTTCCATTCTGATTTTGCTTTGGCCTCTTCAAATGATGATGGCTCCTCTTGGTTTATATCCTGTGCTATGTAGATAGAATGTTTAGTTACTAATGAGGTGTCAAACCCATACCTTTCTGGTTTTTTCTTTTCCCTCATAGATCTTCTTAGGCCATGATGTGATGATTCTGCCTCATGTCCAAGTTCCTGCAATTTTGCTTTACCTTTAGACTTCCATGCTTTGATCTTTTCCATCTGAGATTCTTCATCATCCTTTGAGGTGTCTTGTTCTTCAATCTTCGGTTGTTCTCTACCAAGCTTTGGAAAATCTTCTTCAAGATTATATGGTAAATTGACCTTCCTGCATGAATCTTCATACCATGAATTGTTCTCATCAAAAACTACATCTCTGCTTACCAAGAATCCTTTGTTGGTAGGGTTGTATAACCTGTAGCCCTTTTGATTGTTGTCATATCCAATAAATACACACCTTTCTGCCTTTGGATCCATCTTGCCTCTAACTTGTGAAGGAACATGAGCAAAAGCAATACATCCAAAAATTTTACAATGATCTAACCTTGGTCTTCTTCCATTCCAAGCCTCATATGGAGTCATCCCATCAAGGAATTTTGAAGGCAACCTGTTAATCAAGTAAGTGGCTGTAGATACAGCCTCAGCCCATAAATAATTAGGTAAATGCTTTTCATTCAACATAGACCTTGCAGCTTCAACAATTGTCCTATTCCTCCTTTCTGCCACTCCATTTTGCTCAGGAGTGTACCTTGTACTTACCTCTCTTTTGATTCCTCTTTCTTGAAGAAAAGAATCAAACTCATGGGAGAAGTATTCTCCCCCTCCATCTGACCTTAGCCTTTTTAGTGATTTACCTGTTTGATTCTCCACAAGAGCCAAATATCTTTTGAAACATGAAAAAACTTCATCTTTGTGTTTCATAAAGAATAGGATAGTCCATTTGCTGCAATCATCAATAAAGGAAACATAATACCTTGATCCAGATATTGAAGCTTCCTTGCTAGGTCCCCATACATCTGTATGAACCAACTCCAAGAGATCTCCATGCATATAACCTTTCTTCATGAATGGTAACCTGTGAGACTTTCCAAATTGACATGCACTACACTTATAAATCATATGTTGTTTTGACAAGTTAGGGAGTCCAAGTACACTCTGGTCCCTACAAATTTGCTTTAATGACCTTTCACCAATATGTGCTAACCTTTTGTGCCATACTTCCAATTCTGTGAGTGTCTGACTACCATAATTAAAGAGAGCAATGTTTCTAGTGTCCTGTAATTCAAATGTGAACAATCTACCTGTCTTTTCACCTTTTGCAATTCTTCTGAATCCTTGACTTGGATCTTCAACAAATGCTCCTGCTTTTGTGAACCTGACTTGCAACCCTTTCTCTACTATCCGCCCAACACTTATCAAATTCTTTGTAATGGTAGGGACATAGAGTACCTTACTGAGTAGGTTGATGTTTCCATCAAGTGCTTTGACATTTCCTATTTTCTCCACAGGATGTTTTGTATCATCTCCTGTTTGTACCTCATGCTTATTCCTTGGATCTTCTAAATCTGATAGGAGTGCCACATTTCCTGCCACATGATTTGAACAACCTGAATCTATGTAGAAAACATGCTCATCAGATTTACCTTTTGGCATAGCCATGTTCATGATCAATAATGAATCCTCTTTGTTTGAGTCTTCTGTGTAGTTATTGTAGTCTCTCCTTCCTTTGTAGCCTCCTTGATAGTTTGAATGATTGTAGTTGTTGTAGTTGCCATGGTAGTTGTTGAACCTTCCTCTTGAGTAGCCATAACTTCCTCTATTGTATCCTCTGCCTCTTTGATTCCTGGAATTCCTAAAGCAATTTTCAATTGCATGATTAGTTAATCCACAAATAGAACATGAGTTGGAGTCTTGGGATCTCCCCCTGCCTTGTCTACCTCCTCTTCCTCTACCTCTGCCATGTCTTCCTCTACCTGCATAGTTAGCTTGATATGTACCTACTTCATCATCCACTTTCTTTGCCTTTCCTTTGTTATCTTTGGACTTGCTTTTATCAGTGTATAAAGCTGAAGATTGATTACCTTTAGAGCTTTCTCCATTTTTGATAAGTTTTGCCTCTTGGGTAAGTAGTTGTCCAATGAGTGTATTGAAATCAGGTACATGCATGTCCATGTACAAATCCATAGCTGTGGTGAATGCTTCCCACTTGTCATCTGCCTTCAAGCCATTGATGACCTCTCCAATGCTTCCCAAATGATCCGCTATGTCCTTGAGCTTTGTGACAAAATCAGTCACATTTTGTTTGGGAGCCTTCTTGAGAGTTGTGAAATCCAGTCATAGTTGATGCTTCCTAGCTTTGGTACTTGAAGAGAAGAAGGCTTCAAGTGCATCCCACACTTCCTGAGATGTCTTACAACTTCTAATGTGAGGCAACAAAAAATCTGAGATTGAGTTGAGGAGATAAGACCTTGCAAGTGCATCCTTGGAGCACCATGTGCTCAATCTTTCTTGCTCTTCCTCTGTTGGTTGACTTTTGTTCCTGAAACTTGGCATAACTTCATCTCCAGCCACATAACCATATAAACTTCTACCTTGGAGATAAGCTTCCATCCTTAATGACCAAGCTGAGTAGTTACCTCTGTCCAATTTGTCAATTGATGAAGGAAATCTATCTGCCATGTTGTCCAACCTTGCTGTGATACCATTGTGAAGAGATGGATAGGTATGTGCTTGAAGATGAAGAGGTGTTGCAAAATCCTTGATCTACACCAGCCAAATGAACTCCATGAGTATATGGTGGGCCCTTTTAGCTTGCCAATGGATGTATTAGACAGCCTATGTACCTTGGAAGATCACTCTCAAAAAGATAGATCAAAACAGATAAGTTGGAGTTAGCTCAGAGGTGAAAACTTGCTATTCTTGGTTCATACACCTATCCAGTGTTTTACATAATTCTCTGAGCACAGCAGCAATTAAGCTTAATTCCTCTTGGGGAAGTCTAGGTAACTTAAAGAGCTAACTTTCAAGAGTAATCTCATAAAAAATAATGAACCACACATTGAGAATGAGTTTTAACAACTGATGACATCATCCTGATTTTCACGGGCTGCTACAGTTTGAGACCAGTGAGCAGAAAAATCAACATAACTCAAACTATAGATGAGTTATGAAAATTTGTATGGTTATACTAGACAGTAAGCTGAATCCAACTAGGTTCAAATCACTGACTTTAGATGAGTAACCACTAAGAAACACCTCTGACAAGATGAGTGAAAAAGTCGGGTACCTGACAGAGAAGTGAAAATGCACAGACCCTGTTGACTTCAAATGAACATAACTGAAGATGGCAACATCCAAATGACATGAAAATTTGTGAGCATATAGTTGACTTATAGAGCTAACTTCACCAAGTTAAATCACTGAAAATGATGCACCAAGCTCAGAGAAAACATCTCTGCAAGCTGACTGAGAAAAACTGAGAGTAATGGCAGTGAGTAGTACACTTCACAAGAACATGGAAAGATGAACTCAAATAATCATGAAAATGAAAGTATATTGCTTGTACAATACAATGACTTACTGATACATATGTGTTCCTTGTAATCACACCTTGATATGGAATAAAGCTCAGCTCTTGGAGGTCTTCACATAGGTCTCTCCAACCACGACTAAAACTGCCATCTATTTATAGTTGAGTTTGGGAGGCTAACTTCCCTCAATCACTCTCCAATCAATCTATGATTGATTTGATTCTCTACCTACCACAAATCATGAATTCGTGGCTCCTCTTTCCATTCTTGATCAAGTGGACTCAACCACTTAAGATTCTTTCACTTTTACATTAAGTAAACTCTTCAAAAGTTACAAGAGGTAGTTCACAAGTGAACTTTACATAGTCTTCATTTTAAGGCTTTTTCTATGACTTTGTGGGACTCAAGCCAATACTTAGGCTTGTCATAGACTTGCTCCTACACTCAAGTACGTAAAGGGGACCATGAATAAAGGTTTGTTTTATCCATTTACTTCAGATATTGTGCTAAAGGTCTACTCAGATGTAGCTTGTGCTGGATCTAGAGATGCTAGAAGAAGCACATCCGGGTACGTGTCATTTGTAGGTTCAAAAATCATTTCTTGGTCATCCAAGAAGTAACCAACAATGGAAGTATCTTCTATTGAAGCCAAATATAGAGTTCTGGCTAATGTAACTCAAGAAATCATGTGGTTAAAATCTTTGTATACAGATCTTGGACTTCATTGTTCCAACACCTCACATTTTTTGTGGCAACACAAGCTCACTACATCTTGCAGCTAATCCGGTATACCATGCTAGAACCAATCATATAGAAGTACACTACCATTATGTAATGGAGAAGCTAATGAGCAAGGATATTCAACTATCCTATGTCTCTATAGATATGCAATGTGCAGACATGTTGACTAAATCTCTTGATGGTACAAAATTGAGTAGATTCAAGTTTATGATTGGCTTGCAAGAAATCAAGGACAATTGTAGACTTATTTGGAGGCCAAGCATGTCAGGTTTGAGGGGGAGCTTTCGATGCATTTTACCCAAGCCTACATGCTTGATATGCTTCACATGATGTTCATTTGTTTAGACATATGAACACCTCTTATAAGAGAGTACATTTTATCTCTTGTAATTCTGAAAGAAAGAATGGCTTAAGTCATCCATGATGTAAAATGCAAATTCATGGCTCTAACTACCTAAAACCATGAATCCATTAGTTGAGGGAATATTTCCTAATTCATAGCATCACCTTTAGGTGAAGTAATTTGAATTCAAATTCAAAACTACCTCCGAAAATAGCTATAAAAGGAGCAAGAAGGAAGTCGCCAAAGGAGTGCTTGATTCATGCGCATTTCATGCCCATTTGTAGAGATTGAAGAGCTTAATCCATAGCTCTATTGTTCTACTCCCATTGTGCAATTATTCATTTCCAATGAGGTTGTAGTTATATGTGAATCTATACATTCATCATTTACTTCTTCTATGATTTGTTTTCTACTATACTCACTCAGAACAGTAAACTTCAGAAGCTCATATCTCGGGCTATACATAACCTTTTTCAGAGCTTTAAAGTGCATTCGATAGATCTTCAAGTTTAGTTTATGTCACAACATTTCATGTGGACTCGATTGACCATTTGTGAGAAATCTGCATTGTACTACTCACTATTCTATCTCTATAGAGCCCGAAAATGGCGGGAGTGTTCTAGATTTTGCTAAAACTTTTTCTCAGTGTTTAGTTGATGAATTGATGTGTTATAACTTGGATTGGGAAGCATGCTAAATCTATTTTCAATTTACAAAAGGAATGTTTCTAATTCCTACCACCAGGTTTAGAGCATTGTCCATTGTTTCCAGCAGGTGTATGTACAAAAGTAGTGAGTTTTGGGAGATAGTCATTTTGCAACTAGTCTGTCTTGACTCAAACTTTTGAGATAATTTTTCCAAAGAAGGTGGGTGATTTTTTTGTGGATTTAGGAAGCTCAAAGTGCCTGCTAACCAACTCTGAAGTCTCAATTGGCTGGTAAAAATTTGGTTGTAGCAACACCAATTCATCTTTAGGTTGCATCCACCATCTCTCTCGCACTACAACAAAACCAACATATAAATCCCAAAAAGACCTCAAAGAAGAGTGAATTCAGAGAATCGAATGGAAGGAAAGAAAACTCTTTGAAGGATTCACAAGAAAGGCACAAGAGAAAATCGAGTAAGAAAATAACTTAGCTAGAAGGAAGCTTAAAAGAAAATCTTAGAATTAGCCTCTCAAGATTCAATACCAATAAACTCAACACTCAGACTTGGATCTGTTTTAGCTTAACCTATACTCGAAGACCTAGATATGATGTTTAAAGCATACCAAGCAAGACTAAGAGAGGGACCTAAGGTAGAGAAATTAAGCAAGAGCTATCCTAGAGCACACCTAGAAATAGAGGGGACTAAACTCTACATGAAAATGGTAGAACTGGCCGAGACCATGTTCGAAGCATCTCACTATGTCAATTAGAGCAACCTAGCGAAACCAGAGTTACATTTTCAAGGACTACTAGAGAGACTAGAACAAATGGTGTCTTGCACAAAGAATGTCTAGTCTAAGAAAACCCCATTTGTCTTAAACTCATAGGGATAAATTCCACCCATGGTATCATAAGTGCCCAATTCTACGGAGAGTGGGATTCCTCCTTCCATACATAAGTATTCACGAGGATTTTTTAGGGAGATTCAAGAAGTGAATGGAGGTTAGAAGAGGAGACTCCCACACCGATTCAAGAGATAGAGGATCACCAAGAGCAATTCCCAAAGGATATACCCTCAATATATGGAGAATAAGAGGAGAAACAATTTAGTGAGTAGACAAATTTTGAATCTAACTCCTTGCATGAGCTACCTCACTTTATTGGCCCTTGGGAATCAAAGCCATTTCAAATGAGAGCACCCAACAAACTTAAAAAAAATGAGGAATCAGTTCTTCCAAGGAATACCGATGTTGTGAAGAACACTAAAGTGCAGTGTCATCCCACTTTAGAAGAGCTATTAAAAGTTAAACTTGAGTTTTGGAAGCATGTAGCAAACCAATTACGAGAAGTGGCTACTACCCACTCTCATAAAGAGTCACACCAAAGAGTACCTCAAATACCCATCGATAGAATTGGGGATATGAGCAAAGGAGAAAAGGGAAATATATATTAACATATCACCTATCAAGGTTACACCACTAAGGTAATCCTAAACTTAGGTTTCAAAGCGGCCATTGCCACCACTTCCCTTTGGAAAAGTTGGGGCAAGCCAATCCTGAGGCCCATAAGAATGAAACTACAAATGATTGATGGTCACATTGAGAAGCCCTTAGGCTTGCTAGAAGGAGGCATTATCACCACTTGTGGTGTGGAGTTTGAGCACATTTTTGCCATATGTGAGTTTGGAAAGAACCACACCTATGAGATGATTTTGGGACGTCCTTTCATGAGGTGATTGCAAATAGTAGAAGATTGGGGAACCAAATCCTTGTATTTACAACATCTAAGAGTGACTACCAAAGTAGATCTTAAAGTTTATTCCCATCGAGATGTACCCCCACTAAAGTGGAAGACCATCCATAAAGCACATGAAAAAAATGAGTTAGTGTGATCCTTGGCATTAGACCCTTCATGGTTGCATTAGGACACCATTTATAGATATGTAAAGCAGTAGTGCAAGAGGAGGAGAGGATAGAAGACAAGAACCTAGGCATGGAATGACACCCACAAACCCTCCAAGATCCAACCTATGCACCTATAGTGTTCCTTGATGAGGAATTTGAGCTTCACAGATGTGCTGAGATCCTAGCCGCAATAGACATAGCGATGAACAAAGAACAATGGAATCCTCACTATGATGCAAATGGCTACCACATCTCTATCTTCATGATAGAACCCATAATAAGTGAGCCTATTTTAAAACAACATATTGATGTGATCCGCGAGCCAAGAGATTCAAGTGATGAAGATCTAGAGTCCATTATTATGGAGTTATTTTGTTCTTCACAGGATTTATATCTGTATTTAGTGGAAGCCACCTTTACTGATCGAGTTGAGCTAAGGCAAGAGAAGAAGTTTGATAGAAAGGGAGGAGGGAAATCTTCTACCCACAAAGAAGAAGAACCCCTAATGGAAGAGCCAAAAAATTTTAAGAACTATGAAATTGAAGATAGAAGAATCATGGTAAGAATGCATAAGTGAAAGGCCAACCCAGGAGAAGCATATGAAAATCGAGAAAAGACTAAGAAGATTATAACCATAGTTGAAGAAGGAGAAGAGAAGTGTACATACATAGGACATGGCTTGAATGAGGGAGAGGAATAGACATTGGTTTCCCTTTTGAAAGAATATAGAGACTTGTTTGATTGGATCTACAAGGATGTGAAAGGAGTTGACCTTGACATTTGCTTCCATAGAATTCCCATGACTCATGAAGCTAAGCTCACAAAGCAGAAGCTTATACATACAATAATAATTATGCAGTCAAAATAAAAAAGCAAATTGATAACTTAATTGAAGCAAGATTCATTATGAAATTCAGCACACTGAATGGGTCTCACCCATTGTATTGGTGCCCAAAAAGAATGGCAAGTTATGTGTATGAATTAACTTGAAGAAAGTTTATGCAACCACTATCAAAGATATTTATCCGCTTCCTATGAGTGAACATTTGTTAGAAAGGGTAGTAGGAAAGGAAGTTTATAGCTTCCTTGATTGATTTTTGGGTTACAATCAAGTAGCCATTGCCGTAGAGGACTAGCATAAGACAGCTTTGTCCATAGAATGGGATATGTTTGCATTTCGTTTCATGCCATTTGAGTTAACAAATGCTTCTAGTACATTTCAAAGGTTGATGTGCCATGTATTTAAGAATTTTATGCATAAAATCTTGTTGAAGATTTATGCACCCATTCCAATGTAAGACAAACACATATACTTGAGCTCAGACAGATCTTTGACAAATGTAGAGAATATCATCTCTTCTTGAACCTAGAAAAGTGTGTTTTCATGGTCAAGCAAGCCAAGATTCTAGGACACATTGTGTCAAAGAATGGAGTCTCTATGGATAAAGATAAAGTTAGAGTGATTGCAAAGCTACCTATGCCAAAAAATGTCATGGAAGTACAAGCTTTCATGGGGCATTATGATTATTATTGACACTTATATACATGTATGTGATCATTGCAAAGCCTCTGTACAACCTTCTAACTAAGTTTGAATGGACAGAAAAATGTGAGAAATCATTTAATGAACTTAAACAAGACTTGTGTTCAACACCAATTTTGACACCACAGAATTGGAGTAATCCATTCCATTTACAAATGGATGCATCCAATTATGTTGTTGGGTGTGTGCTAGAAGAACCTATGAATGAAGGCAACATATACCTTCCTATAGCATACGCAAGTAGGCAATTGAATGCAACTGAGAGAAACTACACCACCACATAGAGAGAGGGATTAGGACTGGTTTACGCAGTAAAAGAAAATCAGACATTACTTGCTGGCAATCAAGTTTAACTTCTTTAGCGACCACCAAGCATTTTTATACCTAGTCAACAAACCTTGTAACACAGGAAGGTTAGTATGATGGTTTCTCATATTAATGGAATGTTAATTCAAAGTGATGCTTAGAAAAGGCAAGATCTTGAAAAGGGGTTCTTTGCTAATTATGGAATAACTTAAAATTGACAAATAGGATTTTTTCATGTGTACAAACATATGACATTCTTGTCTCCTTTAATCCTATGAAAAAATGTTTTTCTTTAGAAAATATGCTCTAAAAGTGCTACTAACGTGATGGAATTTCTTGTATTTAGTGAACAATATTTTGTTTTCATATGAAATATGATTTTTTTCAAAAGGAAGTTCAGCCTTGGCCTACTCTCTCGTACTTTAATTAAATAAAAAGGAGAAACAAGTTACAAGTGAGTGCGATTTGATCTTGTAGTCTCAAAATATTCTCAAGGGTCCATCACAAGAGGAGAGACTTGGGGCATGCGAATAAGATGTGACCCAAATCTTCAATGCTGTGACAACATCACTTACACCACACCGGAGCCCCACAAATTTTGCTAGCCATTAGATTGTTCCAGATACCAGCTTGAGAATTTTCCACATGAGAACCAACTTTTTCATCTCAATGAGGGGATGTGAGATAGACATGAACTTCATATCCCAAGGCAACCTAGTCCAAGTAAGGCACCACTTCTTGTTAAGCATGATATGATAGTCTGTGTTTACCTTGGCTCTAGGAATATTGGACAGGCAATGCATCTACTTTGGAGGAGACTCCATTCTTTGCACTTTACTCTTGTTTCAGGGTCTATGTCCTCATAGCTGATCCACTCGAAAGTTTCTTGTTTCCAACGGTGTTTCCAATGTGTGAAACCCTTCCTCTTGAGCCTCTTAGAATTTTGGAGGTTCAAGGAAGCCACGCCTTGATGCCCAAGATCGAAAATGAAATTGATTCATTTGGTTTGATACTGACCACCCACTTCCAATTTTCTCTGATTCTAACAAGTTGTTCAAACTTGTTCTAACTCTTCCACGTCGAGCACACAAGATTCGAGCATTTAGGGGAAACTAGAATCAGGGAGGATAAAAGGGTAAGGAGTTTCAAGTACTTCCAACCCAGGAGGCCCATGAGTGTCATCACATTTTTGTTCGTGAAAATAAGCTTGGCCCAAGAGGTCTCATAATTGCACCAAGCCTTGATGATCCATTTTGCCACTAATGTATCAACCATGCCTTCAATATCCATAATGCCCACACCCTCACAATCGTTTTGGCTAATGGAGGTAGACCATTTAATTTTGGGAACCCCCCCTTCTATTGTGGTCTCCCGTCCAAAGAACGATTCTAGAGAATATTTCCAATTTTTTAAGCTCTTGATCATTCGAACTCTAGCAAGAGAGAAAGTAAATGGTCGAAGATATGAGGAAGGCATACAGTACCATGGCATGCCCCACATGGTTGATTTGCAGGCCCTTCCAAAATGATAACTTGTTGTCTAGTTTGGAAAAGACCCAATTCCATCGTTGCTCCATCGAGACACCAAAGCCCATTAGAGTACCAAGAAGGTGGAAGAATAAACCCCTGTGGATAATTTGGCAACCATGGTCAACCAGCAGTTGGGGTTGCGATCCGATGATGGCTCTAAAAATATTTTTCCACATAATGCAAATCATTAAATTTCCAAAAGAGAAATCATTTTTGAAGATATGAATTATTTTTGGGCTCACAAAATTCTATGATATTTCGGTCATAGTTCATACATCAAATCAAAAGTTTGCAACTCTCCTCCATGTATAAAAGTTTTTTTGTCTACAAATACTCACAAAGGTTGTGAATCTCAATTTCTTACTTTGAGCATTTTCTACTATTTGTCTGAGTGTTCGAATGGCTTTTACTTGTCATTGCCCTTCCAACATGTAACCTCATGTGAGGTTTATAACAAAAGAGAGGATTCCTTATGGAAACCTCTTGTTGTGTAGCTAAATGAATGGGTGACTAGGCTTCCTAGTTGCAGAAGTGCCCATAGATTAAAGTGAGTTAAAAGAGACAATAGAAAAAACCATTGGAAAGGTCGTATTCTCAGTTTCAATTAAAGAGACATGGCTAGTTTGCAAGAGTTCAACATGTGTACACTCCTAAAGATTTGGTGCTAAACAATCATTTGCAATTCCTATCGTACTCTAAATGAAGTTAAAACAATGCTCTGTTATCATTTTGAGTTGTTTTTGTATTACAAGCTATCTAGTGTTGTATTGCATATATTTTTCCTTCCAATGTTCAAGAGTGGAATCCTATTGAATGTTTGATAGGAACATTCAAAGTTCTTCATAAGGATTATGGAGGACTTTTGTATGCAAACAAATCTATTCCATTTTTCAATAGAATTCAATGATTTGACTATGTTGAAAATTATGAGGTATCATCAAGGAGGAGTGCTTATGGAAATTTTGTACATCTACCCATTCCTTGCACTTCTTCATTAGATTGGGATTCTCCTGATCAATCGAGCGTTTCAAGTTTTCTCTATAAAATGAAAAATGACATTCAAAGGGCAATGTCATGAAGACAAATTTCACGAATGATAAAGATTCAATGGTTTTTGCCTATTCACATTTTTGTAGCATGCTTTAAAAACATGGTATTACAAAATCATAGATACAAAAAACTATAACTTTTGCTCTTATTCTTTGGGACACGCTTCAATGGAGAGTGAACAAAAGCTCCTTTCTTCTTATCTTCAGGCTTCTTATCTGGTGGAGGAGGTGGACGAGAGTCTAGATCATATGGACAGATAGCATCTTTCAAGATGGCATGAATTGCTTTTTCTCTAACCAAAAGGAACAATGCATGTGAATAATCAAATAAATAAATTAAGATCGGGACTATAAAATCGGTGCTCTAAGCACCTTATTGCATTGGAAGCTACTCTCCATCCACATGATGTACTATCTTTCTACATTGACACAAGAATTTTCATATACCCGAACTTTTTCTCTTCATTGAGTTTGCAAATGCCTGCATACTTGTGATCAATGTGCATTTTCAAAACCTTCGGAGCACTACAACATTACAAAAATATCAGAGTGCATGGCAATGGTGATACATTAGAGCGTTGGAAGCGTACTAGAATTTACAGTTTGCAATTTCCATGATGTGGTAGGAGAGAATTCATAAACAAGGCTTGATCTTCATTAAAATTAGTTATTATAAGACTCCAATGACCCTTGGAAATGTAACAAACACTTGGAAATAAAACTTCATCCTTAGGAAAAGAGTGATTTTATATGGAATATATACATGAAAATTTACTATCTCCTCAGTAAAACCCTTGAGAAAATGACCAATTTCTCCATGCTTGAATATATACATTGAGTCAGAGTGGGATCTAGGATGAAGACCTTCCTTGAGACTGACTCTTCACATTGTTGGAGTAGGACCCTACAATATAAAACCAAGACTATATGCATCAAGGGGAATTTTAATTAATGAAAAAATGATGAGCATATTATAGCCATAAGACAATTATACCTGAGAGCTATGTTGACTATGTTGTTAGAGATCTCAACATTGAATTCTCTCAACATTTTGTTATCTTCCGGCCTTATGTCAAGCATGTCGTCTTCCTCCCATGGCATTGAAACATTCACACTGACCTTGACATGTGCTTTCTTTAAAATCTCTCAGTTTGCTTTTTGCAGCCTCTAAATGTCCTCAATGATAACTGCTTCTTCTCACAATAAATTATTCTTTCTCTTCTCCTCCTTAGACTTTGCTGCATATCTTGTTAAACGTTCATGAGAAAGTATCTCTTCAATTTTTACTGAAGATGGCTTAGGGTTTCTTGCTAGACGAATATTAAGCATAACAAAGAATTTCTTATCATGCTTGTCAAGAGGTACATTGGCTTTATCAAATTTATATCTTACCTTGGACACAACAACATATTCCTTGGCCATAAATGTCGCCCTAATGGGAGATGGTTTTCCATCCTTCATTGACAAATTGGACAAAAATAACTAGTCAGCATGGTCCATAAGGATGCAAGCATACCTTCAAGGGAGAAGCTTATATGGATACATCTCATGAGATGAAGACATGCCAATCTTCAGGAGCAAGATTGACCTAGAGAGCCATATTCCATGCTTCTGTTGCAACAATTCTGTAATTAATGGACATCCCATCTACAATATACCTTGAAATAAATCAAAGTCTGGGGAGAGATGTTTCTACAAAAAATTGTAGCTTAAGAATTGTTAATTGGATCAATGTATTGTGACGGTAATGTTGCATTTCGATAAGAGCAACAATACAAAAGGTCTTGCAAGTCTCATAATACAATGATGAAGTTATATATTTTGGATCTAAATATGTAACTCTATCGAGCATGCTAGTTCGATACAGATTGTCAATTAGATAATATTAAGAGAAGAATGGTTTTTCCAAAATTTTCCACGAGATGCGGCTAATCCAATAGGAATTGGATTTACAATTATAAGCTGATAGAAAGAGCACTCCCTATTAATCTAGCCTCTAAACACCACTTGAGGAGGCAGCAGACCAAAGGGCTAGCCATTTATACATATATGTTTTTATTCTTCCTTCTTATTTAACATTTGTACCTTACAACATAGAGACCACCCAAGGCTTGATACCAAAACAAGGAAGGGAGTCTTCATTTCCCTTTGCCACTTCATGAGAAATGCAAGTATCAATGGAGATACCATTCTTGCACACCTCATATGCCCAAAAACAACTCAAACCTCCAAAGAAATAGAAGAGTCTAAGGAGGGGTAAAGATAGAGATAGAGATAGAAGCAGGAAAAGAGTAAGGGAGAATGGAAAGACGGAGAGAGAGAGAGAGAGACAGAGAGAGAGAGAGAGAAAGAGAGTGGAAGAGAGAGAGGTGTAGAGAGATATAAAGATATAGGGAGAGGGAAGTACAAAAAATCTCCAACCATGGAAAAAGAAACAAGTAAGAATCCTCTTTACCTTAAAAAAAAAGGAAGTTTGCCGAGGCCAAGTCTCCTTATCAAGAACTAATAGAAGGAATTGGTGTACAAGTGAAGTGGCATAGTGCCCATGGGACCCCCTCATCCCACAAAGCAAGGGTATGATGACATCATTAAGCCAAAAAATGCTTGAAAAGGGGTTCTTTGCTAATTATGGAATAACTTAAAATTGACAAATAGGATGTTTTCATGTGTACAAACATATGACATTCTTGTCTCCTTTAATCCTATGAAAAAATGTTTTTCTTTAGAAAATATGCTCTAAAAGCGCTACTAACGTGATGGAATTTCTTGTATTCAGTGAACAATATTTTGTTTTCATATGAAATATGATTTTTTTTTCAGAAGGAAGTTCAGCCTTGGCCTACTCTCCCGGACTTTAATTAAATAAAAAAGGAGCAACAAGTTACAAGTGAGTGAGATTTGATCTTGCAGTCTCAAAATATTCTCAAGGGTCCATCACAACAGGAGAGACTTGGGGCATGCGAATAAGATGTGACCCAAATCTTCAATGCTGTGACAACATCGCTTGCACTACGCCGGAGCCCCAAAAATTTTGCTAGCCATTAGATTGTTCCAGATACCAGCTGGAGAATTTTCCACATGAGAACCAACTTTTTCATCTCAATGAGGGGATGTGAGATAGACATGAACTTCATATCCCAATGCAACCTAGTCCAAGTAAGGCACCACTTCTTGTTAAGCATGATATGATAGTCTGTGTTTACCTTGGCTCTAGGAATATTGGACGGGCAATTGTGGTTGTGCCAAATAAGACCCTCCCGGCATGCTTGATCCCACCAAATGAGGAGCCGAGTTTTTTATCATTCCCAAGCAATGCATCTACTTTGGAGGAGACTCCATTCTTTGCACTTTACTCTTGTTTCAGGATCTATGTCCTCATAGCTGATCCACTCGAAAGTTTCTTGTTTCCAACGGTGTTTCCAATGTGTGAAACCCTTGCTCTAGAGCCTCTTAGAATTTTCGAGGTTCAAGGAAGCCACGCCCTGATGCCCAAGATCGAAAATGAAATTGATTCATTTGGTTTGATACTGACCACCCACTTCCAATTTTCTCTGATTCTAACAAGTTGTTCAAACTTGTTCTAACTCTTCCACGTGGAGCACACAAGATTTGAGCCTTTAGGGGAAACTAGAATCAGGGAGGATAAAAGGGTAAGGAGTTTCAAGTACTTCCAACCCAGGAGGCCCATGAGTGTCATCACATTTTTGTTCGTGAAAATAAGCTTGGCCCAAGAGGTCTCATAATTGCACCAAGCCCTGAATCATGATCCATTTTGCCAACAATGTATCAACCATGCCTTCAATATCCATAATGCCCACACCCTCACAATCGTTTTGGATAATGGAGGTAGACCATTTAATTTTGGGAACCCCCCTTCTATTGTGGTCTCCCGTCCAAAGAACGATTCTACAGAATATTTCCAATTTTCTAAGCTCTTGATCATTCGGACTCCAGCAAGAGAGAAAGTAAATGGTCGAAGATATGAGGAAGGTGTAAAGTACCATGGCATGCCCCACACGGTTGATTTGCAGGCCCTTCCAAAATGATAACTTGTTGTCTAGTTTGGAAAAGACCCAATTCCATCGTTGCTCCATCGAGACACCAAAGCCCATCAGAGTACCAAGAGGGTGGAAGAACAAACCCCTGTGGATAATTTGGCAACCATGGTCAACCAGCAGTTGGGGTTGGGATTTGATGATGGCTCTAAAAATATTTTTCCACATAATGCAAATCATTAAATTTCCAAAAGAGAAATCATTTTTGAAGATATGAATTATTTTTGGGTTCACAAAATTCTATGATATTTTGGTCATAGTTCATACATCAAATCAAAAGTTTGCAACTCTCCTCCATGTGTAAAAATTTTTTTGTCTACAAATACTCGCAAAGTTTGTGAATCTCAATTTCTTGCTTTGAGCATTTTCTACTATTTGTCTGAGTGTTCGAGTCGCTTCTACTTGTCATTGCCCTTCCAACATGTAACCTCATGTGAGGTTTATAACAAAAGAGAGGATTCCTTATGGAAACATATTTTTGTGTAGCTAAATGAATGGGTGACTAGGCTTCCTAGTTGCAGAGGTGCTTGTAGATTAAAGTGAGTTAAAAGAGACAATAGAAAAAACCATTGGAAAGGTCGTATTCTCAGTTTCAAATTAAAGAGACATGGCTAGTTTGCAAGAGTTCAACACGTGAACACTCCTAAAGATTTGGTGCCAAACAATCATTTGCAATTCCTATCGTACTCTAAATGAAGTTAAATAATGCTCTGTTATCATTTTGAGTTGTTTTTGTATTAGAAGCTATCTAGTGTTGTATTGCATATATGTTTCCTTCCAATGTTCAAGAGTGGAATCCTATTGAATGTTTGATAGGAACATTCAAAGTTCTTCATAAGGATTATGGAGGACTTTTGTATGCAAACAAATCTATTCCATTTTTCAATAGAATTCAATGATTTGACTATGTTGCAACTTATGAGGTATCATCAAGGAGGAGTGCTTATGGAAATTTTTTACATCTACCCATTCCTTGCACTTCTTCATTAGATTGGGATTCTCTTGATCAATCGAGGGTTTCAAGTTTTCTCTATAAAATTAAAGATGACATTCAAAGGGCAATGTCATGAAGACAAACTTCATGAATGATAAAGATTCAATGGTTTTTGCCTATTCACATTTCTGTAGCATGCTTTAAAAACATGGTATTACAAAATCATAGATACAAAAAACTATATATTTACTTTTGCTCTTATTCTTTGGGACACGCTTCAATGGAGAGTGAACAAAAGGTCCTTTTTCTTATCTTCACTGTTCTTATCTGGTGGAGGAGGTGGATGAGAGTCTAGATCATATGGACAGATAGCATCTTTCAAGATGGCATGAATTGCTTTTTCTCTAAACAAAAGGAACAATGCATGTGAATAATCGAATAAATAAATTAAGATCGGGACTATAAAATTGGTGCTCTAAGCACCTTATTGCATTGGATGCTAATCTCCATCCACATGATGTACTATCTTTCTACATTGACACAAGAATTTTCATATACACGAACTTTTTCTCTTCATTGAGTTTGCAAATGCCTGCATACTGGTGATCAATGTGCATTTTCAAAACCTTCGGAGCACTACAACGCTACAAAAATATCAGAGTGCATGGCAATGGTGATACATTAGAGCATTGGAAGCGTACTAGAATTTACAGTTTGCGATTTCCATGATGTGGTAGGAGAGAATTCATAAACAAGGCTTGATCTTCATTAAAATTAGTTATTATGAGACTCCAATGACCCTTGGAAATGTAACAAACACTTGGAAATAAAACTTCATCCTTAGGAAAAGAGTGATTTTATATGGAATATATACATGAAAATTTACTATCTCCTCAGTAAAACCCTTGAGAAAATGACCAATTTCTCCATGCTTGAATATATACATTGAGTCACAAGGGGATCTAGGATGAAGACCTTCCTTGAGACTAACTCTTCACATTGTTGGAGTAGGACCTTACAATATATAAACCAAGACTATATGCATCAAGGAGAATTTCAATTAATGAGAAAATGATGAGCATATTATAGCCATAACACAATACATGAGAGCTATGTTGACTATGTTGTTAGAGATCTCAACATTGAATTCTCTCAACATTTTGTTATCTTCCGGCCTTATGTCAAGCATGTCGTCTTCCTCCCATGGCATTGAAACATTCACACTTACCTGGACATGTGCTTTCTTTAAAACCTTTGAGTTTGCTTTTTGCAGCCTCTAAATGTCCTCAATGATAACTGCTAATTCTCACAATAAATTATTCTTTCTCTTCTCCTCCTTAGACTTTGCTGCATTTCTTGTTAAATGTTCATGAGAAAGCATCTCTTCAATTTTTACTGAAGATGGCTTAGGGTTTCTTGCTGGATGAATATTAAGAATATCAAAGAATTTCTTATCATGCTTTTCAAGAGGTACATTGGCTTTATCAAATTTATATCTTAGCTTGGACACAGCAACATATTCCTTGGCCATAAATGTCGCCCTAATGGGAGATGGTTTTCCATCCTTTATTGACAAATTGGACAAAAATAACTAGTCAGCATGGTCCATAAGGATGCAAGCATACCTTCAAGGGAGAATCTTATATGGATACATCTCATGAGATGAAGACATGCGAATCTTCAGGAGCAAGAATGAACCAACAGGGGAAGAGCAAGAAAGGTTGACCACGGTGTGCAAAGGATGCTCTTGCAAGGTCATATCTATTAAAGTCAATCTTTGATTTCTTGTTACCAAATGGTAGAAATTGTAAAGCCTCCCAAGAGACTTGGGAAATGCTTTCATCATACTTCTCCTCCAACACAACATCTAGGAAGAATCAGTTGTGGATGGAATTCACAACCCTCAAGAAACAACCAAAGCATAGAGTTGCTGATTATGTAACCAAAATGAAAGATGTTGCAAACTAGCTTGCAAGCATTGGAGAAGAGATAGAGGAAGAGCACATATTGAGGAAGATCATCAATGGAATTAACGCTGATGAAAAGTGGGAATCCTTCACCACAGCAACGGATCTGTACATGGACATGCAAGTACCTAATCTCAACACCTTGATGGGACAACTCTTCACCCATGAGATAAAGCTCAATAGAAGTGAGAGCCTTTGAACCAATATCAACTATCAGTTATTGAGTCACATGATATGAGGTTCATACTTAAGTTCGAGCCTCTCATCTTTTCTAGCCATATCAAGTTTAGCAATGTTGGATTACATCATATAAGACTCGAACTTAAGTTTGAGTCTGTCAAATTAAACAATGTCTTATGTGCAAAAGAACAAAGGGGCTCGAACTTAAGTTCGAGCCTCAGAATCAATTCAATTTAGGGAGGCTTGAACTTAAGTTCGAGCCTCTCAACTTTTGCAGCCATATCAAGTTTATCATTGTTGGGTCACTTGATATAAGGCTCGAACTTAAGTTCGAGCCTCTTAGGTTCGACCCTGTTAGGCTCAAACTTCAGTTCGAGCCTTAGAATCATATCAATAGTTAGTCTATTGAGACACATCATATGAGGCTTGAACTTAAGTTCAAGCCTCTCACGTTTTCCACCCATATCAAGTTCGGATTGTTGGGTCACATGATTTGATGCTCGAACTTAAGTTCAAACCTCTCAAGGTCGAGCTTGTGAGGTTTGACCCTTAGAAGCATAGAGTTTGGGAATATACATGAATATGAGGATCGAACTTAAGTTCCAACCTCTTAGGATCCAACATCTATATATCATATTAGGCTCGAACTTAAATTCGAGCCTTTGAATCGATATCAATTGTCAGTTATTAAGTCACATAATATGAGGCTCGAAGTTAAGTTCGAACCTCTCAGCTTTTTGAGTCATATCAAGTTTAGCAATGTTGGGTCACATGATATGAGGCTCAAACTTAAGTTTGAGCCTATCAAATTGAGGAGTGTCATAGGTGCAAAGGAGCAAAGAGGCTCGAGCTTAAGTTCGAGCCTAAGAATCATATCAACAATCAGTCTATTGAGACACATCATATCAGGCTGGAACTTAAGTTCGAGCCTTTGAATCGATATTAAGTGTCAGTTATTGAGTCACATGATATGAGGCTCGAACTTAAGTTCGAGCCTCTCAGCTTTTCCAGCCATATCAAGTTTAGCAATTTTGGGTCACATAATATGAGGCTCGAGTTTAAGTTTGAGCCTGTCAAATTGAACAATGTCTTATGCGCAAAAGAACAAAGATGCTTGAGCTTAAGTTCGAGCCTTAGAATCAATTCAAGTTTGGGAGGCTCGAACCTCTCAAATTTTCTAGCCATATCAAGTTTATGATTATTGGGTCTCATGACATGAAGCTCGAACTTAAGTTCGTGCCTCTCAGGTTTGACCCTGTTAGGCTCCAACTTCAGATCAAGCCTTAGAATCATATCAACAATCGGTCTATTGAGACACATGATATGAGGCTCGAACTTAAGTTTGAGCCTCTCACCTTTTCCACCCATATCAAGTTTGTATTGTTGGGTCACATGATTTGAGGCTCGAACTTCTCAAGGTTGAGCTTGTTAGGTTCGAGCCTTAGAATCAGAAAGTCTAGGATTATACATGAATATGAGGCTTGAACTTAACTTCAAACCTCTCAGGATCCAACCTCTTGAAGTTAAGTTCGAGCCTCTCAGCTTTTTGAGCCATATCAATTTTAGCAATGTTGGGTCACATGATATGAGGCTCGAACTTAGGTTTGAGCCTATCAAATTGAACAGTGTCTTATGTGCAAAAGAACAAAGAGGCCTGAACTTAAGTTCGAACCTCAAAATCAATTCAATGTTGGGAGGCTCGAACTTAAGTTCGAGCCTCTCAACTTTTCCAGTCATATCAAGTTTATGATTATTGGGTCACATGATATGAGGCTCGAACTTAAGTTCGAGCCTCTCAGGTTCGACCCTATCAGCCTCCAATTTCAGTTTAAGCCTTAGAATCATATCAACAGTCAGTCTATTGAGACACATGATATGAGCCTCGAACTTAAGCTCGAGCATCTCGCCTTTTCCACCCATATCAAGTTCGGATTGTTGGGTCACATGATTTGAGGCTCAAACTTAAGTTTGAGCTGCTTGTCAAGGTTGAGCCTTAGAATCATAAAGTTTGGGATTATACATGAATATGAGGCTCAAACTTAAGTTCGAACCTCTTAGGATCCAACCTCTATATATGATATCAAGCTCGAACTTAAATTCGAGCCTTTGAATCGATATCATCTGTGAGTTATTGAGTCACATGGTATAAGGCTCGAACTTAAGTTCGAGCCTCTCAGCTTTTCCAGGCATATCAAATTTAGCATTGTTGGGTCACATAATATGAGGCTCAAACTTAAGTTTGAGAATGTCAACTTGAACACTGTCTTATGTGCAAAAGAACAAAGAGGCTTGGACTTAAGTGCGAGCCCTTAGAATCATATCAACAGTCAGTCTATTGAGACACATGATATGAGGCTCGAACTCAAGTTTGAGCACTTCACCTTTTCAATCCATATCAAGTTCTGATTGTTGGGTCACATGATTTGAGGCTCAAACTTAAGTTCGAGCCTCTCAAGGATGAGCTTGTCTGGTTCGAGCCTTAGAATCATAAAGTTTGAGATTATACATGAATATGAGGCTCTAACTTAAGTTCAAACCTCTCAGGATCCAACCACTATATATGATATCAGGCTCGAACTTAGATTCAAGCCTTTGAATCGATATCAACTATCAGTTATTGAGTCACATGATATGAGGCTCGGACTTAAGTTTGAGCCACTCAGCTTTTCTAGTCATATCAAGTTTAGCATTGTTGGGTCACATGATATGAGGCTCGAACTTAAGTTTGAGCCTATCAAATTGAACAGTGTCTTATGTGCAAAAGAACAAAGAGGCTCTCAGAATAAATTTAATTTTGGAAGGCTCGAACTTAAGTTCGAGCCTCTCAACCTTTCCAGCCATATCAAGTTTATGATTTTTGGGTCAAATGATATGAAGCTTTAACTTAAGTTCAAGCCTCTTAGGTCGACCCTATCAAGCTCCAACTTCAGTTCGAGCCTTAGAATCATATCAACAATCACTTTATTGAGACACATGATATGAAGCTCGAACTTAAGTTTTAACCTCTCACCTTTTCCACCAATATCAAGTTCGGATTGTTGGGTCACATGATGTAAGGCTCGAACTTAATTTCGAGCCTCTCAAGCTCAAGCTTGTCAGGTTCGAGCGTTAGAATCATAGAATTTAGGATTATACATGAATATGAGGCTTGAACTTAAATTCAAACCTCCGAGGATCCAACCTCTATATATGATATCAGGCTCGAACTTAAATTCTAGCCTTTGAATGGATATCAACTATCAGTTATTGGGTCACATGATATGAGGCTCGAACTTAAGTTCGAGCCTCTCAGCTTTTGCAGCCATATCAAATTTAGCAATGTTGGGTCACATGATATGAGGCTTGAACTTAAGTTTGAGCTTGTCAAATTGAACAGTGTCTTATGTGCAAAAGAACAAAGAGGCTCGAACTTAAGTTCGAGCCTTAGAATCAATTCAATTTTGGGAGGCTCGAACTTAAGTTCAAGCCTCTCAACTTTTCCAGTCATATCAAGTTTATGATTGTTGGGTCACATGATATGAGGCTCAGACTTAAGTTCGTGCCTCTCAGGCTCGAACTTCAGTTCGAGCTTTAGAACCACATCAATAGTTAGTTTATTGAGACACATGATATGAGGCTCGAACTTAAGTTCGAGCCTCTTACCTTTTCGACCCATATCAAGTCCGGATTGTTGGGTCACATGATTTGAGGCTTGAACTTAAGTTCGAGCCTCTTAAGGTCGAGCTTGTCAGGTTCGAGCCTTAGAATCATAAAGTTTGGGATTATACATGAATATGAGGCTCGAACTTAAGTTCGAACCTCTCAATATCCAACCTCTATATATGTTATCACGCTCGAACTTAAATTCAAGCCTTTGAATCGATATCAACTGTTAGTTATTGAGTCACATGATATGAGGCTTGAACTTAAGTTCCAGCCTCTCAGCTTTTCTAGCCATATCAAGTTTAGCATTGTTGGGTCACATGATATGAGGCTCGAACTTAAGTTTGAGCCTTTCAAATTGAACAGTGTCCTATGTGCAAAAGAACAAAGAGGCTCGAACTTAAGTTCGAGCCTCAAAATCAATTCAATTTTGGGATGCTCGAACTTAAGCTTGAGCCTCTCAACTTTTCTAGCTATATCAAGTTTATGATTGTTAGGTCACATGATATGAGTCTCGAACTTAAGTTTGAGCCTCTCAGATTCAATCCTGTCATGCTCGAACTTTAGTTTGAGCCTTATAATCATATCAAAAGTCAGTCTATTGAGACACATGATATGAGGCTCGAACTTAAGTTCAAGCCTCTCACCTTTTCCACCCATATCAAGTTGGAAAGTTTAATAATTAGAGATAATAGTATTATAATAAATTTGATGAATACGAATGAGAAATTTCATGATAATAAATTTGATGGCTATGAATGAGAAAGTTGACGTTATTATGTTGATATTGTTTGTTATTATGTTGATGTGATCTGAAAGAAAATATTCGTTTGACTTTTATGAGCAATGGAAAGCAAAAATGAATTTCAAACCAATGTTACCAATAATGTATTTTCGCTGCAAAATTTATAAAAAACAAGTGGCATGAAGGTTCCTTCAAATAGGATTAAGGTTCAGAAATCTTTTGATTTGACACATAAAGAATACATGAAAGGGTTTGCTGATACTTATGATCAGGAAGGAAACTTCAAAGCAGATGTACATTTATTTACAAGATCTACATATGGTTATATGGGTAATATTGTTCATGTTAAAGAAGATGTAAATGCACAAGGCACACTGTTTTACGTGTAAAGTGCTTCCAGATGGTGAGAATATTAATGCGAACAAGTTTTGTTTATCATGGGAGACTTTTTGTTTCGACAATATGAAAGATAGTATCTCAAAGTCTGATTGATCATTAGGCTCAATTGGATCGAGTGAATCAATAGAAGAATTAGTGAAACTTATTAAAGAAGCTAAAAAATTAACACAAAAGTCAAAATCTTTGAAGAGAAGCTCAGATGTATTTGGGAGATCTAAGAAACAAAAGCTGAAAGGTTCTTCAAACAAAGATTTAGGATCATCATCAAAGTCTGTACAAAACAATGAAGATGTATCAATCTGACATTTAGACAATAGGAGTGAAGATACAGAAGATACAATAGTGCATCCACAAGAAAATAAAATGATGGATTTACTGCTTCAAAACCAAGAATACTATGCTTTTGGTTCTAATGCAATATTTAATATTGATGTAAAAAGATGTTTTCCAGCACCATCGAATTATGTATATCAAAAATTATACATAGATTGGGTGCATACATTAATGAATGATTTTGTCTTGGCTCCGAAAGAGAATGAAGTTCTTGCAGTTGTTATGCCTTTTGATCCAAGTGTCAGAATACCTCTACAAACTTTATCTCATGATAATATTGATAAAGCTGAGTATTGGATAATATCTGAACAACATTCAATTAGTGCAGCGAAAACTTTGCAAAGTGTTAATTCTCTGACTGTGATATTACAGTTACGACAACAATTTAGATATAAAAAAGAAAAAATTATCATAAATTGTCCTCCAAAAGTGTCAAGGGAGATATCTAAAGAGGCTAATTTGATGGTGGCAAAGTCATTACAGAAGGAACCATTTGTGGATCAACTTTTACGTGCTAGATCACAATGGAAAGCAAACGGATGTCCATCCAAACCTCCTTGAGGAGTTAATCATAGTAAAAGAGAATTTAAATCATCGCAAGTATGTTTATATGCTTGGTATTTTCACTTTTTTTCAAACCTATATTCATTTCATTTATATATTTAGATAGTTACTATATATTATTATTGTTTAAAACTTATATCTATTTAACCTATATATATTGTTTTTTTGTAGAATTTTTGTAGAGACTATAGAGCAAACTTTACAAGAAGGATTTATAAAGAATTATTTGCATCTTCTTTTATGTAATGATTGTTGGTGCAGGACAATCACCAATTGATGTTTTGACATGGAAATGAAGTCAAGGATTTGAGAAGAGAACAAGTTGTGAAGCATGAAAGAAGGAAACATTCAGAATTTGGAAGATGTGTACACATATGTACATTATGTTAGATATAGTTCACTTGTATCTTTGAGTAGTCATAAGCTTGTAAATTTTTGTCTATATATACTTGGAAAATGTCGGGACAAGTATGAGAGAGAATGTAGAGCATGAGAATAGAGTAGAATTAGAAGTCATTAGACACTTATGAAGAGGTTAGAATAGCTCTCTCATCCAGATGTAATTTCTGTTAGAAATGAAGAGAAGTTGCACCCGATGTTTCTGTGCATTCTCCTTCTGTGCTTGATCATTTCAAGAATCCTTTTGTAGATGTCTAAGTCCATAGTTAATGCGTCTATGGTAAATTTTGAGAGCCTAATTGTAAACAGGCTGTGAGAATTATGAGTAGGAACATTCATATGTAAAAAGAGTGTTCACAGTTTTTTGAAACAGGCGCATTTTTGATGGTCAATGATTTGATCATTTCTCACTGCACACATTAAAGTTTTGCATGAATGAGGACTCAAAATCTAAGTTGAGAGGTAAGCCATCTATGGCTAAAAGCATTTATTTAAATGGGTTCTAGTTTTAGAGAACCATGTCTTAGAAGTTGCAGGTGTCAAAGTCGACTATACAGAGAGACAGTTTCATGTCAACCTAGTGGAGAAGAATCAAAAACTAATCAGGATGATATAGAAACCGACGAAGATATTGTTACAATGGATGAAGATATTGCAGGTACTTCAAATGTATGAGAAGGAAAAGCAGCTTGAGAAAATATTGATTCCGTGTAATGTAATAAATGCCATAATTTTCAAAGTATGATTTTTTTATATGCTAGTGATGATTGTATTTCTTAAACAATAGAAATTTATTTTGGAATATATTAGCTCTTGTTGAATAAAGTGATGTGAATCGATTATATTTAAATCTTTTTATTTATTATTAATATCATATGTTTGTGAGTTAAAATTAGACATCTCTTATCTATTCGATTAATCTAAAAAATATTGTTTTTAAATCAATGATGCGTAAATTCATCTGTTATAATTTTCAAATAGATATGCATGATTTGTGAATCTTTTGTTTGAGAAAATCTAAAACGGTTATTTTTATTATGATGCATTTGATTAAATCCAATTTCAAAATGTATGGTTAAGATGTAAAGATTGAACTGTGAGGTTTTTAAAATAAAAAACCTATTATTTGAAGTAGATCCATAGAGAAATTAATTATAAGTGTTGAGAAAGAGAAATTAATAGATAGAAAGATAAATTAATAGATAGATTTTTATCATAAAGAGAAATTAATTGAGAAAATAATTATTGACATGTCTGCACATTGTATTGACTATTCATATATATCTTTTGGATTTGTTTTTATTATAGATGTTAGCAAAATGTGCATTGATTATTCATATATATATTTTGGATTTGTTTTTATTATAAATGTTAGCAAAAACAAACATTTCATAAGTGATGATGGTATTGGAAAGCTTGCTGGGCATTTCGAGGATGAAATGAGTACTCTACATGAGCCAAGCTCTTTTCAAACATCAGGTAAGTTATCTAATGTTATGGAGAAACAATGTGCTAGGCCTTTTTGGATTTTAAGAGGTATATTGTGTAATCTTTTAATTATTTTATTCATATTTTAACTCATTTATTGATTACACATCAATAAGTAATCTTAAAGCATTGTAGTTACTTATTGTATATTTATTATCCTCATTGTTTGATATATGCAGAGAATATCTATCATACACCTCATATAAGGAACAATTTTCTCCTTCTCGATCTAAATGCCCTTTTGTTCAACCAAGATATAAGATGGAACAGATCAGAGAAAGATTATGTCAAAAATTATTCAAATATTGATGACAAAAGAATATTTATAAGTCGGCGATGTTTTGAATTTTTAGATTCTATTTTTCAACACTTTCATGTTGTACCGTTTTTGGTCATCCACATTTAAAAATAATGTTTTGAGCAATGTGAGATTCATTGAGAAACATACAAAAAAAAGATACTCTTTTTTTATGCTCTAGAGTCCAGAAGATTATTGTATGGATCACCTTGAAGAAATATATAAACCAGATCAACTTATCATTGATGATAGTTTCTTCAAAGGTTCTATCCCAATAGAAAATTGCATCTACATTACCCCTTATCAAGCAAGGCATGATCATTCAGTACCGAGTGTTCTTCTATCCTATGTTTTGAGCTTAATACAAATAGATGATATTTTGCTCAATCAAATCTGACAACCACCTATCATCAAAGAACATGTTATATTTCCTATGTTTCGACTTGCAATGGAGAATTCATCGTCTATGTTAGACCATGATATCTTGAGTGAATCAAATGATCATTCAAATAACTTGAGAATATCTTCTTCTCATGACTCTGAAGTACATAATAATAGTGAGAAAAAGCTAGATGTTCCATTGAATTGCAACGAAATAAAAAAGGAAGATACAACAATAGCATCAACAAAGCTAGATGTTCCATTGAATTGCAAGGAAATCGAAAAGGGAGATCTAGCAACAATAGCATCAACATTTGGTGTTCCACTTTTATATAAATAGCAGCTAAAATTACCACTTTTATATAAATAGCAGCTAAAATGTTAGAGTATGATCAATGTCTACCCCTCATGATTGTATGCACATTTTGTAAGGCCCCCTTTATGAGGAGAAGCCAAGCGTGCATTACCCAATTGATGGGAATCCCAACTTGAATGTTGGATGAAGGTCATATTGGACCATGTAAGATATTATAAGGAAAGGGAGTTACCAGGGTCCCCAATTGTGGGGTCCGGGGCAGCGGTGAGCAGCCCCGGCTGGGGGGTCCAAGGGGGCCAGCGGGCCCCCTGGCTGGGGGGTCCCAGGGGGCCAGCGGGCCCCCTGGTGGGGGTCCGGGGGCAGCGCCCCCGGCGCGACGGTAAAGGGAATATTCCATGGAATATTCCCTGTCGGAGTCAGAAATCATTTATATTTGTTAGGTCGGTTCAACCAGTCTAAGCCGTGTATGGCAATTACGCGGGCGGTGGCCGCCCACGCCCTACCGCCCATGTATAGCCGTCCATGGCAGGCCACCCATGATCCTATATATACATGACTTCTGCACTACCTAAGACATTGAGTTGAGCCAGCATACCTCTACCTTGTATCTCCCTATCTAGAGTTGTCTAGATCACCATTTAAGCTCTACCTTGAGAGCGCACGGGTGGACAACGCCATCATCTTTGTACTTGCTGCTAGTAGAAAATTGTTGAGATTCTCCTATATCTGTTATCTTCTCTGCTATTGCTCCTGTGTTATATTGCGTAACTATTGTCTTACATGGTATCAGAGCTGTAAGGTTCGAATAGCTTGAGAAGTATCATTATTTTAGCCTACTAGCAGACTAGAATATCAGTAGATTATTCGAGTGATTACATGATGGCTTCATCGTCGAACACTAGTCTTGGTGCTTCACCTAATGTTAATGCTGCACCTATTCGAATTCGTCCACCTGCATTCACTGAAGGGAAGCTGGATGGAACCAACTATACACTCTGGAAGTTCAAAATTTCTGCAATTTTGGACTCCTATGAATTACTTGACACTGTCATGGGACCGATGGGATTGGATCCAGAGCCTATACCAGTTGAAGATCCAGCAAATTCAAGATTGATGATTCAGCCAGATCCAGATCTTCTACGAGCTTGGAAGAGGCGGAATGCTGATGCATTATGTGCGATTGTCACTAGTGTAAGTGATTCTGTGCTTACTTTAGTTCAACATACTACTAAAGCACATGAGGCTTGGGGCATATTGGCTCGACAATATGAGACCAAGAACCACACTAGGATACAGAATTTAGAAAATCAATTGGCAAATGAAAAGCATTCTGATTCTGAAAAGGCTGAAGATTTTATCAAACGGATAAAGCATCTTCAAGATCAATTGGCTGCAGTTGGTGTTGTTATAACACCAGAAGAGCTAGCTCGAAGATCTGTACGTGTTCTTCCAGCAAAGTATGATGGATTAGTAACAGCCCTTAACACTCAGGTAAGGCCAACTCCTCTTACATTTGAAGAGTTTTGTGCCATGCTTTTAGAAGAAGAGATGCGGCTGAAGAATCGGCAAAGTACAACTGATGCTGCATTCTCAGCAAATGCAAAAGGTAAAGGCTCTTCAGAGGGATCAAAGAAGAAGCCAAAGAAGAAAAAGTTCACAGGAAGTTGCTTCTATTGTGAAAAGAAAGGCCATGCCATCAAGGATTGCAGAAAGAAGCAAGCTGATGAACGGAATGGGACTGTAAAATCATCATGGAAGAACAAAGAGTCTGCAAACAACACAGAGCTGGAACTTTGGGTAGCTATTGAAGAGGTATGTTCATCTGCTCAAGCTCGTGTTGATGAGCCATGGATTTTAGACAGTGGAGCTTCTCGCCATATGACTAGTAAAAAGGATTGGTATAGTTCCCTAGTGCCTCTGCGGGAATCCATCAATGTAGTGGTGGGAAACGACTCCAAGTGTCCAGCTGAAGGAACTGGAACCATCTCTTTTATCACTTCTCCAGGTGTTGAGAAAAAGTTATCCGATGTTCTCTATGTACCTACACTCAAAAGAAATTTGTTGTCAGTTTCTGCAATAACAGATCGTGGACTCGAAGTTCACTTCAATAAGAGTGGTGCGGAAATCATGGATTCATCAGGTAATGTTGTAGGTAAAGGCACACGACGGGATAACTTGTATGAGTTAAGTGCTTTAACTGCTACAGAAGATAAAGATGTAAGCAGGTTATGGCACCAACGATTTGGGCATCTCGGATTTGCAGTTTTGAAGGAGATGCAACGAACAGGGATGGTTGCTCATTTGCCTGCATTTTCAGAGTTGCAGGAACCTTGTGAAGCTTGTATGATGGGCAAGCAACAACGAAAGGCATTTCCAAGAGAGACCAGCAATCGATCTCAAGCTCCTCTAGAGTTGGTACATGCTGATCTCTGCGGTAAAATGTCTACACCTGCTTTAGGAGGATCTTTCTACTTCTTGCTGTTAGTCGACGATTATAGTAGAAAGATGTGGGTTTATTTCATTCGAGAGAAGGCTGATGCTTTTGAAAAATTTAAAGCGTGGCATAAGTATGTAGAAAGTGAATCAGGAAGGAAACTGAAGAAATTTAGAACAGATAGAGGAGGTGAATTCTTGTCAACAGAATTCAACAATTACTGTAAGGAGCATGGTGTGAAAAGGCAACTTACCACAGCTCATACACCTCAACAAAATGGCGTTGTTGAGCGCAGGAACAGGACAGTAGTTGAAATGGCTCGTTGTATGTTAAAGGCTCAAGACATGCCTGATTCATTCTGGGCAGAAGCAGTCAATACAGCAGTCTACATCCTCAATCGAAGCTACACAAAAGCTCTGAAGGGGATGACTCCTCAAGAAGCATATTCTGGTAAAAAGCCTTCAGTTTTGCATTTCAGAATTTTTGGTTGTTTCTGTTATGCACATATTCCTGATTCAACAAGATCAAAGTTGGATTCAAAAAGCAAAAAGTGTGTCTTCCTAGGATATAGTGAAGAGTCTAAAGCATACAGGTTATGGGATCCTGAGGCAAGGAAGATTTTTGTCAGCCGAGATGTGGTGTTTGATGAACGACCACACTTAGTAGAAGATAAAGGTAAATCTACTATCTCATCAAACGGAGAAATATCTCACCTTGTGCCTATCAAAAGACAGGTTAAAGTTGAGGAGGAGGAAACATCTGATGGAGAAATTTCCTCAATAAAAAGCCAACCAATTGTAGCTGCACAGCGTAAGCCACTACCGAAGTGGGCACAACAGCTCTTTGATGATCACAATCCACATGTAGATGCACCAGAATCATCATCGGATGGATTACGAAGATCAAAGAGAATAGAGGAGCAAAGAAGAGCCTCAGAACACATTGTTAACATGGCTCTAATGGCAGATATCATGGGTTCGATAAAGGAACCTACCACCATTGAAGAAGCCATTGATGATCCAGATTGGAGAGCGGCAATGCAGTCTGAGTATGATAGTATACTCAAAAATGATACATGGGATCTAGTCGACTTGCCGCCAAAGAAGAAGGTAATAGGTACTAAATGGATTTGGAAAGCTAAGTATAAAGCTGATGGAACATTAGAAAAGTATAAGGCACGATTAGTTGCACAGGGTTTTTCACAGATTGAAGGATTTGATGTTCAAGAAACTTTTGCACCAACAGCACGCATGACAACTATTCGGACGGTACTTGCAGTAGCTGCACAAAAGTCTTGGCCTATTTTCCAGATGGATGTCAAATCTGCATTTTTGAATGGTCACCTCAAGGAGGAGGTATATGTATCTCAACCACCAGGTTTTGAGGTGCCCAATTCAGAAAATAAAGTTTGCAGGTTGAAGAAAGCTTTGTATGGACTTAAGCAAGCTCCACGGGCTTGGTACCAACGAATTGATCATTTTTTCAAAAATATGGGTTTTGAAAGAAGTACTTCTGATGCTAACTTGTATGTAACGAAAAGGGATAGCAAGCTAGTTGTTGTCATTGTATATGTAGATGATTTGATCATTACAGGAGATCATCAGGAACTCATCAATCAAACTCGGATCAGCTTGGGAACTGAGTTTGAAATGACAGACTTAGGTCTACTCCATTTTTGTCTGGGAATTGAAGTATGGCAAAGGAAGGATGGCATTTTCATCTCACAACAAAAATATTCCAAAGAAATTCTCAAGGCATTTGGAATGATGGACTGCAAACCAACTAGCACACCTATGGAGGTAAATCATAAGCTATCTATGGATGATAACATGCCTGATGTAGATGCTAAGAAGTATAGGAAGCTCGTTGGAAGTCTTATTTTTCTGTGCAACACTAGACCAGACATTTGCTATGCTGTTGGAGTGTTAAGCAGGTTTTCCAACAAACCTAAGGAGAGTCACTGGAATGCTGGAATGCGAATTCTAAGGTACATTGCAGGAACCTTGGATTTTGGTATTTTGTATACCACAGGTGATACACTCCAAGGATATTGTGATTCAGATTGGGCTGGAGATTGTGATTCTAGAAAATCAGTTTCTGGATATTGTTTCTCACTTGGTTCAGGAATATTTTCTTGGGTAAGTAGGAAGCAACCAACTCTCGCACTCTCCTCCACTGAAGCAGAGTACAAAGCAGCTTGTTTTGCTTCTTGTGAGGCAGTCTGGTTAAGGAGAATTCTTGCAGATATAGGCTTTCCATCAAATATGCCAATTGTACTCAAGTGTGATAATCAAAGTTGTATGGCTATTGCAAAGAACCCAGTATTTCATGCTCGCACCAAGCACATAGAAGTACAGTACCATTACATTCGTGAGCTAATTGAAGATGAAATTGTGGAGCTAGAATATTGCCCAACAGAGGCAAATTGTGCTGACATATTCACTAAAGCACTTGGAAGAGAGCAGCTCAACAAGCATCTTCAACAGATGGGCATAGGACCGAGACCTACTTGATTTATCATCGGTAAACATTGAGGGGGGGTGTTAGAGTATGATCAATGTCTACCCCTCATGATTGTATGCACATTTTGTAAGGCCCCCTTTATGAGGAGAAGCCAAGCGTGCATTACCCAATTGATGGGAATCCCAACTTGAATGTTGGATGAAGGTCATATTGGACCATGTAAGATATTATAAGGAAAGGGAGTTACCAGGGTCCCCAATTGTGGGGTCCGGGGCAGCGGTGAGCAGCCCCGGCTGGGGGGTCCAAGGGGGCCAGCGGGCCCCCTGGCTGGGGGGTCCCAGGGGGCCAGCGGGCCCCCTGGTGGGGGTCCGGGGGCAGCGCCCCCGGCGCGACGGTAAAGGGAATATTCCATGGAATATTCCCTGTCGGAGTCAGAAATCATTTATATTTGTTAGGTCGGTTCAACCAGTCTAAGCCGTGTATGGCAATTACGCGGGCGGTGGCCGCCCACGCCCTACCGCCCATGTATAGCCGTCCATGGCAGGCCACCCATGATCCTATATATACATGACTTCTGCACTACCTAAGACATTGAGTTGAGCCAGCATACCTCTACCTTGTATCTCCCTATCTAGAGTTGTCTAGATCACCATTTAAGCTCTACCTTGAGAGCGCACGGGTGGACAACGCCATCATCTTTGTACTTGCTGCTAGTAGAAAATTGTTGAGATTCTCCTATATCTGTTATCTTCTCTGCTATTGCTCCTGTGTTATATTGCGTAACTATTGTCTTACATAAAATTGTTACAAATGTGATACAAAAATAAAAGCATGAGACAAAATCATGCAATAGTGTATGCTACAAGGTTGGGCTATCGACAAAGTCATTTCATTAGTGGAGTTGCAGCAAAAGCATACATAAAAAGGTTACAAAAGGCATACTTTAATTTAATAGGTAAAGAAATTCTTCATACAATATTTATGTTTTTTTTATATCTACAATCAAATATTTATAAAATTTTTCTTTTGCAAGATAGAGTATTTGTGAGTGTACCTATGAGGCCATTCATGCTTCAAAACTACTAAGGAAGGTAACAATTCTCCCATAAAAAATCACTACAAAGGATGTTATCAAAGGGCAAGGAATCCAAAGATTGACACGTTGGTTCTCTCTAAACCTTGATTTGAGGCCTCAATCCATATGTGGTTCAGGTCCTCCAAGGACCGTAATAATAATGAGGATCATAGGGTCTTCAAGCCAATCATGATGTCGCCAAGCATGGTTACTCGTGAGACAATAATGAAGATTGGAGATGATCTAAAGTATTTTGAAAGATCATCACTCTCAATTTTGATCTCTTGAATAAATATAGAATCTAGGTTAATGCTCTTTTCCCAAATCCATTTACCAATAATAGTCACTATTTAGGGGCCAGTGAGTCTCCAGACCTTAAAAGGAAAGAAGATCATTTTCAACTAGCTTGGTCTTTCGAATGAATTTTGTTATCTATGGTTTCGTTGTTTTTCATCTCTTCCTTTTTCTTAGAGTAAATTCCATTACGAGAGGGGAATCGCTTTTTGATAGGCCTCTTCCATGGGATTTCTAGTGGGAACTCTCCTTTCAAGCTACTTGTTTTCTTTGCATATGAATCAGGAAGATTTGAAACAATATCTTCTTTGCTAGTGGTACATTTTTTTTGGTTATCATCCTTACTTGTGGAATAGTTCTCTAGGGCCTTATCATCACTCTTGTCTTCCATTTGTCTTACCCCTCTTGGATAGTCCAAGAGATTTATTTCTTTTCTTAGCCCGCAATTTCTTTTGAGCTTCAAATTAGAATCTATGAAAAAAGATTCGAGACCTTGAAGACCGATGGGAATTCTCCTTCATCTACGATGGAACTCGAAGAATCCATCAAAACTAGGCTCAAAATTCTAGGCCTCTTTGATGTTCTCTATTTTTGAAAAGGATTTTCTAAAAAAGGTTCGCAGTTCTTTAGGACCATGATAAGCTTTCTAGACATAACAATTGGTTGAGCCACCTCTCTCACCTCATTTATCTTTCGAGGCTCTTTGCCTAAGAGAGAATTTAATTTTTTTTGAACTTGCATGTCACAATGAAAGCAAGCATTAAGTGCTTATAGATCACTTTTTATTCCAAAAGGTGAGGTTCACATATCTCAATATTGATTGTAGATGAGAGTTCTTTATTGAGTACGCTTTGACACAAATTTAGGGGTGCCATCTTGGATTAAAGGAGGTAAGTGTAGCCCTTATAAATTAGCCCTCCAACATCCTCCTTTGATGCAAATGGGCACCCAAGTGGGGCCACAATTTCCCTAATAATTTGTACAAGAAGAAAGGAAGAAGGGAAGATTGGAAAGCTCCACCCAAAAACTATACTTAAGAGGCTTTGACATTTTGGAAACAAATTAAACGACCACTTACATAAGGACATGGTAGTGTGAAAGACCTACGAAGTTCCAATTTGAAGTGCTTGAAAGGTCATATTTTCATTTTTCGACATGAGAGGGATATGATTCTCCTCTTGGATTTGGCACTTACTAATAATGACTCTATGAGGGAAACCTTTCATATGACGCCAGTATTTGAAGGAATATAGTGGTGGATGATCGACCATTCTTTAGAACGCCTATCAAATTTGGTAGCAGACCTCTTTTTCCAGATCTTCCAGAGGGTCTCACCTCTCAAAAATTCCAAGGAGCAGAGGAAGAATTGATTGCTTCACCCAATAGTGCTTGCTTCTAGTTAATTTCTCCCTATAGCAACATGATTCTCTCGAGGCCGTGCCAGATTTACATTGACTTGGGGTATGAGAAGAAGAGGTGTCTCAAGTTCTCATTGCCATGAAGGCATCATTTACACCATGGACGGGCTCCACAAATTTGGTAAGCTTTTACATTGGTCCAAATTTCTTGGTGGAGGATTCGCCACATAAGAACCGATTTTTTAACCTTGATGAGAGGATGCCATAGTGCTTGGAACTTAAAAGTCCTAGCTAAAACTCGACTAATCCAAACACTCTCTCCTATTATGTGTGATGCGAAAGTCCACATTTATCTTGAATCTCATAATTTTATCAAGATTGTTTCCATTGTGACACCTAAGATCCTCTAGGAGAGGGGAGTCATTCCCAATAGGGAGGTGAGTCCTCGAGCCCTCCCAAGCATTAAATTTGCTTTGCAGTAAGCACCATTCTTCATAGTCCACTCTTCTAGCCACTTCAATGTCGTCAAATATAATCCATTGGCATGTTTCTTGATTCAAGAGGTGGTTCCACAAATGAAAATCTTTGTTCGAAAGCTTGCTAGCTTTTTGGAGGTTGAAGGCTCGACACCTCTAATGCCCTTGATAGGGAACCAGATCGAATCATTTTTTCTTATACCCCCTGCCCATGTCCAATGTTCATTGCTCTTCAAAAATTGTTTCACCTTGTTCAAACTCTTCCATAGAGAGGAAACTAAGCTTGAGCCTTTGGGAGTCACTTGATAGGGTGAAAAAAAAAGAGTGAGAAGATCTATACCCTTCCACAGTCGAAGGCCAACAAGCTTAAGAGTGGTCTTGTTTCCAAAAATCAGTTTAGCCCAAGAAGCATACCCTTGCTCCAATCTTTAGTTCACCATTTGATCACCAATTTATTGGCCATTCCTTCAATTTCTAGAATCCCCGAACTACCTTGATTTTTTTGGCTTATGCAAGTAGCCCATTTAATTGTGGGGACACCCTTTTGCTAGGGTCTCATGTCTAGAGATTGCATTTGCAAATTCTGCCCAATTTGACAATCTCTTGGTCCTTAGGTCTCTAGCAAAAGAGAAAGTAAATATTTGAAGAAAGAAGGAATGTGTTAGACACCATAGATTGACCCCCTAGATTGATCTGCATAGCTTTTGAGTAAGCCAACTTTTTATCAAGCTTAGAAAGAGTCGAGTTCCATTGTTTACCCATCAAAATGTTGAATTCCATGAGACTACCTAAAAAGTAGAAGATTTCTCCCATGGGGATCAACCAATAGCCATGGTCAACCAAAATTTGGGATGGGTGCCCAATAATGGCCCAAAAAGCTATTTTGGAGTGGTTTATTTTGGAACCCAAAGCATCACAAAGTATATTTAGGCAACACCAAAAGGTATGAATGTTAGCAGGATCATTATGGACAAAAGCATTCATGTCATCGGCACAGAATCTCATGATCATCTAGTCTTGATTGAGAGGGAGAAAGAGGCCTTGAATAAGACCTAAATGTGTTTGATGCCTAACAAGGTAGTTGAGACCATCGACAAATATCACAAAGAGGAGGGGCAAAGGGGCATCCTTGCTTGATGGAACATTTCAATGGAATAACTTGAGAAATCTAACCATTGATGTTTATCTCTGCTGACATATTTACCAGCAACATTGAGATCATCTTAATGAGTTTCTAACTCCATCCTTGTTCTTTCCAAGATTGGAGAATGAAGTCTTACTAGAGTCTAGCATAAGCTTTATCAAAGTTAATCTTAAGGAAGAGAACATCTTGAGTGAACTCTTCAGCTAAAACTCGACCTTCCCAAAACATCAATGATAGCCTTGAGGATGGATCTCCCCTTGATGAACCCTTTTTGATCCTCACGGACCTAATTTTATAAGTGACAAGCAATTTGATTATCAATAACTTTAGCAAGGATCTTGTAACCTATTTGTAACATCATAATTGGATGCCAATTTTCAATCTTGTTGTTGCTTCCTTTTTTGTGGATAAGCTTGGTAATGCCTTTTTGAGTCATTCAAGCAGCGTAACAAAATAAATTGCCTCTTCCACACCAGACATAATAGAGTAGTCACCACATGCTTGAAGTTCTTGAAGAACTCATTGGTGAGATCATCTAGCCCCAGGCTTTTACCATTAGGAAGTGAATCAATAACTTCAACAACCTCATCATACAAAATGGGAGCTTTAAGAAGATGCTTCATATTTTGTGGAATTATTTTGGTTCTACCTCTAGAGATGGCTACCATTAAATCTTGTCTATCAAGAGAGGGAGGCATGGAGACCCCCAGAAACTAGTAAAGTGATTGACAATGAATTTATACTATTTTCTTCATCCATCTTGCACTCAACCACATTGATGTCCATCATGAAAGGGATCGCTTCTTTCAATTGTTTCTTCTTGAGGAGGCCAAACATCTCTTTAGTAGGTTTGTCTATCCTTCCCGCCCACCAATCTTTAAAGTAAACCTATAGATTCTTTCGTTGAATTTCTTCTTCATATCTTAGCATGCATCTCATTTCCTAGAGCCCTGTATGGTATTGAGAGTGGCCTAAGTTTACTTCTTCCTCAAGGTGCCTCATCCCTCAACAAAGGTTTTTCCTTCTAGTGTGACGAATGTTTTGAAGATTCTTCTGAGTCTTGAACAAGATGTGTCATGTTTTCATGACTGCCATCCTCTAGCACTTGGTGGACAAGAAGAAGGTGGCAAAGATCCAATTCTATTGATATCGTTAAAAGGAGTTTTTCTTATTCCTACTGTACTGGAAGCACTGAGCTTAACAAGCAGTAGGTGTTTGAACAAAAATAGAAGGTTTTCATTGATCCTTCAACTTGGAAGTAGTGTGTTTTGTATAAATCATTTCTCACATCATTTCCAAAGTACATAGGCACTTTCTTAGTGTCATTGGAAAGCTAAGAGGGCCCACAACTCAACTCTAAAGCAAGAAGGGGCTGGTATTAAGCAGAGATTGGCAGTACCTTCTCATTTCTTGGAGTTTCCATCCATCTTTCCCAATACTGGTATCAGAGCAAAGCTCAGGTAAAATGGGAGATGGTTTTACTTCTTTCATTGATAAGTTGGATAGGAACAACTATCAATCATGGTCCTTGAGGATGATGACATACTTGCAAGGAAGGAGCCTCTATGGATACATCTCAAGAGATGAGGAGATGCCAATTTTCAGAAGCAAAGGACAACCTACAAGAGAGGAGCATGAAAGACTCAATACATGGTGTGCCAAGGATGCATTAGCAAGGTCATACTTACTTAACTCAATTTCTGATTTTCTTCTTCCACACGTTAGGAATTGTAAGACATCCAAGAGACTTAGGAAACATTGTCCTCCTATTTCTCTTCCAACACAAGAGCTAGGAAGAACCAATTATGGATTGAGTTTACCACTCAAAGAAAACAACCTAAGTGTTGTGGAAGAATTCCATAGCCTCCACAACTGAACAACTAAGAAGACTAACTAGCCAAGCTCACACTAGGAGAGAGATATCTTTCCACCCAACCAACCCCTCCAATATATAGCTCCAAGACTAGGGGGGTAAGTCCTTCTCAAGAGGACATGTGTGGTACTTTCATCACATGGGTCCCTAAGGTGTTCACATGGTTTCCAAGCTTAGGAAATCACATGAAATCACATGGCTTCTAAAAGAAGACTCTCCAAGCTCTTATGTACAAACCAAGTGGCTAGGAGAAGCTTCCAATCAAGCCTAAGGTACTCAACCTTAGATAATTAACCCTAAGGTTCAAGACCCATCTAAAAAGGGTAAATAAACCATAAATTCAAAAGGTTTCACACCTAGAAACCCAAGGGTTATACCCCTTAGACTCATGTAATTATACAACATTCTCCCCCCCTTAAAAGCATTTTTTTCCTTGAAAATGAGTGGAGATATATACCTTGGGGTATTCCCCCGTGCTCCATGATCAATCTCAAAGATCATGGCCTTCATCTCTCTAATTCGCCTCTTAATTCAAAAGGGTGATTTCTATCCTGAATGAATTTTTAAAGAGGAGAATCCATGTGTGGTCTAATTCCTTGCCCCAATCATCCAAAGTTCCATCTAGTTTGCATGCGAAAAAGAACTGAGTCGAATGCAAAGTATGGAAAGTATGAAAGAGGTGAGAGAGAAGATCCTTGCCTCTCCATAGCTCAAACATGTGAATTAGGTGGATACAAAGTGACTTCAGCTAGATTACTACCTTGGGCCGTGGCTTTGCACCACTTGTGCATGGACCTAGCAAAATAGATGAATGCTACTTAAGGTTTCCTTATCAGATTCATCTCTCAAGTTAGAATCCAACTTGTTCTAAAAGGAAGATGAATCTTACATAATCCTTGCCCAAATTACTCTCGTTTAGTGAAATGGGTGGATTTTCTTGTTTGCAATTGCCTCCAATAAATCTAAATAGAGGGGAATTTCATTATTTAATCCCTACCTAACCAATAGAATGGTAAAGGTGGATTATCTAGTTTTTACAAGGATATAACATCCTCTTTATCTTGAGAGAGAATTTGAATAGCTTACCAAAAAGTGGATGCAATGTTCTTTCAAAACTTTACGTAGTTTTGAGAATCCACTTTTAAGGGACTAGAATCCATAGAGATTAATCTAACTATTGTAGACTCCAATTGATTGAAACCTATTTTACTTGTTCTTCCAAAAAGATTAAGATCTTTATAGCTACATCCCAAGATGGGAACTCATAGTGTAAAAGGTCGTGTTATCTTTAAGGTCATAAGTAGAAATAGATTATTCCAATCATTTGTCCAATGCTTAATCCTTATGGATCTTTAGTTGGATCTCAAACCTTAAAGGTCTTCTTGATCCTTCGAGAGTTCTCTCCTTATATACTAGATCTATTAAAGATGTCCTATGTTGACATCATAATTAGATCTTTCCTATTCGTCAGTTAACTTGATTTATCAAGTATCAAAAAGATGATCTTTCTGAGCTTTCTTTCAAGCTTGGTCTAAGATCATTTCCTTGAATTTCAAGTCATTCCTTGGGATGAAGCTTTTAGAGCTTCATTCTTTGGGAGTTTACCTTCAAACTCAAAAAAGTTGATCCTCTCCTTATTTTTAACTCTTTATGAGAGATAGATCCTTTCGTATTTTTTTGGAAGAATTCTTCTTCCCTTTGAGAGGATAATTGAAGAAGATGCCTATTCCTAGATATTGTCTTCTTGATGTATTCCATTGGATCATGAGTCCCTTTTTCTTCTGGCCATCAAGAAAAAGTACTCAACCGGATTCAGTACCCACCGTCCCATACCAGTGGGTTCTTCATCCAATCCACATAATTATGTCTCTATATATTTTCACCTTCTCTGTCCTTTTAAATGCCCTTCATACTATGGTACCAAATTATAAGAGCAAGGACTAAGGTGCTTAGACACACCACTACTAATCTTACTTAGATATTTGGTTAACCATTTAATGTGGTGTGATTCATCTTATCAAACTTAAAGTTTGACTTGATCTTTACCCCACTTGGGTCTTTTGGATTTTCTTCTCTTCTTTTTCCAAAATAAAAGATAAGACTAGGTCTTTCTCCAATGGATCCCGTCACGTTCAATACTTTACCCATGGGTTTTACTTGGGGATCTAGCTATTATGCTTCATACAAGAAGCCATTTTTCTTAGGTCTATACTATTGGAATCTATAACGTATGTTATGGTATCCCCATGAAGCATCAATATACTCTTTAGGTTTATAATTTATAACTCATCCAACTTCTTTTCCTAACCCACTTAGGATTTATACAATCCTTATGGTGTATGCAAGTTTTCTCTTGCATTGGGGTTCTTTGAGAATTCCCAATCTTTGAGAACTTCATTTAGTTGGAAGATGTAATGAAAGATATATGAAGTACTAGCATACGAGGAAGTACTTCAACTTTATCTATTTCTTGCCTATCTTTTACCTTGCAATACCCTATTTGGTCTTTTCAAGGCATAAGATACAAGTTCTTGGGGACTTTCTCCCCTCCTTAAAAGTTTTCGTGCTTGAAAACTACCTGAGAGTTAATTGAAAATTGTGCTCTTTCAGAAGTATTTGAAAGAGTTCATTTTCAATCTTTTATTGTTCCCCCTGGCTAAAAGAACTATTTAGAGCTGTTTTGCTTTCTCTTCTCCAAGCATATAGAACAAACGTCCCAAGGTTCAAGTTTTGAATTACCTCTAAATTCGATGTCCCATACCACCGAATCAACTTCAGTGGTAATGTAAGTCTAGATGTCCCATACCATCCAACTTACACTTCCACTTAAGTAAAGGTAACTTTAGCTTGAGTTTTGGTGTCAAACCTTCTTAGTCTAATCAGGTAAGATCTATTACGTCTTCGACTTGTAAGTGTTATTTCCAGTGCAGAGCATATGTATTGCCTATGCCATAATGGACTTTCAACTTACCAAGTCTTAGAGTATCTCACCAAAGTCAAGGATAAACCTAATCAATTGGCAAGCATAGGAGAAGAAATTGAAGAGGAGGAGATCTAAGACAGGTAATAAATGGCATTAAAGCAGATGACAAATGGGAGAGCTTCACAACTGCCATGGACTTGTACATGGTCATGCAGATCCCGGACCTTACCACACTCATGAGGCAACTCTTCACCCATGAAGCCAAGATCAACAAGAATGGAGATTCATCAAGAGGTAATAGCTCTTCTACCCTATACATTGATACAATTAAGTCCAAAGAGAAAGGGAAAAACAAGAAGATTGAGGATGAAGGAGTTACCTCCCAAGCCAACTTTGCAGGGAGAGGTAGAACCTCAAGAGGAAGGGGCAGAGGAGGTAAGCAAGGTAGGGGGAGACCTTATAACTCCTCACCATGTAATATTTGTGGATTGTCAAATCATACTACAGATGATTGTTACATGAACTTCAAGAATCAGAGCGGTAGAGGACTTAAGAGAGGTGGATATACACAATCAAGAGGAAGATTCAATCATCATCAAGGCTACAATAACAATTACAACAAAACTACAATAGCAACTACCAAGGAGGCTACAAATAAAGGAAAGACTATAACAATTATAGAGACAAGCAAGAGGATTCTCTTCTGATTATGAATATGACTTCAAAACCAGGTACAAATGATGATCATCTCTTCTACATTGACGCAGGATGCTCAAACCATGTGGTAGGCAATGTGGCTCTTCTCTCTGACCTTGAAGAACCGAAGGGTAGGTACAAAGAGGTGATGACACCAACCACTTAGTGATTAAAGTAGGAAATGTTAAGACCTCTGATGGGAAATAGAAATCTATTGAGCATGGTTCTATATGTACCTACAATTACCAAGGATTTGATGAGTGTTGGACAAATTGTGGAAAAGGGTTTGCAAGTCACATTCAACCAATATGGAGCGTTTGTGGAGGATCCCCAACATGGATTCAAGAGAATGGCCAAAGGAGAAAAGACAGGTAGATTATTCACTTTTGAACTTAAAGATACAAGGAATATTGCACTTTATAGTTATAAAGACCAAACACTATCAGAGCTTAAAATTTGGCATAAGAGTTTAGGGCATATTGGTGAGAGAACTTTAAAGCAAATATGTAGAGCTCAATGTGTGCTTGGGATACCTAATGTATCCAAGGAACACATGATCTATAAATGTGGTGCTTGTCTGTTTGGAAAATCTCATAGATTACCCTTCTCAAGGAAAGGCTACATGCATGAGGACTACCTAGAGTGTGTCCATACAGATGTATGGGGACCAAGTAAGGATCCCTCAATTTATAGATCAAGGTATTCTGTATCTTTCATTGATGATTTCAATAGGTGGACTGTCTTATATTTTATGAAGCACAAAGATGAAGTATTCAGTTGCTTTAAAAAGTATCTTGCACTTGCTGAGAACCAAACAGGAAGAAGTCTTAAGAGACTAAGGTCAGATGGAGGAGGTGAGTACTTCTCAAATGATTTTGATGCATTCTTGTGGGATAGAGGAATCAAGAGAGAAATCACAACAAGGTATACCTCTGAGCAAAATGGGGTGGAAGAGAGGAGAAATAGACTAATTGTTGAAACAGCTAGGCCAATGTAAAATGAGAAAAAATTACCTAATTACTTGTGGGCAGAGAGTGTATCAACTGCCACTTATCTTGTAAACAGGTTGTCATCCACATCTCTTGATGGGAGGATGCCATATGAAGCATGGCATGGTAGAAGACCTTCACTTGATCATTGTAGGATCTTTGGATGTGTTGCTTATGTGCATATCCCTTCTCAAATAAGAGGTAAGCTAGAGTCTAAGGCAGAAAAGTGCAACTTCATAGAATATGACTTGAATCAGAAAGCATACAGGTTCTAAATTCCTTCCAACAAAGGATTTATGATTAGTAGAGATGTTTTCTTTGATGAGAATGACTCTTGGTTTGAAAGTGAATGCAGTAAAGTAAAGCTACCTTATGACTTGGAAGAGGAGTTTCCAAGCCTCACTAAGGAGGAGCCTAATTAGATTGAAGACATTGACTCAGATGATGAGGACATCATCAACTTAGAAGAATTCAAGGCATGGAAATCCAAAGGCAAAGACAAGATGAATAAGTTAGAAGATATACATGAATCATCCAACCAAGCAATCAGAATATCACAAAGGGAGAGCAAGAAGCCAATCAGATATGGGTATGACACTTCCTTAGTTACTAAGCACTCTATTTATCTTGCAAAGAGACTTTTCATTTGAAGAGACATCATCATATGAAGAGGAAAAGACGAAGGCAGAATGGAAGGAAGCCATGGATGAGGAAATTGAAGCACTCAAGGAGAACAATACTTGGGAGCTAGTACCAAAGAAGGAGTCTATGAAGGTAATTGGTTCTAGATGGATCTATAAGATCAAGAGGAATTCTGATGGATCAATAAGCAGGTACAAAGCTAGACTTGTGGCTAAGGGTTTTGCACAAACCCAAGGAGTTGATTATGAAGAAACCTTCTCACTTGTGGCCAAAATGCCAACCATCAGGGTATTGGTAACTGTGGCTGCATCAAAGAATTGGAACATGTATCAATTGGACGTAAAAAATGCATTTCTAAATGGCTAGATTTCAGAGGAGGTGTACATGTCTCAACCTCTGGGCTATGAGGATCCAAGCAAGGTAACATATGTGTGTAAATTGAACAAAGCTCTTTATGGATTGAAGTAGGAACCTAGGGCATGGAACCATAGGTTGACTACATATCTTAACAAGGACTGATATTGTTTATGGAGTAAGTGTTTTAAGTCAATTTCTGCACAAACCTAGGGCACCTCATTTGGAAGCTGCCAAGAGGATTTTGAAGTACCTTAAGGGCACTCAAAATAAGGATTATACTTCCCTTATACCTCAGATTTCGACATCACGATATATTCAGATGCAGATTGGGCAGATTGCAAAGATGATAGAAGGAGTACCTCAGGTTACCTATCTTTTGTAGGTGAGAAACCTATATCATGGTCTTCAAAGAAGAAACCTACTGTTGCTTTGTCTTCTACTAAGGTAGAGCATAGAGGATGGCCAATGCTACTCAAGAGGCCATAGTAAAGGCTATCGTCTGTATCATCCACAAACTAAACAGATTCTAGTTAGCCGTGATGTTGTTTTTGTGGAACATGCTATTCAGCCATTGCTTTCATGTACTAAGGAGACATCTGTTAGCTCCAAAGACATGTATGATACTTTGCTACCTCTTTGTACAGGTAGACAGTCTAGTGCTACTCCTAATGAGGCAACTTCTCAGCCTTTGCAAGTTTCATGTGATTATGCAGATCATTCCATTTCTGATGCAGATTTACATGATGCACTTATTGATGAGAGAGCTGATATTGAGTAGGAAAGAACTATGCCAAAATGGCTGATGCAGAACTAAGAAGCACCATGTGCTTGGTATGAAGGTGAGAATAGTCCAACTGAAAGTACCTTATATGTTAAGCGTGCTAATGATGTACTTCTGATCATTGTGGTTTATGTTGATGATATGCTACTCACTGGTCCTCATGAGAGGCATATTGCTGATTTTAAGGCTGATTTGCATGCCTCATTTGAGATGTCTGATTTGGGGCATTTGCATCATTATTTGGGCATTCAGTTTATGCATGTTTATGGTGGAATGGCTTTGTGTCAAACGAAATATGTTGAGACATTATTGCAGCATTTTGGCCTTGAAGACTGTAAATCTATTGCCACTCCTACGGAGACAGGTTTACGATTGAGTCTTCATGATGTTGGAGATGCATTTGATGCTCTTCTCTATTAGCACGCTGTTGGGTGCCTGATTTACTTATGCATTATTTGGCCAGATATTCAGTTTTTTGTCTCACAGATAAGCTGGTTTATGCATTGCCAAGGAGTCAAGCATTGGTAGGTGGTTAAGCGCATCTTTGGCTACTTGAGTGTTACTCGGCTACTTGGGTTGTTTTATCCCAAGGGGGGATCACTACCGCTAGATTTGCATGCTTTTTCTGACTCTGATTGGGCTGGTTGCTATGGCACTCGTGTGTCCACTAGTGGCTTTTGCTTCATGCTTGGTAGCTCATGTATATTTTGGTTGAGCAAGAAGCAGCCTACTGTGGCCACTTCTAGTTGTGAGGCTGAGTATAGGGCAGCTTTCACAGTGACTGTTGAGTGTGTGTGGCTCAGACACCTTATGGCTGATTTGGGTGTTGGTCAGTCTTCTGCCACCACCATCTTCACTAGCAATCAGAGTGCATTCATAGTTGGGAGGAACCTTGTGTTCCATGCTCGCATTAAGCACATTGAGGTGCATTATCATTAGAGGTTGTCTGCTCGGGAAATCAGCTTGGCATATGTGCCCACGTAGGAGAATATTGCAGACCTTTTCACGAAGGCTCTGCTTAGGGAGAAGTTTGAAGCTTTTTACAAAGCTTTGGGCTTACTTCTTTTTGTGGAGTGATTTCCACATAGCTTGGCACTTCCTTATACATGAGTGAAAGCTCCTTGTTCACCGCATCACTCCCATGGGGGATTTGTTGATATATTTAGGTAATGATATGTGTGAACACTCTAGGACCACCGGGGCACTTTTTTCCCTCATTAAGAGGTTTTTTTCCCCTGGCTTGTATATATGCCTATTTCCCTAAAGGGCTACTTATCTTTGTGCTTGATCATTTCAAGAATCCCTTTGTAGATGTCTAATTCCATAGTTAATGAGTCTATGGTTAGAATTAGAGAACCTAATTGTAAACAGGATAAGAGAATTCTTAGTAGGAACATTTGCATGGGAAGAACTATTGAGTGTCTTCTGAAAGAGGTACAAAATTTGATGCTAATGTTTTGGTGAGTTCTCCTTCCACAGTGTAAGGTTTTGAGCAAGTAAGCACTCATTCTTTATGTTGGAAGGTAAGCTACCTATGGCTAAAAGCATTTGAATAAATGGGTTGTAATTTGAGAGAACCATGCTTAAGAAGTTACAGGTGTCAAAGTCGACTATAGAAAAGTTTAGTTTTAGATATAGGTGAATTGTGAAGATCATTTCTCAAGATCTACTGAATCTTTTGGAATGTTGGAGAAGGTGCAAAAATATTAGGTGACACCGTATGCAAAGTTTCATAAAAAACTTTTCACATTTGATGAGTCAATGAGTGAATTATGTGCAGCAGACTTTCTAAGTACTAACTCTCTTCAGTCAATGACTACTTGCTACCTCATATTAGAGGTCTTGAAAGTGCAAGTGATATATAGAATGCTTTGGAGGATCATTTCCAAAACACTACAAAGTCAAGAAAAGCATCTTTATGGGCAGAGTTCACTACATTTAAGAAGAAGGGCTCTCAATCCATCTTTGATTATGTAACAAGGATGGACATTGCAGATGCATTAGGAGCAGTTGATGAAGATATTGAGGAGGATAAAGTGGTAAGGAAAATCCTTACAGGTTTGAGAGGTGATGAGAAATGGAAGCCATTCATTTTGTCTACTGAATTGTCACTAGACCATTTCACTCCTGATTTAAAGCAGTCGCTAGGACACATGCTAACTTCTGAGCAGGATGTCAAATGTGAAGGTGATAAGAGTACACATCAAGCAATGTATTCAAAGAATAAGAAGAAGAATAGCAAAGGCAAGCAACAAGCAAATGAAGATGAAGGCACAACTAGCCAAGCTAACTTCCTAAGAGGAAGAGGAGGTGGCAAAGCTAGAGGAAGAGGTAGAAGCAATAAAGATGGAGCCAAAGCTTGTTGGATATGTGGTAAGACAAATCACTTAGCTCATGATTGTTGGCATAATATTTAGAATAATGGTGGATATAATCAAATCTTTAATTCAAGAGGAAGAGGTGACAGAAACCAAAGAGGTAATTTTAGAGGTAGAGGTAGTAGAGGTTACTTTGGAAGAAATGCAGGTAGAGGATTCCAAAGTCAATCCTACAACAATACCTACTACAATTATGCATCAGATCAGAAGGATGATTCAACCTTGATTATGACTGCAACTTGTGAAAGGCAAAGTGAAGACCAAAGAGTCTTTTACATTGACTCAGGATGTAGCAATCACCTGAGTGGTAACATAGCCTTGATGACTGATTTGGAAAATAAGGTAACTAATCATGAAGTTCAAACAGGTGACAATACAAAGCACAATGTGAAGTCAATAGGATCAGTGAAAGCCAAGGATGGAAGTACTCTTCTGAGTAAGGTCTTATATGCTCCTACAATTCCAAAGAATCTGATAAGTGTAGGAGAGATTGTTGAAAAAGGTTATGAAGTAAGGTTCACTAATGATGGAGTTTTTGTGGAAGACCCTCACAATGGGTATAAACAAATTGTTTCAGGGAAGAAAGAAGGAAGGCTTTGTCACATTGAAGATTCAAGGTAATGTTGGTCATGCCTTGTTCACTTATGGAGGACATAAGATCTCTGAGTTAGATCTTTGGCACAAGAGGCTTGGACATTTTAATGAAAGAGGTATTAAAGATATGGTTAGCAATGGTTCAGTGCTTGGATTGCCTAATGTTGCAGGTCAACATATGACATACAGATGTGATGCATGTCAATTAGGTAAGGCTCATAAGCAATCTTATTCCAAGCATGGTTTCATGTATTCAAAGAAGCTTGAATTGGTACATACAAATGTGTGGGGACGGCTGTAAATACAGCTACACATTTGGTCAATAGGTTACCATCTAAAGCTTTGCAGGGTATGACACCATATGAGGCATGGTGGGGTAAGAGACCTACCTTAGATCATGCAAAGTTTTTGGATGTTTAGCCTATTCATATGTGCCATCTCAATTGAGGCATAAATTGAAACCTAAAGCTGAAAAGTATGTGTTCATTGGATATGATGATAAGCAGATGGGATATAGGTTGTGGAGTCCATCCACAAAACAATTCCTTGTATCGATGTTACATTTGATGAGCAAGGTACTGGGTATGCAGGTACAATCAATATTCATGTAGGTGATGAAGAAATTGTGAATCAGAAGAAAGGTAAATCAAAGGTTCAAATATTTGATGAAGAAGAGAACACTGAAGTACAGGTTGAAGTTGAAGAAATGCCAAGGTTTGATCCAGAATGAACCAGAAACTTCAAGAAGTGGAGAACTTAGAAGGTCATCAAGACATAAATGGCAACCTACAAGGTATAGCTATGACACTTCTTTTTTGGCTACTAAGGATTATGCTTACATGATGAAAGTAGATGAAGACCCTTCTACATATGAAGAGGCTATGAAGCAAGAAGAATATGATGCATTGATGGAGAATGAGACATGGGATTTTGTTCCTAAACCAAATAGTCAAAAGATCATTGGATGCAAATGGGTCTACAAGACAAAGAGGTATGCAGATGGAAGTGTGTCTAGGTATAAATCTAGACTTGTTGTGAAAGGGTTTGCTCAGACATGTGGAATAGATTATGATGAGACCTATAGTCCTATGGCAAAGATGACAACCATTAGGACACTCATAGCTATTGCTGTATGTAAAGGGTTGAGATTATGTCAATTAGATGTGAAGAAAGCTTTTTTAAATGGTTATATTTCAGATGATGTTTTCATTCTCTATATGTTGTTGCACTACATTCTTACTGGTTATGAACTTTTCATCTTGATTTCTTTGTGTGTAAGTATCCATTTGATATACTTTCACTTTGGTTAGTTATATAAAAGCTTCAAGTATTGGTTCACTAGACCTTGAGATATGAAGCTCTTAATCTGTTTATGTCTGCCCATCTTCTTGTTCTTGAAAAGTCGGGGTGACCCCCTATACTTTTTAGAACCATTTCTCATTGTGTGGTGGAGCTAAATTCATCAAATAACTTGCTTTAGTTAGTTGTACATTTAATTAGATTTGTGCAAAAGCTCTCTTGTCAAATCATACTAGGTTTTGAGATCTAAGTATATTTTGGTGACCTTCTCATCCCAAAAAAGAAGGTTTCTCTTAATCCTTGTCAAGTAGAAATTCTTTGTTTTGATGCAAACATTTGGAAATGATTTTCAAAGGTACTTGATGGTTCCTTATGCATTTTTGGGAAGCTAAGCAGTTTTACTAAGCATTCTTGGAGTTACATTGGTTGGTGTAGAGTTGGTTTGTTGCCACACCAACTCATCTCTACACACCTATTCCATTACCTCTTCATAGTGGTATCAAAGCAACTAAGAATCATGGGTAATGGATTCCCCTTATCCATTGACAAATAAGATTGAGGTAATTATTCAACATGGTCACTTAGAATGGAAGCATATCTACAAGGAAGGTACCTCTATAGTTCCATATCTAGAGATGAGATATTCTACTCAGAAGAAAGGGCCAACCAACACAAGAGGAGGAGGAAAGGTTGAATGTGTGGTGCTCAAAGGATGCTTTAGCAACGTCATAGATTCTTAAATCTATCTCTAACTTTTTATTCCCACACATTAGGAATTACAAGACATCACAAGAAACATGGAATTCTCTTGAAGCATTCTTCTCTTCAAGCACGAAGGCACGCAAGAATCAATTACGAATGGAATCCACAACACTCAAGAAGATGCCCAAATAGAGTGTGATTGATTTTATCACCAAAATGGAAATTTGAGATCAACTTGGAAGCGTTGGAGAAGTCATTGATGAAGAACAAATAGTAAGGCAAGTAATCAATGGTATAAAGGCAAATGAAAAATGGGAAGCCTTCAGTAGAGCCATGGACCTCTACATGGACATGGAAGTTCTTGATTTCAACACACTCATGGGAAAATTGTTCACACATGAGGAAAAGCTCATGAATAGTGGAGATAAGAAAAAAGTTAATCAATCCTCTTCTCTCTATAATAGATAAGAATATAAGCAAGGATAACAAAGGCAAAGGCAAGAAGTCTGATGATGAAGGTAGTACCTCTCAAGCAGAATTTCTAGGCAAAGGTAGAGGCTTAAGAGTAAGAGGCAAAGGAGGTACAAAAGGTAGGGGAGATGCCAAGGCTCATCTCCATGTGCCATATGTGGTTTAACCAATCATATTATGGAGAATTGTTTCAAGAACCACGCAAGAGGCTATGTAAACTCAAGAGGAAGATTCAACAACTCTTATGGATACAATAACAACTCATACAACAACATAAACTATCAACGTGGATACAAAGGAAGGAGAGAATAATTCAACTATACAAATGACACAAATCAAGAAGACTCACTTCTTCTAATGAACATGACCATGAAGGAAGGTAAAGTAGATGAACATGTGTTTTGTATAGACTCTAGACGCTCATATCATGTAGCAAGAAATGTAGCTCCACTCTTAGGTTTGGAGGATCCAAGGAATTAGCATGAATTCCGAAAAGGAGATGACACAAGGCATCCAGTTGAGAAGATAGGAAATATGAAGACTTCAGATGGTAATATGAATTTACTAAGCAGAGTATTGTATGTGCAAACTATCACCAAGAATCTCATTAGCGTAGGACCAATTGTTGAGAAGTTATTGCATGTTAGACTCACTAAACATGGAGCTTTTGTTGAAGACCAACATCAAGGATTCAAGAAGATAGAAAGAGGAGAAAAATCAGGTAGATTTTTCACATTTGAACTCCAAGACACTAAAAATATTGCATTGTCCAATCATGGTAGCCAAACTCTATCAGAGTTGGAAATTATGCACAAAAGATTAGCTCACATAAGTGAAAGAGATCTCAAAAAAATAAATAGGGACTAGAGTATACTTGGAATACCAAATATATCTAAACAAAATATGATTTATAAATGTAGTGCTTGTCAATTTGGTAAGACGCACATGTAACCCTTCACCAAGAAAGGCTACATGCATGGAGATCTATTGGAATTGTTCCATACAAATTAATGGGGACCAAGCAAGGAGCCTTCAATATCTAGATTATTCATAGATACAAATATTATTAATAATTTGTATTATTCATGAAGTACAATATAGTCCTACTATAATAATCTATGAATAATACAAATTATTAATAATATTTGTATCTATGAATAATATTTCTATACAAATTATTAATAATAATTTGTATTATTCATGAAGTACAATATAGTCCTACTATAATAATCTATGAATAATACAAATTATGTATTATTCATAGATTATTATAGTAGGACTATATTGTACTTCATGAAGCATAAAGATGAAGTGGTTTCATGTTTCAAACAAGTAAAACCCTGAAGAGACTAAGGTCAAATGGAGGGGGAAAATATTTCTCCCATGATTTTGATTCTTACTTCCAATTGAGAGGAATCAAACAAGTAAAACCCTAAAGAGACTAAGGTCAAATGGAGGGGGAGAATATTTCTCCCATGATTTTGATTCTTACTTCCAATTGAGAGGAATCAAACACGTAAAACCCTAAAGAGACTAAGGTCAAATGGAGGGGGAGAATATTTCTCCCATTCTCTTGTGGAGAATCAAACAAGTAAAACCCTAAAGAGACTAAGGTCAAATGGAGGGGGAGAATATTTCTCCCATGATTTTGATTCTTACTTCCAATTGAGAGGAATCAAAAGGGAAATCAGTACCAGATATACTTCTAAGCAAAATGGAATGGCTAACAGAAGGAATAGAACAGTTATGGAGCTTGCAAGGTCAATGCTCAATGACTAGAAGCTACCCAACTAGTTGTGGGTAGAGGCAGTATCAAGAGCTACATACTTCATCAATAGATTTCCATCAAAGGCTTTGGAAGCACGAAACCATATGAAGCATGGAATGGAAGAATACCTAGCCTTGATCATTGAAGGATCTTTGGGTGCATAGAATATGCACACATACCTTCACAAATTAGAGTCAAGTTGGATTCAAAGGTAGAGAAATGCATCTTCTTTGGCTATGAGGTTAATGCGTAAGTTTATAGATTATACAATCTAAGAAACATAGGCTTCATTGTAAGTAGATATGTTTTGTTTGATGAAAACAAGTCATGGTTTGAAGATGATTACAAGAGAAACTTCCCTATGACCTAAGGAAGAATTTCCAATCTTATCAAAGAGGAATGAGCATACACTTGAAGCATGATGTGATTCTAATGATGAACAGAAGACTCAAAGGAGAGAAATCAATTCTTAGAACTCTAAGGTAAAGACAAAGTGCAAGAACTGTGAGATGTGGTAGAATCCTCTCAACAAACCATTAGAAGATCAAGGGGAGAGAAAAAAAGCCAGAAAAGTATGGATATGATACTTCATTAGTCACTAAACATTCAATATATATAGCATAGGACTCAAATTGTGAATAAACCCCATAATATGAAGAAGCAAAGGAGAAGCGAGAATGGATGAACGCTATGAAAGAAGAGATAGAAGCCTCACAAGAGAATCAAGCTTGGGAATCAGTACCCAAGACTCCATCTATGAAAGTCATAGGTTCAAGATGGATATATAAAATAAAGAAGAATTATGATGGTTCAATTAATAGGTATAAAGAAAGGCTAGTGGCCAAAGGATATGCACAAACACAAGGTATTTATTATGAAGAAACATTTTCAGCTATTGCAAAGATTCCTACCATTAGAGTACTTATGAGTGTTGAATCTTACAAGAATTGGAAGATTGATCAAATGGATGTAAAAAATTCTTTTCTGAATGGATGGATATCTAAGGAGATATATATGGCTCAACCTCCTTGATTTGAAGATCAATCTCCTTGATTTGAAGATCAATCATGTCCTAAATATGTATGCAGGTTGAAGAAAGCTTTGTATGGATAAGGAATTAAAGGTGAGCAATGCAAATCCTTCCCTCTTTATTAAGAGGAGGTATTTAGAGCTCATATACCTATATTTATATGGTGATGAAATAATCATTATAGGTAATGATGTGGAAGGAATCAAAAAGATCAACCTCCTAATGAAAGAAGAATTCAAAATCAGTGACCTTCGTTTGCTTACATAATTCTTAGGTTTGGAAGTGGTATATACAGAAGAGGTATATTTCTTACTCAGAGGAAGTACATCAAAGACATGCTTGTCAAATTCAAAATGGAGAATTCAAAAGCTATAGGCAATCCTATGGAGATGAACTTGAAATTGAATAATCAAGAAGGTGAGTAAATTGAGGATATCACTAGCTTTCAGAGTCTAATTGGAAGTTTGAATTATGCCACATTAACTAGAGTAGGCATTTTCTATGGAGTAAGTGTCTTAAGTCAAATCATGCATACTCCAAGGAGACCTCACATGGAAGTAGCCAAGAGAATCCTCAAATATTTGAAGGCTACAATCAATGAAGGTTTGTACTATCCTTACACATCTGATAAAGATATAAAACTATTCTATGATGTAGATTGGGCAAGATCTAAAGATTATAGGAGAAGCACATCTAAAACCTCATATTTGTAGGTACAAAGTTGAATTCTTGGTCCTCAAAGAATCAAACAACTATAGCACTCACATCAATAGAGGCCGAGTATAGAGGAATTCCAAATGCTACATAGCACGCAATGTGTATTAAGACCCTATACTCTAATTTAGGGCTAAAGTCTTCCACCACACATCTTTGAGATAATATTAGTTCTTTAAATTTTGTTGCCAACCCAATCTATCATGCCACAAATAAACATATAGAAGTACACTATCATCATGTCAGAGAAAATATTACAAGCAAGGAGATTTAACTTTCATATGTGTCAACACATAACAATGTGCAAATATGATGAAAAACGCATTGGAAGTTAAACACATTCAAATCAACAATTGGATTGCAAGAAGTCTTGAAGGCCTGAAGGCTTAAGCTTCTTAGGCTTGAGGGGGAGCCGTTGGTGTGGATAGCAAGCCTAAGAGGTTTGCTAAGCTTCAAGGACTACTCTCATTAATCACCCTAATCAAATATATTCACATGAACACATGCATGTGAATACTCAATGAGTATAATTGTATTTACTTTGATCATTTGTTAGGAACCTCAATACTCTAATGTGATGTATATGAATCCTAACCCTAGGTCCTAATCAAGGTAGGTGAGACCCCAAGCACCTAGAGAACCATGATATAGATGTCAAAAAGCTCACTTCATACATAATCACCCACTTCCTCCTTAGGAACAATCTCAACCTATATTCCTTCAAGAATTTTTTGCTAACTATGGAAAGAAGCACCTCTTGAGAGATTGTTCTAAGAATCCAACCCATATAAAAAATATTTCACCAATCAATTTCATTGGCGTGGTCATAGAATCCAATGGAAGTGTGAAAAATATAAGCCTAGAATAAATAGTGACTAGAGCATAGGTTCTACAACAAGCCACGAGTGTGAACCAGGAGAAGAAATCATAGGTTCATGAGTTAGAGAGTGTAACTATGAAAATAACAATAGCTTGGAAGGATAGCCAAGAAAGAATGAATTGAAAATAGGTGAGAATGATGAGTAAACCAAAAGAAAGCCTAAAGGAAATGAAAACAATACTGACTGGGATAGCATCCCAAACATACTCTCAAACACCACCACCATCTTAAGCACCTCATTGGATCCCACCATCCATTTCACCACCACCTAGAGCACGGTGGTTCCTAGCAGATCCTACTTTTGATGACTTGGATATGATGTTCAAGGCTTATCACGCTCAAATTCAGGAAGGGTCTAACATGGTGGAGCTAGAGAAGTGCTATCCTAGAGTAGACTTAGAGATGGAAAGGACCAAGCTTTGTGCTAAATGGTAGAACTAGCTCAAGCTATGTTCAATGTGGGCCATCTTTCAATCATACAAACTTTGTGAAGTCACAATTAAATTTGAAAGGACTACTACAGAGGTTAGAGCGATTGGTAGGAAAACCCAAACTTTGGCTACACATGAAGCTCGAAGTAGTGGAAGCAAAAGAGTAATCTTACCCCCTAAGAAAGCGTATGTTCCTGATTCTATGGATGAGACTCCCTTCCCCCATAAATCATTACTTTGAGGAGTTCTTAAGAGAAATTCAATGGAAGAAATGGAATCTATAGGAGTTGATGCAATCTATAGGATCAAAATCTTCATGGATGCATGAGGACACATACTTATGAATGTGTAAAGTTTCTGTGGAGGAAGATAAATGAATAAAGGATAGAAACTTTGGTACCAACGAGAACCCTAGATCTATTGAAGACCTATCCTATGCACTTATGGCATTCCCTAATGAGGAGATTGAACCCCATGGTTGGGCAAAAATCTTAGCAAATGAGGAGCTTTGGAACCCCCCCTGCCAACCATTGTGATGAAGATGGCTATGACATTTCAATTTTCACCATACACCTATTTATGCACTTGCATGTAAGCTTCTCCTTTGAAGTTTTAATTCCCTCCAAGATCAAATATAACTTCACGTTTCATTCTAGGACTAAAAGATAATTATCATCCCATAGTCCGATGTCCCATACCATCTTTCCTACATCAATTTGAGTATAAAATCTAGTGTCCCATACCACCCTATTTTATATTCACATTGATGTGTGGGTGATACTTATCCTGAATTCTAAACATCTCTTGATAGAGTACCTTCTCACTTTAATTCTTAAAAATAATTTTGAAGTTTTAGGCATTACTACTAACTAGATTTTTCTAGGTTTTGATTCCTTCACACCATCGTTTTGCAATCTGGTGCTTTTACTTTGGAAACATCCATTCTCATTGTTGAGGGTTTTCAAAAGAAAACCATTTATAATTCCAAGTACTTGAATTTAACAAATTCAAGTCTCATTGGTTATACTCAAACAATTTCTAGTGACAAGATTTGTTTACTTCTTGTCTTTAGATTTCTTTCTAACTAAAGCTTTAAGTAGATACCCTATCCAAGACTTTATAGGAATCTCTCTTCTGCTTAAGTCTAAGCATCCACTCATGCTTTTGGATGTCATCTTTAAGAAATCCCTTGAAGGATAGGTAAACTTTACATTGTACCTTCCACAAACTTACTTATCATTGTCACAGTTGCAGACTAAATACTTGGATCATTTACATTTTTCAGACTTGGAACAACTTACTTTTTTCACACTTTCCATTGGATAAATGGAAGAGTGAAAATTTCCCAAAAGGAACTTGATTGTAAATACTTGGGTAAACTTCAAAGTGGTTCGGATTGCAAGTTTTTCTACAAACATTGCGAAGCTTGATCAAGTCTTATTGACCTCCGAACAAGAATAAAGGCTCTCTTGAGCTATCAAAAGCTTCTTTGATTACTCACGGAATTTTAGAGATCTTTCCCTCAACTCAAGTCCAAGAATATGCTAATGCTTTTCAGCCTATAAAGATAAGAATCTCATCAATATTGATATAATTCTAGATTATAGCAACCATTGGAACTTAAATACCATTACAAGCGGTTTAGGACTTCTAGGGAACTACTTGCTGATGAACGAGCTTGAGGATGTCCATTCTCACCACTAGGGTGCAATTTATTCTTCCAATTCTTGGACTTCCTTCTAAGGAATCAACAACATGAGCAAATGGTTCACCTTGGGATCTTTTGCACTGTTGGAATGATATTTGAAACAAATTCTAGACTTTTAGACAATATTTTGTAGCTTTATTGCTTCAATTATATTCATTTCTTGAGTATCAAACTAAAGGATACATATAAACTTAGGTATGCTTTCCCATTCCTCATGAAAGTTGATCTTAAACTTTTATTTATGCGATATGTATTCCTATTTTTTGGGTTTGAAACAAACATTATTATCATTGGTCAATGTTTCAATGTTACTAGAGTACCTTAAACATATTTTGATATTCCACTATGATTGCATTGTTCAAACTACAAGCATCTTATAATAATTGAACCAATGGAAAATAATGTTACTATGAACACATCATTTTCTTCTTTCCCTAACCATCGAATAAGCTTTAATGATTTTCTCCTTTTTTCTAGAAAATATACTTGAAAAGAAATCGAAGCTTCCAACATGTGATAGCTTCTATCTTTAGAATAGTTTTTCAAAAGGAAATCTTCACATATTTGTCCTAATATATGTGTGAACTTTATGGCTTGTTTTGGGAAAAAGTTCATGGATCAATGAAGATCCCTTTCTTGGAACTCGTTGTATTCCCAAAAGAAAAATTCATCTTGAATATGATAGAAATAGCATTTAATTCAAGAGAAAACTAAAATATTTCATTTAAGTTCGTGTCTTCAGAAATTAATCTTAAAGATTGCTTGCTTAGGTTTCCCCTTGAAGTTAGAATCAACTTAAGTGAAACCACAAAGTAACTCTCTAATCCTTCTAAACGGAAGATTTCTTTCAAAGTTTCCATGTGTTAGTAGAGATGTAATCATGGAACCTAACATCCATCTATTGAAAGTCAAGTTCAATTGAATCTATATATTGAACTTGAAGTTCAATTTATGTTAAGTTCCATTACTCTTATTCTATTTCCATCATGTCTTGGGATAGAATCAAGTCAGATCATCCACTTCAAAGTGCTTACAAAATTAGGAAAACTTTTCTTAAGCTATCATCCTGCATGGATGCATGAGAAATTACACAAGCAAGTGTAAACTCTCTTTCTAAACTTGTCTTTATAATTGGCCTAAAACAAGTTCTTGGCACCCTTGGACATTTATAAACTAGGGAGGCAATTGAGAGGTAGCTCTTAAAGAGGTTTTGGAGTGGTAAAATTTGGAGACAAAGGCATAAGAGAAGATGTCTAGGCATGGCCAAAAATTGGATATGCTTCCCTTATCATTATGGAAAAAGTCACTAGTGTCATTAGAAAACATTATGAGCACCAGTTGGACATGACTCTCAGAAAGTATAGGGCCTCTCATACTTTTGGACTTAACTTGATTTTCAGCAAAACAAGTGAGTCTATCAAGGAGAATAGCAAAACGCAAAGGATCTAGATGGAAGCCCTTCTCCAGAGATGTTTTCGGCTTAATGGGATCTCAAAAGGCTTTTGTTGATATAAGGTTACATCTCCCGAGCTAACTTTTTAGGTATAGGTAGAAGCTCAATAGGAAGAGGTAGAGGAGGTACGCAAGGTAGGAAGAGAGCTCAGGGTTCCTCACCTTGTGACATATGTGGTCTATCAAATCACATCACATAGAGCTGTTTCAAAATTCCAAGGAATCTGAAAGGAAGAGGATATAATAGAGGTAGTTATGGAGCTCACATTGGAGAAAGAGCCTTGAAACAATTAGAGATCACATTGTACTTGGGCTACTCAATATCTCAAAGCAACACATAATATACAAATGTAGTGCATGTTAATCTAGAAAATAACACAAGCAACCATTCACTGAGAAAGGATACATACATGGAGACCTTCTAGATCTTGTCCACATAGATGTTTGGGTACCAAGCAAAGAAGCATCAATCTCAGGACCAAAGTATTATTTTTCATTTATAAATGATTGTAGCAAATGGACTATTTTGTACTTCATGAAGCATAAGGATGATGTGTACTCATGTTTTAAGAAATATTTAGCTCTTGTGGAGAATCAAATAGGCATAACCCTAAAGAGACTAAGGTTTGATGGATGGGGATAATATTTCTTCCATGAATTTGATTACTACCGAAAATATAAAGGAATCAAGAGAGAGATTACTACCAGGCATGCTCCTAAATAGAATGAAGTAGCAGAGAGGAGGAATGGGGCCATTGTTGAGGGAGCAAGATTCATGTTGAATGAGAAGAAGCTACCAAATTATTTATGGGCAGAGGCACCATCCACTGCCACATAATTGTTCACTAGATTACCTTCAAATGCATTGGATGGTATGACTCCCTATGAAGCTTGGAATGGAAGTAGACCAAGCTTGGATCATTGCACGATATCTTGCTGCATTTTTTATGCACATATAACATCACAAGTTAGATTTAAATTAGACCCTAAGCTAGAGAAGTGTGTATTTATAGGCTATGATCTTAATCAAAAGTTCATAGACTATTTAACCTTAGCAATCAAGATATCATAGTCACAGGAGATGTTTTGCTTGATGAGAATAAATCATGCTCTCAACAAACCATCAGAAGATCTACTAGAGAGAAGAAGAAGCCAGAAAGGTATGGCTATGATACATTTCTAGTGACTAAGCACTCTATCTATTTAGCATACAACTATAACTCTCTAGAGCCTTCATCTTATGAGGAGGCAAAGAGGAGAAACCAAAATGGATGAATGTTGCGAAAGATGAAATTGAAGCTTTGAAGGATAATTACACTGGGCAATCAGTGGACAAGACCCCAACCATGATAGTCATTGGATCTAGATGGATATACAAACTAAATAAGAAATCTGATGGAATCATAATAAAGTGAAGAAGATGTGAACAACATCTTCAATGGACTAACAAGAGTGATTGCACCAGGGAAACACCCCACAAATTTTGCTAGCCTTTAAGTTGGTTCAGATTCTTGGATGAAGGATTTGCCATACCATGATAGACTTTTTGATTTCGATGAGAGGGTGCTAGATAGCCATGAACTTCATATCCCATTGTAGCCATGTCCATGACAAGCACCACTTCTTGTTGAGGTTCACTTGATAATCATTATTTCCTCTCATATTCGGGAATTTTGTTAGGCAATTACCATTGTGCCATCTGAGACCACGCGGGTATGATGAGTCGTGCCCCATGAGAAGATGGACATTAGAGCGGTCCTAGGCAAGATGTTTACTTTGTAAAATATTCCATTCTTTAGAGGCAATGCTGATGCCAGGGTCAATATCCTCGAAGTTGATCCATTGGTTGGTGTCTTGTTTCTAGTGATGTTTCCATTTTGTGAAGCCCTTGTTCCATAACCTCTTGGCACTTCGAATGTTCTAAGATTCCACGTTCCTGATGCCATGGATGGAAAACTAGATAGAGTCATTCTATCTGATATCGGCCACCCACATGCAATCTTCATTGATTCTTATGAAGCTTTTGACTTTATTCCAAGTCTTCCATAGGCAGCACACAAGATTCGAGCCTTTCCGAAAAACTCGGATTTGGGGAAACAAAAGGGTTAGAATGTCAAGATTCTTCCGATTCAAAAATCCCACAAAAGTCAACACATTCTTGTTTCTGAAGATCAATTTAGCCCATGAAGCCTCCCCGTTGCACCAAGCATTAATCATCCATTTTGTCGCAATTTTGTTAGCCATGTGCACTTGATGCACTTTTCACGTCACCCAAAAAGAGAAATCCCATCACCCAAAAGTGAATTCATGTGCTACCTCTATTAATCATTATACTCATCTGTGGTGTTGTCAGCCGATGAAGTAGGGGTGGATTCCATTAGGGCACTTATTTCCGTTGAAAACCTTGAAGCTCCAAACCTGCAAGCTCGAACTATTTCTCTCACTAGGGAAAAGAATACTTTTTTGCGCATTTGTTTTGTAGTTTATGGAGTCAGTTTATAAAGTAGGGGTGGATTCCTTTTTGGCTTTTATTCTTTTGGGCTTTTATTTCCGATACTTTGGGTGTGAAGCCTTTTCTTTAAAAGTTAGCGTTGAAGAGTTTTTTATGGCTTAGAAAAAAAAAGAGAGGTAAAAAAATAAGTAAGTAAAGGAAAACGAACAAGAAAAAATGAGGCTTGAGTTCTTCCCCTATTAAGTTTAGAATTTTCCCTTTTAGGATCGCCTTTTGAGATGGCTTACGTGTTATGGGGTTTTAAAGTTTAAGGTTTTTAGCTTTGTCCTCTAATTTCATGGCCAAGGGCTCTCATTCATTGGTGGTGAGTAATGTGGGTCCATCAGTGGAGGATAAAACCTTTGATGCTTCTTTAGAGATTTTTTGTGTTAAGCCCCTAGTCGTCTCCCTTCAAACGGAGGAGATTTCGGCAAAAAAGGAGGTGACAAAGAGAACATGTCTCATTAGCCAATTATTTGGTCCTAAGCCCACCCAGAGTCCTTGTGAGATAGTTTCATAACCAGTGCTTTCCTCAAGGTTTGATTGTCAGCAAGTGTAAGTTCTTGCTAGCTAGCCACATGATTTTGGGCTTCAAAAATGACTAAATGGGCTTCCAACCTTCGCAAGTTGGCACCTCACAGATAAGCAGAACTACTTTATGCATTTTTAAATGGTTTCTTGAATTCGTTCCAAATAGTTCTAAGCCGCTTCGCTATCTGCTTTGGATTGGACTTCCAAACCTAAATTTTTTCCTATATGGGAAATTGCATCGCCCATCGGGTGGCCTCTCGCCTCAAGAGAAGACGTCATAGGTTTCATCTATGAAGGTGCAAAACACTTGTTCAATGCAAGATGGCACCTCCGGATTTGTGTCAAAGCATATCTAAAAAATGATCTGCCCCCCAAAATTTCCATATACATTGGAGAAGCTAAACCCGTCGAGCAAGAGATTATAAACAAGAACTTTCCAAATGCCTATTTTCATTGTGGATTGTAGGGACATAGAATAAAAGATTGTCCTTTGAGAAAGAAATCCAGTAAGAACCAGAAAAGTCAAGAAAAAGACAGTGTAATCAAGAACAAAGAAGCTTTACTGGCTCAAAGCATGTTGAAAGGTCATCCTAGACATGTTGAGAAAGGGAAGAAAACAAAAGTCATGGAGACCCCTAAAGGCTTCATGGAAGTGAGACGAAGAAGGAGAAGAATCCCTAAGGGGGTTATTTAGAGGAGTCCCTCTCACATAGATATAGAAACAAACATTTTTTGCAACCTCGAGAAGGATATCAATGACTTGGATTACCCATAGGGAATGAATCACTTTGACTATTGCAATGATTGCAAAACTCTAGAGGATTTCACTTGCAAGGAAGACAACTAAAAGGGATACACCACTAAAAAAGAGGATGGATTCACCAACAACAATGAAGATAACCAAGATAGCAAAAGCTCAATCATTGGTTCCACAATTCTCGAAAGGATATCGGACTCACTTTGGAGAAGACTTCTCAGAAAGGTAAACAACTAGTTGAGATACGGTGGAAAGGCTCCCTTAAGGGTAATTCCCCATAAAGAACCTAACCTCTGATAATGATATTCGTTTCGTTGAATGTTAGAGGGTTTCCTGACCCTCAAGAGCGACCATTATTGGTTAGTGGATCCATGATAAAAACATAGATCCAAAATTTTCTATCTTCAAGAAATCAGAATTGATGGGGAGCAACTACAAAAGAGACTAAAAAGTATTTCATCCTCCAATGTATTGCTCCCCACCTCGCACCCCAGGGAAAATGGTGGCTTGGCTATTGGCGTTAATAGCTTTTGGTATGCTAGTCTTGTGGATTCCCAAGTGGATTAGAACCATCGATGGATTGGTTCCTCCTTTGGGGGTCCTCTACAGTTCACCATTATCTCTGTGTATGCTTCCTCCCAATATCAACTCAGAAAGAATTGTCACTTGGCAATTGTTGGACTCTTTGGCTCTCAACTTCATTTTTAGTGGGGAGTTTAATATGGTGGAGGCTCTTTTTGACAAAATGGGGAATAAAGGAAGGGTGATTTATGGTCATGAGAGGGATGTCTAGGACCAAGTCAAACTCCACCTAGATCTTGTGGAGATCAAAGATGAGGCTGGGTTTTCTTGGTCAAATCTCTAGTCTAGAGTAGACCTGAGGAAAGCTAGACTTGATGGGAGCTATATTGCATCGAATACAACCAACAAGTGGGAAACCCCCTCCATCTCCCAGTATATGGACCTAGTTGTCTCGTATCAATACCCAGTTGTGCTCTCCTTCAAGCCAGTGACGACTCTCAAGAGAGCCTCTTGATTTCATGCCAATAACCCATACATGAAATAGGGAAGCACTCTACCCAAAAGGGAATATTAGAGAGGCTCGAGTGTATTCGACATGAAATCTAGGAACAATGTGAAGAGGCACTGGGGTGTTTGTAGAACCTACAAAGTGTCGTAGAGAAGTGTGTTTTCATGCTCAAGCTTGGCAAGATTCTAGGACACATAGTGTCAAAGAATGGAATTTGAAGGGATAAGGATAAAGGTAGAGCTATTGTCGAGTTAGCCATACCAAAGAATGTCAAGCAAGTGCAAGCTTTCCTAGGACATTGTGGCTATTACGAATGTTTTATCCCTATGTATGGAATCATTGCAAAGCCTTTGTACAATGTTCGAACTAATTTTGAGTGGATGGACAAATGCGAGAACTCTTTTACTGCGCTTAAGCGATGACTGTGCTCAACACCAATCTTGACTACACCTGATTTGAATAATCCATTCCATGTTCATGTGGATGCATCCAATGGTTCTATTGGGTATGTGCTAGCACAACCTATGGGTGAAGGTAACATGTATCTTTTGATAGCTTATGCAAGTAGGCAGTTAGATGTAGCTAAGAAAAATTACACCATGACACAACTAGAAGGATTAAGAATGGGATATGTAGTTAATAAGTTTAGACATTATTTTCTTGCAAATAAGTTTAAATTTTTTTTATAGACAATGAAGCACTACTCTGCCTAGTGATAAACCTTGCAATACTAGTAGATTAGTAAGATGGTTTCTCTTACTAATGGAATATGACTTTGAACTAGTTTTTAGGGAAGGTAAGACCCACCTTAAGACACATCTTTTGTCTAGAATAACTTTAGGAAAGTCCCTCCAAGGAGTGTCAGATGAACTTCCTCATGCTTACTTAATCAACCTTGAAGTAGTACCTAACTATATCAAAACCATCATGCCTATTATGACCTTTGGACCAAAACATTCTATACTTAGAGAAAAAGGTAATGAAGTGGTAATTGCAAATAGCACATGTAGGTGGAGTGAAGCAACATCATTCTAAACATCAAACCCTCTACACTCTATGAATATAAGGCATAGATTGGCCAACCATGGAAGTAGATGTCCATTGGCTGAGTAAGGATTGTCCAATCTATTGACATAGACCCCTTGTGGAACATGCTACTTTGTATGAAGTATCACCAATGCTCAATTGAAACAATCCTTTGATAGCCTTTCGGAGGATGAAAACCTTTCCTTAAGAGATGATGTTAGCTGGATGATGAATCTTAGAACAGGAGGCCTTAGATTACACTTTCCTTGGAAATAACTTATACAACTACGGAAGAGATGGATATCTTAGACTCTATGTCCATCAAAGTGAGTACTTTAAGATCTTAGAAACTACCCACCAAGGTATGGAAAGTGGACACTTGGGACTAGATAGGGTGATCAAAGCACTATTATTTGCAGGTTTGTGTTGGTTGACCCTTCACATGAATGCTCATACCTATGTGAAGTGGTGTGACACATGCCAATGCACTCAATATTTGATACACAAGGATGAAATGCCATTGAGACCCATGATGGAAGGAAGTGCATTCCCTAAGTGGGGAATATAATTTTTTGGTCCCATTAATCCCCCAACTAAGAGCTCACATGTTGAATATATTATTGTTGCCATAGATTACCTAACTAAATGGGTAGAAGGAAAATCCACCAAGAAGAATGATGTACAAATTAGAACCAGGTTTTTGTTCCGAAATGTATTTATGAGATATGGTCTGCCAAAAGAATTGGTTAGTGATTGTGGTTACCCAATTCTTGAATGAGGTCATTGAATACTTGTTACAAGAATTCATGGTGACTCAAAAGAAGTTTGCCCCATACCACCCACAAGCAAAAGGACAGGTGGAAAGCATGAATAAGATCCTATGCATTGTCCTAATAAAGTTAATGAACAATAAATGCTCTGATTGGGAAAAAACAATTGCATCATGTTGTTTGGACTTATAAAGTGACCTATAAAGCGGTACTCAATACCATACCCTTTCACACATGTTTGGGTAGAATGCAGTGTTACCTTTAGACTTCTTAATAACCACTTTTAAGGTAGCACAACAACATCAATGGATCGGCCATGAGCTCTATTCTAGAATTTTTGATTTAGAATGACTAAAAGAAACTCGTTTAAGAGCAACTACTGGGATCTATGTAGCCAAGAAGAGACAAAAAGCATAATTTGATGCACATGTAAAAGATAAGGGCTTGAAGGTCGAAGAGTTACTTTTGGTGTATACATTGAAGGACCATGCCAAGAAATAAAAAAAATCCTTGGCTATGGACCCATGATCATCAACAAAATCTCAACAAATGTTGCCCAACTAGCCACTCTAGAGGATGATGTACTGTTGGAGGAGATGGTGGACCCCTTCTAGAGATGAGATGATGTTGCAAATTCCTACTTCACACTAGCCAAAATTCAGTTGTGGAGTGCAAAGAAGACTTTTTGAGCTTTCCAAGAAGAACAAATAATCACCCAAGTACTTTGAAATGTGTTCATCAAATCATTGGATCAAAATAGATGAGTTGGAGTTTCCACAATGAACCAAAACTTGTAATTTTGGTCACTACACTTGCTCAAACAAATGAAAAATGCTCCTTCTCAGTTAGCAATTGAGTATAATCCTTCTAGGCATATCTAAAACTTTGATAGATAACTTTTGCAAGTTATTTCAGTTGAAATGATAGACCATGCTCAGAGAATGATGCTTAGCAAGTTAGAGATGCATCCTGACATTTTCGGCCACTAACAATATGCACACTAGTGAGCAGTGTTTTTCTCATAACTCAAGATTGCATGAAGCAATCAATATGAAACTTTGTAGAAAAACAAAATATAGTTTGATGAATCTATACCAACTTGAATCGCTGAAAATGATCAAGCATACACTGAGAAATAGAGCAGAGAAGTTCACTATTCTGAGTGGTACATGACAGAGAAGAGAGAGTGAAATATAATCAACATGTATATTAATGCACATAGATTTCAATGACATTGGCAACACATAATTGCACAATGTGAGGGTATTGATAGAGCTATGATGTGAGCTCAATATCAACATAAAATCTCTCTAAAAAAATCTTCCAATTGGGTTGCTACAACACGACTTTTGACGTCCTCTTTTATAGCTAAAGTTGGAGCAAACTTTTGAATTTTGAACTTCAAGTTCTACCAATGAGTGTTCCTAATAATTAGGACCTCATTCTCCATCTAAATCACCAACTTAGTTGAGAAAAGATTCTCCTAACAACTCGTGATTGAAGTGATTCCATATGTGAACTTTTACAATTAGTAAAAAGTCAATCTTTACAAGAGATCACTCATGTGCTAATACATGAATGTACATATGATCCTTAGGATAAATGATAAAGCATCTAGGCTTGGAGTAATTGCACCAACATGTACTACCTAGCTACATCAATGGACGGAGAGTGAAACTATATCAAGAACCCCTAATGGAAGAAATATTGAGTTGACCCAAGACAACAAGGAAGCCCAAGGAAGAAGAAAGATGAATTCAAGAAGAAGTTCAAATAGAAGCTTTACAGTGCATCTAGTGGATAAAGTTGAGAGGAAAAGGTAGAGATCAACCTAGGTAGGATATTCATGGGGTGCCAAGATATCAGATGGCTATGTGCCAAAGGATGAGTGTTAGTCATCATAGAATAATTGACAAACGTCATTTTCTAGCCTTAGGAGTAGGACATGGCAAGAACGTGAGGACTATAAAAGCCTTGATTGACTCAAGTGTAGCAACTAGTGTAGTTAGATGTTCTCATTGTCGGGACCTTCACTTAAGCATCAATCCTATTGAAGCCTATCTCATAGGACTGGGAGGTGTGGAAACCCCTTGCCCAGGCAAGGTGGATCTTCTCATCTCCATTCAAGATGCCCATATGACAATTAAAGTGCTCGTGTGTCAAGATGAGGACCTCATGAAACCTCTTATCTTGGATCAAGATCAGATCTATGACCATTTGGTAAAGTTAAATCTAAGAAGTAGACTTCTTCAGGTTTGGTTGAACCAACAATGTATCACAGTTGAACTAGCAATTCATGCACTCAATGAACTAGGAAAGGCACCAACTCGTGGTCCTTCTAAGAATACACATGAAGATAAAGATGCTATTCTTGTCCCAAGTTCTACTATGAAAAACAAGGCAAATCATGAAGGAATAGAAGCACTAAAGATGGAACCCTTCTTTTCCAAAGATTGTCTAGAAAAAACAATCTAGGAGACCCAAGAAGCTAATGAGAAAAAAATGAAATCTCACACCTAGGAACCAATTCAAAACAAGAAGACTCATGGAGTGAAGCAGATAGAGAGGGGCAATAGTGAGCAATCCTCTGCTCCCTTAGTAGGACCATTAAGTATGTACCAAATGAACGACATACTCTATGAAAACTAAAGCTGAATACTCTAGGAGTCAACCTCAAAGAATCATTTCTAGTTGGATACTTAAGAAATCAATGAAGGCAGCTCCCAAGGTGAGACAAATCTAGGTGCCTTTGACTTGCTTACATGCTCAAGTAGCTATGCATAAACTTCTAAGGTTAAATCGGTGCTCACAGTGGAGATAGAATACAACAATGTGTGGGGAGGGTATCACTTCTTCGTCACATAATTTGAGCACCTACCAAATGTAGAGGAGCTACGATGAGTTTGAGAGAAAATAGTTCGGCCAAAACATTTCAATGCCAAGCTACCAAATCTTGACTTCATGCATTGCTATTATCTCACTAACTCTTTGATGCCCAAAAAGGACCCCCATGCATCTAGTACCTTTGCCCTGAGGTGGGTTCTACCTTTCCTAACAACCACTTCAAAGTCAAATTCCATTAGTAAGAGAAACCATCTTACACTGCGTCCTGTATTGCTAGGTTTACTGACCAAATATAATAAAGCTTGATGATCAGTAAAAAAAACATGAACTTGCTGGCCAATAGATAGTGTCTAAACTTCTTCACTGGATATACCATGCCTAAACATTCTCGCTCAGTTGTGGTATAGTTTCGTTCAACGACGTTCAATTGCCTGTTAGCATATGCTATAGGCAAATCTAAATTTCCTTCACCTGTTGGTTGTGACAACACACATTCTATTGCATAATTGGATGCATCCACGTGTACATGGAATGGTTTATTCCAATCAGGAGTGGTCAATATTGGTGTTGTGTGCAAACGTCTCTTCAGTTAATTGAAGGAATTTTTGCATTAATCGTTCCACTCAAAGTTTGTTAGTAAGGCATAAAGAGGTTTGGCTATGATTGCATACATGTGGATGAATCTGCGATAATATCCATAATGGCCCATAAAGGCTTGTACCTCTTTAACGTTCCTTGCCTTGGGTAGCTCCCATATGGCTCTTATTTTGTCCTCATCCGATATTCCATTCTTAGAAACAATGTGACCTAAGATTTTACCTTGTCATACCATGAACACACACTTCTCTGGGTTCAAACACACTCGATAATCTCTACACTTGTTGAAGATCTATCTGCGCTCAAGGATGTGGTATCTTCTTTCTTGGGAATGAGCGCATAAATCATCCACATATACTTCTAAGCTCTTTCACAAGAACTCTTTGAAGACATGACACATGAGCGTTTGGAATGTTGCAAGTGCATTGGTGAGCCCAAATGGCATCACGCGGAATGCAAAGATTCTGTCGTGTTGATCTTCTTGGGCAATGGCTACTTGGTTGTAACCTGAAAATCCATCAAGGAAGCTATAAACTTCCTTGCCTGCAACACGCTCCAATAGATGTTCAATGATTGGAAATGGATAACTATCTCAAATCGTAGCAGCATTAACTTTTTTAAGATTAATGCACACTCACAACTTTCCATTCTTCTTGGGCACCATTACAATTAGGGACACCGATTCATTATGCTCAATTTCGTAGATAAATCTGGCTTCAATGAGCCTATCAATTTCTTCTTTTATTTTTGCAACGTAAGTGTAATTATATGTGTAGGGCTTTTGTTTGGTGGGTTTGGCATCAGTAGTCATGGGGATAGTATGAGAGCAAATTTTTGGATGTACTCCCTTCAAGTCTCTATAGTGCCACACAAACACATCCCTATATTCCCTTAACAAAGCTACAAGCTCTATTTCTTCTTTTGCACTTAGGTCTTCTCCTATGTACGTACATCTCTCTTCGTTCTCTTCAAAGGTTACAACAATCTTTTTGGTCTTTTCTTTATTATCATATGCTTCTCCTGTGGTGGCCTCTCTCTTAGGCATTCGTACCAAAATTTTCTGGTTTTCAACCATATTTCTTGAAATTTTCTGGTAAATGATTCCTCCTCTTCTTGTTTCACTGCTTTTGTTTTCTTTTTCTTTTGACCACCCTCACTTCCCTCCTTTGAAATTACAATTTTTATGCTTGTCAGGGGTTCTTCTTCTTTTTGGGTGAATACTCCTATGTCTTCTAGATAGTGCTTCTCTAAGTCAAAGTAAGTATCCATCAGAGTGGACTCTAGATCATCATCATTCTCTTCTTCTTCTATGACTTCACTAGGGTCACACTCTTCTAGCAAGGGCTGACACATGAACACTGAAATATCATAACCCTCCTCATCACAATGAGGTGTCCACTATTCCTCATTGACAGCTATGTCCATGGTGGCTAAGATTTTTGTCTAGCCATGAGGCTCAAATTCCTTATTTGGAAAGATCATTGGTGTGTAGGTTGGGTCTTTAACTGGTCTTTCTCCTTGAGAAGTTCCTTCCTCTCTCGCTTTTAGGCGTTTTTTCTCTTCCTCTACGACTTTGCACATCCACAAGTGAGTATCTTCATGCATCCAGGATGGATTAGAAGAAGTTCTAGAGTGAACACAGATTGAATCTTTTGGTGCCTTGTGGATAGGATTCCACTATAGGGGTGGTACATCTCTAAATGTGTAATCCTTTAGATTGACCTTGATTGTGACCCCTAAGTGCTGCAAGTACAAAGACTTGGTTCCCCAATCTTGTACTATTTGCAGTTGTCTTAGGAATGGTCTTCCTAGGATCATTTCATAGACATTTTTTTTACCAAACTCACATATGGCAAAATTGTGTTCAAACTCTACACCACAAGTGGTTAGAGTGATCCCTTCTAGAAATCCTATAAGTCTTTCAACATGGTCATCGGCCATTTGAAACTTCATTCTGGTTGGTCTTAATGTGCCACAAATGAATGGTGTCAAGTATAACCTGAGCTAATTCTACCATTTTCATGCACATTTTTGTCCGTTCAATCTTAAATATTGTTGGTGCAGGACAATCACCAATCGATGTTTTGACATGGAAATGAAGTCAAGGATTTGAGAAGAGAACAAGTTGTGAAGCATGAAAGAAGGACACATTCAGAATTTGGAAGATGTGTACACATATGTACATTATGTCAAAGATAGTTCACTTGTATCTTTGAGTAGTCATAAGCTTGTAAATTTTTGTCTATATATATACTTGGAAAATGTCTGGACAAGTATGAGAGAGAATGTAGAGCATGAGAATAGAGTAGAATTAGAAGTCATTAGACACTTATGAAGAAGTTAGAATAGCTCTCTCATCCAAATGTAATTTCTGTCAGAAATGAAGAGAAGTTGCACCCGATGTTTCTGTCCATTCTCCTTCTGTGCTTGATCATTTCAAGAATCCTTTTGTAGATGTCTAAGTCCATAGTTAATGAGTCTATGGTTAAAGTTTGAGAGCCTAATTGTAAACAGGCTGTGAGAATTATGAGTAGGAACATTCATATGTAAAAGAGTGTTCACAGTTTTTTGAAACATGTGCATTTTCGATGGTCAATGATTTGATCGTTTCTCACTACACAGATTAAATTTTTGCATGAGTGAGGACTCAAATCTAAGTTGAGAGATAAGCCATCTATGGCTAAAAGCATTTGTTTAAATGGGTTCTCGTTTTAGAGAACCATGTCTCAGAAGTTGCAGGTGTCAAAGTCGACTATGCAGAGAGACAATTTCAGACATAGGTAGATTGTTTGAATCATTTCTCATAATCTACTCAAGCTTTTGAAGTGTTTTACTTTGGAGGAGGTGCCCAATCACTAGCAAAACATTCTACAAAGTTTTATCAAAAACTTTACATGAATGATTAGTCAATGAGTGATTAAGGTGCAGCAGACTTTTCTAAGAAATGACTTTCTTCACAGTTAGCTAATTTCTTGATAATTTGGTGCTTGTCTTCCAAAATTGGTTGGAGTTTAAAGTTATTCTTGATATAGAGGTGGTCTAACATCAAGGATAGCTTGTTCTTTTGGAGATTAACACTGTCCATCAGTGGTATCAGAGCAGGAAGTATCAAACTTGAGGAAAGGAAGACTCCGACTGCTGTAGACATACAAAATTCAACATTTGAAGGTTCAAAAGGTGAAAGCTTGAGGACAAAGCTTGAGAAGGAGGTCATACGACACCAAGGAAGACAAAAGGAGTGTCATTCAAAGTAAAGGTAACCTTATACTTTATAAAGGTTGAAGAATTCAATATACAGGTGAAGAAAAGATGGGAGATTCTCTTCAGATAGAGAAATTGGAGAGAGAGAACTATCTTGCATGGTCAATGAGGATGGAAGCTCATCTAATGAGCAAAGACTTGATAGGTTATATTACAGGTGAAGAAGAAAAGCCTCAATTCAGAGATCCTAGTGTTCCAACTAGGGAGGAATTATCAGATTTGAAGAATTGGATGAAGAGAGATGCTCAAGCTAGGAGCATTATCTATATGGCAGTCAATGATTACTTGCTACCTCACATTAGAGGTCTTGAAAGTGCAAATGATATATGGAATGCTTTGGAGGAGCATTTCCAAAATACCACAAAGTCTAGGAAGGCATCCTTGTGGGCAAAATTTACTACATTCAAGAAGAAGGCCTCTCAATCCATCTCAGATTATGTAACCAGAATGAAGGACATTGCAGATGCATTAGGAGCTGTTGATGAAGACATTGAGGAGGATAAATTGGTAAGGCAAATCCTCACAGGTTTGAGAGGTGATGACAAATGGAAGCCAATCATTCTATCTACTGAATTATCACTTGATCATTTTACTCCTGACTTAAATCAGTTGCTAGGATATATGTTAACCTTTGAGCAAGATGTCAAAGGTGAAGGTGACAAGAGTACAGGCCATGCAATGTACTCAAAGGATAAGAAGAAAAATAGCAAAGGAAAACAACAAGAAAATGAAGATGAAGGCACAACTAGTCAAGCGAACTTCCTAAGAGGAAGAGGAGGTGGAAAAGGTAGAGGAAGAGGCAGGAATAATAAAGATGGAGTCAAAGCTTGCTGGATTTGTGGTAAGACAAATCACTTAGCTAATGATTGTTGGCATAATACTCAGAGTAATGGTGGATATAATCAGAACTTTAATTCAAGAGGAAGAGGTGGCAGAAATCAAAGAGGTAACTTCAGACGAAGAGGTAGTAGGGGTTACTTTGGAAGAAATGCAGGTAGAGGATTCCAAAGTCAACAATAAAATAATACCTACTACAATTATGCTTCAGATCAGAAGGAGGATTCAACATTGATAATGAATGCAACTTGTGAAAGGCAAAGTGAAGACCAAAGAGTCTTCTACATTGACTGAGGGTGTAGCAATCACCTGAGTGGTAACATAGCATTGATGACTGATTTGGAAAATAAGGTATCTAATCATGTTGTTCAAATAGGTGACAATACAAAGCATAATGTGAAGTCAATTGGATCAGTGAAGGCCAAGGATGGAAGTACTCTCTTGAGTAAGGTCTTGTATGTTCCCACAATTCCTAAGACTCTGATAAGTGTAGGACAAATTGCTGAAAAAGGTTATGAAGTTAGATTCACTAATGAAGGAGTGTTTGTGGAAGACCCTAGCAATGGGTATAAACAAATTGTTTCAGGGAAGAAAGAAGTAAGGTTGTTCACATTGAAGATTCAAGGTAATGTTGGTCATGCCTTTTTCACTTATGGAGGACATAAGATCTCTGAGTTAGATCTTTGGCACAAGAGGCTTGGACACTTCCATGAAAGAGGTATCAAAGATATGATTAACAATGGTTCAGTGCTTGGATTGCCTAATGTTGCAGGTCAACATATGACATACAGATGTGAGGCATGTCAAGTAGGTAAGGCTCATAAGCAATCTTAATCCAAGCATGGTTTCATGTATTCAGAGAAGCTTGAGTTGGTACACACAGATGTGTGGGGACCATCAAAGGATTTCAGTATCAATGGTTCAAGGTACTATGTGATTTATGTTGATGATGCTACCAGATGGATCACTATCTATGTGATCAAAGATAAGTCAGAAGTATTCAATACATTCAAACATTATCATGTGTATGCAGAAAGAATTACAGGTCATAAATTGAAGAGGCTAAGGTCAAATGGAGGGGGAGAGTATTTCTCTAATGAGTTCAGTGATTATTTGTGGAATGCAAGTATAAAAAGGGAAATCACTTGCAGGTACTCTCCTCAACAAAATGGTGTAGCAGAGAGACGAAATAGAACTCTTGTTGAGTTTGCAAGTTCAATGATGAAGGAGAAGAATTGCCCAAATTATTTGTGGGCTGAGGCTGTAAATACAGCTACTTATTTGGTCAATAGGCTACCATGTAAAGCTTTGCAGGGTATGACATCATATGAGGCATGGTGGGGTAAGAGACCTACCTTGGATCATTGCAAAATATTTGGATGTTTGGCATATGCATATGTGCCATCACAATTAAGACACAAGTTAGAACCTAATGCTGAAAAGTATGTATTCATTGGTTATGATGATAAGGAGATGGGTTATAGATTGTGGAGTCCATCCACAAAGCAATTCATTGTGTCCAAGGATGTTACATTTGATGAGCAAGGTACTTGGTATGCGGGTACAATCAATATTAATACAGGTGATGAAGAAGTTGTGAGTCAAAAGAAGGGCAAATCAAAGGTTCAGATATTTGATGAAGAGGAGAACAATGAAGTGCAGGTTGAAGTTGAAGAAATGCCAAGATTTGATCCTGAGTATGAAGAACCAGAAACCTCAAGGAGTGGAGAACTTAGAAGGTCATCAAGACACAAGTGGCAACCTACAAGGTATAGCTATGATACTTCTTTTTTGGCTACCAAAGATTATGCTTATATGATAAAGGCAGATGAAGACCCTTCCACATATGAAGAGGCAAAAGGTAAGGGAAATTGGGAGAAAGCTATGCAGGAAGAATAGGATGCATTAATGGAGAATCAGACATGGGATTTGGTTCCTAAACCAAATAGTCTGAAGATCATTGGATGCAAATGGGTCTACAAGACTAAGAGGTTTGCAGATGGAAGTGTATCTAGGTATAAAGCTAGACTTGTTGTGAAAGGGTTTGCTCAAACATATGGTATTGATTATGATGAGACCTATAGTCCTGTGGCAAAGATGACAACCATCAGGACACTAGCTATTGCTGCATGTAAAGGTTGGAAATTATGTCAATTAGATGTGAAGAATGCTTTTTTAAATGGTTACATTTCAGATGATGTTTTCATGGAGCAACCTCAAGGATTCAGAGATAAAAGGTATCCAGATCATGTATGTAAGCTCAAGAGAGCTTTGTATGGGTTGAAGCAGGCCCCAAGGGCATGGAATTATAGACTTCTAAAGTTCTTCAAAGAACTTGGATTTCAAGTATCTAAAGAAGATAGTAGCTTGCTTGTTAAAGCAAGTGATGATGGGTTCATTTACATGTGCGTATATGTTGATGATATAATTCTTACAGGTACAGATGAGAAAGGCATTCAAAGCCTAAAGAAGCAAATGGAGAAAGAGTTTAAAATCAGTGATTTGGGAGACTTGTCATATTTCTTGGGCATGGAGATTTCATACACTCAACATGGAGTGTGTGTGACAAAAAACTCATATTGTGATGGCTTGTCCTTGTCCCGGAGATGATGGGTGGGGACATTCAGGAATGAAATGGTCACCCTGACATCTAAAACATGGTCCTCTAGGGGCTTGTGGTCTCATTTGTCTCAATTGGGGCCTAGGGTTAGGATTTGTATACATGACATTGGAGTATTTGGGCTCCCAATTTTGTTCCATAGGTGGTGCCTGGTAGTGATAAGGATAGGTCTCATTATGCTCACGTGACTCTCTGTAATAAGCTTGTGGACTATCTTCATAGAATAGTCAAAATTTTGAGCATGATGGTCATTTTCTAAGACCAAAGGGGTCACTCACACCAATGCTCTATTACGGTTCTCTTCTACCCATGCATACTTAATTGGAATCACATTGGTAGGAGCTAGTGGTTGGTTTCCTAGGACTGGTTGTGGCCTATATGGTGCTTGGTATTGCTATTGTGGTCTATAATATGGCTGTTGGTATTGGTTATGATACCTACCTTGTTGGTAAGGTTGCTGATAAGTTTGCTTAACATCCTGCCTATTGTAAGGACAATCTTGAGCCGTATGGTTCGTGTATTTTCTCTCAATAGTGCAATATAGAGCATTCCTTTCTCTCACATTCTAGTTTTGCATTGGGCAAACGTTAGCCATGTGGTCCCCTCCACAAGTATAACATCGGTTCAATGAGGTGACTCTTGGTGTTTGTCTATTTTGAACTCGTAGCTTCTTGGCCACTTGCTCAGCTATGAAATCTATCTCAGTGGAGGTTCTGGAGGTATGACTAGTAGAACTATCATAATTCTGATAGAGTTTGGACAATTCTAACTCCTCATCAAAATTGTCTTCTATGTCAATACACATCCGCACACACTCTTCTATGGATTTAGCCTCTTTCAAGTACACATATGATCTTAACTTGGTGCTCAGTAAGCCATCTAAGAACAAGGCCACTTGTTTGTCCGGTGTGGGTAATTCAGGCATAGGGCATCTTTGTATGTACTGTCTGAGCCATCTTCTTGCAAGTCGCACTATTTCTTGGGGTGGTTGCTTGAAGCTATGGATCAAGGATGATGTAGTATGCCTGATACCACTCTTGGAAAATTCTACAATGAATTCCTATAGCAGTTGACCTATGTTCCGATAATTGCGACTATTTAGAGGTTGAAACCAAGCTAAGGCAATACCCTTGAGAGTCAAACCAAATGCCTGGAACTGTCTGAAAAAGTCCTCAACTTCATCGGCTCTTAACACTTGTTTGAATTTGGCTACATGATCATAAGGATCTCCTATCTCATCAAAGTATTTTTTCATTGTCTTGACCACTTGAGAGGGTCTAAGGGTCCTTGGGTACTCTTGGGGTCTAGGCGATGGAAAATCATGTTCATCTCTTTGATGCCTATGAGCTCTATGTCTCTCTCTTTCAGGTCTTTCATTTTCAAATCCTGATCTATCTCTACCCACATTGTGTGCAAAGCTTACCTCACGTCTCTCTCTTGTTCTTTCTCATTGGGCTCCATGAGCTTGAGATGATCCTGCTCCTTGGAAGCCATGGGAAACATTGGATCTTGGTGGAGGGAAAATCAATTCACCCCGCCAAGTGTATACATGCCTAGCATGCTCTATTACCAAGAACATTCTCTCTAATGTGTTATCCAAGTAGACAACTTTGCCTCGTACCTCCAGATCCTTGAACTCATAAATGGTGACTATTGGGCTGGGTTGATCTAGCTTGAATCACCAAAATGCTTCCTCCGTTTCTCTATTCAAAAATACTTCTATGCTTTTGTTGTCTTGAGGGATCCAATCTGGAGTGATCACTCTGGTAAAAATTGACTTAGCTCTAGGAGTCTTGGGTTCTTGTTCCACATCTCCTTGCTCTAGGTCTCCTATCTCATTCTCAAGAATGATATTTCCAAACACAGATGTCATGTCTTGTAAGTTAGTGACCACATACATAGTTACTTTCTTATCAATGTATGAACCCTCTTTGAACTTGACCACTGGGTATTCAAGTCCAAAGGGTTGATTTGGATTTTTGAGTTGGAGCACTGATCGCCTCTGGCCATCCTCATAGATGCGAGCATCTAATCGGTTGATTCGAATATATTCCAACTGTGTCTTATATGGAACTTCTCGTGTTTGTAGATAGGTAGTGCTTGAGCACCTACACGTTTCCCTATGCTAAAAGACATTTCTGAATCACTTGTGTCCAAACTTAGTATGTAAGGATAACCACTTAGTTGTTGTGACCAAGACTTAGTTGTATGGTTGACACTAGACTCAGAAGATCAAATGCTTTGTCTATCCTTGCCCAAGTGTCTACTAGATCTTAGGTTCATAAGCCTTGTCTTCTACTCCCAAAATTCCCCTTGGTATTGCTCAAAATCCTTTAGATCCCCCTTGATTTCTTAATCCCACCTGAGGGTCAACTTCAAATTAGTCTATTTGAAAATTAATGCATTATTCTCAAAAAAAAAAATTGCGCCCAAGTGAGATTCGAAAGGAGCTTTCCAACGAGCTATAGAGCTAAAAAAATGGGCTTTTGATGAAAAATTTATGTCAAATCAGGCTTTTGGGGGTCAAAACAGGCAAATAGGACCTCTCAAAGAATCGCGATTTTTTTTCAAATCAGGTAACCAGGTCGTGTTTTTTATCAACGAATTGTGATTCTCTCAAAATCCACTCCAAAGAATTGCAACTTTCTCAAAATATCCAAAGTAGAGAATTGCGAATTTATCAAATCTCTAAGTCTAGGAAATCGGAAATTTCTTCCAAATAATCGCAACTTTCTCAAATCACTATGTCCAAGAAATCACGAATTTGTTCTTGAGAATCGCGATTTTCTCAAGAATGCCCAAGGCCAAAGAATCGTGAATTTCTTGCAGAGAGTCGTGATTTTCTTGCAGAGAATCATGATTTTCTCAAAGACCCAAAGTCTAGGAAGTTGCGAGTTTCTTCGAAGAAATCGCGAATTTCTCAAATTTCGTTAAGTCCAAAGAATCGCAAATGTCTAGTACAGAATCACGAATTTCTTCTAGAGAATTGCGATTTTCTCAAAAATCTATAACTCTAGGAAATCACCAATTTTTTGCAAAAAATTGGGACTTTCTCAAGTCACTTAAGTCTAGGAAATTGCAAATTTCTTGCAGAGAATCGCGAATTTCTCAAAAGCACAAAGTCCAGGAAATCGCAAATTTCTTCCCAGACTATTACGACTTTCTCAAATCTAGAGAGTTGTGAATTTCTTCCAAAGAATCGCGATTATCTCAAGATGCACAAACCCAAAGAATCACGATTTTCTCCAAATGCTAACTCTAAAGAATCACGATTTGCTCAAAAATTTTTAGCCGGCCAAAATTTTTAGGCGGGAAATTTTTTTTGAATTTTCCAGAGAATCACAAATTTTTGAGAGAGTTGTGATTTCTGAGTTTTTAGGCAGGAATTTTGAATTTTTGCGCCGAGCCCCAAATGTGCAAAAAATCGTGAAAAGCACAAGCACATGCACTCTCAAGCACTTCCTAGCTCTTTCTTTCACTCCCACACATGAGAAATTATGTGCAAATGGTGAAAATGCACTCGAAAACGGAAAAAATATATGAAGATGAAGATGGTGATGATGAAGATGATGAAGAAGGAGAAAAAAAATCAGAAAAATAATAGAGAATGACTATTTTTTACCTCCCAACGTCGCAAATCTACGATCTTACTATCACAACGCTCATCCTCGAAGCTCTCTCCTCGGCAACGATGTGAAAAATTGGTGTAGCTCAAGCATAAGCACCACCTCCTTTACTTGTCAATGCACGGATATGTGAGGATTGGTATGAAGCCCATGAGCAAGTGAAGGCACAAGTGCATGAGTGAAAGCACACAAGCATGCACACACATACACACATGCGCACACGGTAAGAACAAAGAGTGGAAAAATGGAAAGCTTCTATTACAAAATACTCTCTTACAAAACTCAAATCTGCAACAAGGTAACTCTCTAACAAGCTAACCCCAAAAATGATCTCTCTAGTTCTTTTTATAGTTTCTTGACTAGTTTTGGCCCTATCTAGACCTAGTGTCTGGCCTAGTTAAAAATTAGGTTCTAGGGCTTATTTGAGGGCTCAAATGGACTCTAAAAATTATGAAAATTGGTAGGATGATACTTCTAATACTCCTCAAGCTCAAGGACTCATCTGCTTGAACAAAGTCGAGTTACAAAAAGGTGAAATGATATTTACAATGGTTTAAGTGATCAAAGTCACTTTTTTTGTAGGGGATTCTTCTAAAAATTTGACATATACTTCTTGGAGCTCCCTACTTGCTCCCTCTTCTTGTGTGTCCACTTTTCTGTTCTTGACCTTGAGTTCCAACATGAGTTGACATGGAAAGTGGTATTTCTCATCACTCAAAGCTTAATGCAAAATTCTCGTTTTGAAGCATGTTTTGGTAGTTTGTAATACATGACCGATTCAAGCGATTAGGATGATCCGACAAGCTCGGATTGCCCTACTCACTTGAATCGGTCATCTTCTCTAATCTCCTCTACACTAATATGACTAAACTTCATGCTCTACATATTTTGAATATCCCTTGAATTGGAATTTGCACCACGTTCTCCACCCTCTTTAATATTCCTAGTTATGTGCACCGTGGAGACTTTCTCATGCATACCTTGAGGTGAAACAAGCATGGAGAATTTCTAATGTGCACTTTGGATAGACTCAAATACTTTAATTGAAACTAGTTATTTAAAAGTATAAGTATTGTTCATCTAGAATTTACTCATATGCAAGTTCCTGTATAATCATTGCACAATTGAAACCTCATCAGAATGTAGAAATTAAACAAAAAAATGCCAATATGAATATAGTCCATAAAAAGGCATAATTGAAGTGATGTAATCAGTCACATTCTTAGTTACCATCCTGCAAAGAAAAATCAATGGAAGTATGAAAAAACTATTTGTCAATTTCCTTAATTCATCATTAGCAAACAACCCCTTTTTGGCCGTTTTTCACCCTAATGTGGTTTACATTTACAGTTAATGCACTTAGGCTTGCTTTATACACTAACACCTCCCTCTCAAACCTAATATTCTTCATTCTTTTGTCCTTCATTACTCTCTAAAGTCCAAGCATAGCTTTTAACCTATTTAGCTTTATTCCATCCAATGCCTTGGTCATCATATATGCACATTGTTGTTGACTGGATATATATGAGAATTCAATTTCCTTGCTTGTGATTTTCTCTCGTAAATAGTGATAGTGTATTTCTATGTGTTTGGTCCTAGCATGGTATATTGGATTCGCTAGAAGATAAAGCTAGATAATGATATCTCTAGAAATGTGAGGAGTAGAAGACTTGAGACCTGTCTGAGTAAAAGGTATTAATCCACATGCCTTCCTAAGTTGCATTGGTTAATCCTCTATATTTTGCTTTAGTTGATGAGAGAGAAATAGTAGGTTTCTTTTTGGATAACAATGAAACAAGCTTTGTACCTACAAAAGCAAGAAATCCTGATCTGCTTCCCCTATCATCTTTAGAACCTACCCAATCTGCATCAGAGAAGAGCTTTATGTCTATATTAGATGTTTATGGATAATATAGACCTTCATTAATGGTACCATTCAAATATTTGAGTATCCTCTTGGATTCTTCCATTTGAGGTCTCCCAAGAGTGTGCAGAAATTGACTCAGGATACTTACACTATAGTAAATGTGTACTCTAGTCAATGTGGCATAGTTCAAACTACCCATTAAACTCTGATAGCTTGTTATGTCTTCAATTGGATATCCTTCATGAGCAATTAACTTCAAATTCATCTCCATGGGTGCACTTGCAATCTTATAGTTCTTCATCTTGAACTTGGAAAGCATATCCTTGATGTATTTCCTTTCAATGGGATACATACTCTTCTTTGTGTACACAACTTGCAAGTATGTGAGTTGCCCTAGGTCACTCATCTTGAATTCTTCCTTCCTTTGTAGTTTGATCCTCTTAATGCCTTCACTATCATCTCCTCTCAGTGTTATATCATCTACATACACAAAGGCATATGAATTCTTCTTTATTCCTCTTGATGAAGAGTGATGCATCTAATTTGCTAACCATGAATCTTTTATCCTGCAAATAGGTGACAAGCCCATAATTCCAAGCCCTTGGGGCTTCCTTAAGACCATATAGGGTTTTCCTTAACTTGTGTTCAAGAAAGAGTGAATTTTCAAAACTAGGAAGTTGAGACATATATACTTCTTCAAATATCCATCCAATTAAAATGCATCCTACTTGTCTTATCTCCCTTTGCAATCTTCTTGAAGCCTTGCTATGGATCCTTTATATAGGCTCCATGCTTTGTGAACCTCACTTGCAACCCTTTATCCACAATATGAACTACACTTATAAGATTCTTTGTAATGGTTGGTACATAAAGAACTCTGCTTAGTACATTCACATAACCATTTGACATCTTCACATTTCGTATCTTCTCAATAGGATGTCTTGTGTAATTACATTTGGACTTCATGCTTTTTCTTTGGATCTTCAAAGTCTAAGAGTAGAGCTACTGCATTTCCAACCACATGGTTTGAGCATTAAGAATCTATATAGAATGCATGCTCAATAGACTTATCTTCCTGCATTGTCATATTTATAAGTAGAAGTGAATCCTCTTGAACTTGATCATCTATGTAATTGTTGTAGTCTCTCTTTGCTTTGTATTCTCCTTGATAGTTGTTGTTGTATCTATAAGAGTCGTTTTACTGGCCTCTTGAAGCTCCATAGCCTTCTCTCTTTTATCCTCTTCCTATCTGATTCCTTGCTTTCCTAAAGCAATCTTATGTGATATGATATGATAGAACACATATGGCACATGGTGATGCGCTTTGAGCTCTCCCTCTACCTTGTCTACCTCCTCTCCCTCTTCCTCTTGAACCTCTACCTCTTGAAAAATTAGATTGAGGGTTACTTCCTTCATCATTAGATTTCATACATTCTCCTTTTTTTCTTTGTCTTTGTATAGAGGGTAGAGGATTGCTTACCTTTTTGGTTATCAACCTGGCCTTATCTAGCTCCTCTTGCTCTTCTTCTTGAACCTCTACCTCCTACAAAATTAGATTGAGAGCTACTTCATTCATCATCAAATATCTTATCTTCTCTTTTGTTTTCCTTGCCTTTGTTCTTATGTGTATTGAGGTTTGAGGATTGGTTACCTTTTTGGTTCTCACAATTCTTCATGATCTTGGCTTCATGTGTGAAGAGTTGCCCCATGACTGTGTTGAAATTAGACACTTGCATATCCATGTAGAGATTCATGGTTGTGGTGAAGGCTTCGCGAGCTAGAGATTTTTTCCACATCCAATATACAACAAAAAATGATTGTCATCACTACACTCCATTTTTGGTAGAATAGAATGTGTTTTGTTTAAGACAAGGATTCCTGAAGCTTGAGGAGTAGTAGAAGAATCTATGTCTCAAATTTCATAATTTTTTGAGCCAGTTTGAGCCTTCAAATGAGCTAGAGAACCTAATTTTTAACGAGGATAATCACTTGGTTTGAATAGGGCCAAAGCTAGTAAAAAATATATGAAAAGAGCTAGACAAGTCATTTTTGGAGTTAGTTAGTTGGAGAGTGGACCTAAAATTGAGCACTGTAAACTTGTTTTGGATAATCAAAGATTCCATTGTTCTCCCTCTTCATCTTATCTTGTATACATGTATGTGTATATATATGTGTATGTTAGTGTGCCTTTCATCCATGCACTTGCATATTCACTTGCTCATGGCTTTCATACCATCCTCACATTTTTGTAGATTGAGAATTATGAGGTGGATGTCGTCACATCCACACTTCACATTGTGCTAGAGTGACACAAAATTTGGTGCCATTGTCGTGAAGCAAGCTTCAAGTACGTGTGTGTGATGGTAAGACATAGAGACTTGACATTGGAATCATAGCTAAATTTCTTATTTTTCCCTTTTTACCTTCTTCATCATCATCCCTACCATCCCTACTCGCCCCCAACCTCCATCCCCACCCTCGGAAAAAAAATCACCTTCATGGTCATATTTCCTCTTCTATGACATTCTCCTCATTTCATTATTGAGAATGAGAGAGAGAGAGAGAAAGCTTGTGCACATGTTTTTTTCTATTTTCTAGAGCTTTCTGGTAGATACCAACATTAGTAGGAGCAGTAACATCAATATGTATGACAACTCTATGCACAGACCCCAAGACAAAGAACTTTGTCTATCACCGTAGAAAAAAAGTGGAGTCTTTGCTAAAAACAATTACACCATAGTAGATTAGATCACTTGCACAATGCATTTTATCTATCCATTGTGATAGAAAATTTCATGAGAGAGTTTTTATCATTTGTCACTGATAGAACGTAGGCCAAATCCTACGATAGTTAGTGTCCATTGTGATAGGCTGATTCTATCCATCATCGACAAGACCATCATATGTGGTAGACTTAATTAATCTTGACGACGGCCATATTAAGACAAGAACTACATCCAAAAGAAACTAAAAAAAAGAAATGGATACTACAAAAGGACCTAGCAATGTAGTTTTACTTGAGAATTTGGGCCCATTAGCAAGGCATATGAACCTTAGGCCTCCTAGACACCTAGTACGGGATAGAGAGAGCATCAGGTCATCTGATGCTAGTTTCAATCACACCACTAGGTCATGGGCTCAATGGCTCAATGACTATCCGTACCTATTGAGCTTAGAGATGAGTGATTCCAAAATGTCATTTAGCATCGAAATACCCACAAGTAGTTCTGGGTTAGCCTACTTAAAGACCCTTGAAGGTCCCTTTAAGACTCAATTGGAATATATATGAACCAATCGACTATGTGCTAACATCTATGAGGATGGATTGAGAAGCTGAGTGGTGCAATTCAAAAACCCTGATCATACCTTCCAAATTGAGCATCCAATAGTCAAATTCAAAGAAGGTTCATACATTGATAAGCAAGGAACCATTTATGTGGTTACAAGCTTTCCTAATAGGATAGATGAATTTGGAATCATCATTCCTGAGTTAGAAATAGGAGACTTGGATCAAGAGAACATTGGGAAAGAACCTTGAACATGCTATGCTAAGTCAATGATGTCAAGGATAATCAGAGTGGATTTCTCAGGATAATAAGAGCTTAGATCTTTCTTTAACTACGGATGCTAACAAATCCTTCTCGAGAGTATAGCTAGATAAACCAAGTGAGGTGGTTAGAGTAATGATTTGTGAGTTCAAAGACTCAGATACCCTAGGGAAGGTAATCTACTTAGGTAACTATTCTGAGAGGATGTTTCTGGCCATGGAACATAGTAGACATGCCTACACTTGGAAGGGTGAATTGGTATTCCCTCCAATGAGATCTCATATGCCCTATAGTCATCATGGAGCAAGATCTTCCTATATTTTAGGTAATCACAAGGAGAAAACTAGAGATAGGCACAAATTAAGCTTTGTGAATCCCTTTGGAAAGATCAGGGTTAGAGACTGATAGAATGGAATAGAAGAGACCAAGAGGTCCAAGGCACCAAAGAGGTATGGATGAGTTTCCCCAACCTAGACCAATACAACACCAAGAACACTAAGACCTACTGAATTGGTAATGTCATGTAAAATTATTTTGATGGAAGGGGGGATACATAGGACCACGCAACTGAATTTAAACAAGTATTAATAGCTGAACAAGTTGATGATTTGTTCACTCAATACAATGCCTTTCATCCAACATTGAAGAACACTACCCTAATGTGGTTAAATATGGAGATGTAAGTTTTTTGAGAAAAATCCCGCTCTACGGGTGCATTGGGAATCGGTGTTGATATATTTAGGTAGTGATGTGTGTGAACACTCTAGGACCATCGGGGCACTTTTTTCCCTCATTAGGAGGTTTTTTTCCCCAGCTTTTATATACGCCTATTGCCCTAAAGAGCTAATTATCTTTGTACATTCTCTAGTAATACATTCAGTATTGTGTGTTGTGCTCAAAGCTTCTTCTTCTTCCTTGTGCTATTCACGTGCTTCCGTAGATGTCTAACTCCAACAATCGGTATCAGAGCAGGTCGCCACTTCATCTAGGGCATCATCAACACCTCTCCGATTGTAGTCTCAGAATCTGAGCTCGTTTCGGCCTCCGAATGCACTATCATAGTGCTTATGCAAGCTATTTTGTCTTTTTGTGCCAAAGGTATATACAAGTTGCCAAGTATAAGCATCCCGAAGTCTGCTACAGGTCTAGTAGAATTTGTCTGGGTAGTTCTATTCAACTTTTTGAGATACAATCAAGTCTCTACATCAAGGTATTTTAGTCATCGGCCATGGATAAAAGCAGTGATGTATTCCGTATGTTGGTTGTTGAGGATAAGTTGGATGGTACCAACTACCCATTATGGGCTTAGATGATGCAACACGTATGATGGAGAGTGTTAATCTCCAAAAGAAAAAGTTATCCTTGATGTTAGAGCACCTCTATATCAAGAATAACTCAAAACCTTTACAAATTTGGAGGATCAATACTCAATTATCAAAATCTTGAACAAACTGTGAAGAGAGTTAGTACTCAGAAAGTTTGCTGCACATAATTCACTCATTAACTGATCAAATGTGTAAAGTTTTTGCAAAAAATTGCACAAGGTGTTGGCTAATGTTTTTGCACCTTCTTCAAGTCAAATCATTCCAAAAGATTTAGTAGATCTTGAGAAATGATCTTCACAATTCACCTATGTCTAAAACTGAACTTTTCTATAGTCGACTTTGACACCTGTAACTTCTTAAGCATGGTTCTCTCAAACTACAACCTGTTTATTCAAATGCTTTTAGCCATAGGTAGCTTACCTTCCAACATAAAGAATGAGTGCTTAGTTGCTCAAAACTTTACTGTGTGGAAGTCGAACTGACCAAAACATTAGCATCGAATTTTGCACCTATTTCAGAAGAAACTCAACAATTCTTCACATACAAATGTTCCTACTGACAATTCCCTCAGCATGTTTACAATTAGGCTCTATAACTTTAACCATAGACTCATTAAATATGGAATTAGACATCTACAAAAGGATTCTTGAAATTATCAAGCACAGAAGGAGAACACTTAGAAATATGGGGCACAACATTTCTTCATTTCTAGAGAAAACTTACATCTTAATTATGAGAGAGTTATTCCTCACTTTCTCATGTGTCTAATCACCATTCTAACTTCCAATTCATTTCATCTCATGCTTTCTCATCTCTCTCATAATTTCCTTGACTTTTTACTTGTATATATAGGCATATATGTACAAGCTCATGACTATACAAAAGATATATGTGAGCTAACTACAAAGTAATGTACATATGTATACAAGTCTTCTTCTTCTAATCATGTACTATCTCCAAGCTTTAGAAGCCAATCTTTTCTTCATTCTTTGACTTCAAGTCTTTAACTAAAACATCAATTGATGGTTGAATTGCACCAACAACTCCCCCTCAATCATCAATTGAGGTTTTCTCTATCTTCTTTATACCTGCCATGTCTTTGAATCTATGTAGCTTTGGTCCATCCAAGCTTTTGGTTAGCATATCAGTTATCTGAAGAAATGATCACAAATGTGTATGATACTGAACATATGGTACATGTGAAGTGTAGAGGACTACTCCTTCATGAAGTGAGCACAAAGTGTGTGCAACAATGTAGCTCAATCTCCCTCGAATCAATGTCTCTCTACTCAGGACTAAGAGTAGGTACATTTATAGTCATATTGAATTTGAATTTGAATCTTCGTTCATTTAAAAGTGATCCTAAAGTTTAGGAATGATTCCTCTCACAAAATGAATCATGGATTTGCGCTTCCTATAATCAAAAGTTCCTCTTCTACTTTTAGCTTTTACAAATGATCAAAGTAAATACAATTTTACTCAATGAATATTCACAAGCATGTGTTCATGTGAACATATTTGAATAGGCTGATTAATGAGAGTAGTCCTTAAGGCTTAGCAAAGCTCTTGGGCTTGCTATCTTCACCAAGGCATCTCTCAATATATTTTCTAAATGTGTTTCTTGTGACCCTACCTTTCTCTTGCGGTGTTTGCTTAAAGCTATGAATCAAACAGGAAGCATTATGTCTAATGGCACTCTTAGAGAATGTCGTGATGAATGCTTCTAGCAATTGGTTGATATCCCTGAATTGACCTTGACAAAGAATTTGAAACCATGTCAAGGCTGTATTCTTTAAGGTCAAAACCAAAAGCATTGTATGAGTGAAAAAAATCATTGAAGTGATCAGATCTTAATACCTATCTAAAGTCTCCTATATGGTCATAAGGGTCTCTAGTGCCATCAAAGCAATTCTTCATTGATTTTATTAGTTGGGTAGGTCTCAAGATCCTAGGGTGTTCTCTTGGTCTAGGCAAGATGCCTGGTTCTCTTTGCCTCTCTTGATTGGCCTTGTCTGTCTCTAATCCCAATCCTTCTCTTCCGAAAGGGTTTGCAAAACTCACTTCTGGTTCCTCTCTGGTCTTCTCTTTATGAATACATGGGTTTTGAGAAGATCTAGCTCCATGTTGACCATGAGAACCATGCAATCTCAGTGGAGTTCACCCTCCCAAGTGTAGTCATGTCTACCATGTAACATTACCACAAACATCCTCTCAGAAGAGTTATCTAACTAGATTACTTTCCTAGGGATGTCAGGGTGTTTGACCTCATAAAGTGTTACTCTATCCACCTCACCTGGTTTGTCCGGCTTGAATCTCCAAAATGCTTTATATTTATCTCTATTGAAGAAAAGTTCTATGTTTTTATTTTCCTGAGAAATCCACTCTCATGTGATTATCCATGATAGGAGTGACTTACTAGAAGGTGCCCTAGCTCTTTTCCCTTGTTATCCTGGTTCAGTTCTCCTATTTCCAACTCACGGATGATGATTCCAAACTCATTAGTCCTATCGAGTAAGCTCATAACCACATACATGGTTCCATGCTTATTGATGTAGGATCCCTCTTTGAATTTGACCACTAGGTGTTCAATTCCTGTTGGTTCATATGTACTTTAAGTGAGTCTTATAGGGACGTTCAAGGGTTTGTAAATAAGCTATCTCTAAACTACTTGAGTGTCTTTCCATGTTAAAGGAAATTTTTGAATCACTAGTTTGTGAGGTCAATACCTAAGGATATTCACTTAGGTATGGAGCCAAGGATCTAGCTGTATGATTGACAATAGCTTTACATGACATGATGCTTTGTCTATCTCATCCTAGGTGTCTTCTTGATCTAAGGTTCATATGCCTTGATGATTAGCCCAATCACCCAAGTACAACTGCATTGCAATATTCATTTATAATAACCAATTGTTCATTTTAATTTGTTCTTGGAGTATTTCCTTGTGTTTAATGTGCACCATTAGGAATACTAAAGTTTTGTCATACTTGATGTTTTCTCGATCTGATTTTTTTTTCAATTAGGGTTTCCCTTGCTTTAGCTTATTCTATCCTTACACTTGAGAAATTAAATGCTCTCGAGCTTGGTCATGCCTATCGTAGCCCTAAATTAATCAAATTCACTATTTGTACTTAGCCTAAACTAGGAAATTGATTGAGGGCATTGAGAGTTCTTCCAACCTCATGCTTGATGCCTTTGTTGATTCTCAGTGGCCTAGAACATGTGCTCCCAACCATGACAAGTATTGTTACCTAGGTTAGAGATAGCACCAAATTTCTACAAAACCCCAAAAAGTTAGGCCAAAAATTGATAGAAAGTCAAAAACCTAAAAATTACCATTGTGCTTTATCTATCATGATGGATAGGTATCTATTGTGATGGACAAGTGTCTATCATGATGGAGAGGTGGTTGATGTGACAGACACATTTTTGTCATGATGGACATGTGTCTATTGCAATGGACAAGTGTTCATCGTGATGGAAAGGCCTGCCTATCATGATGGACACTGTTTGTCTATCACGATAGACAAGTGTCAGATGAATGTCATGGTGGACACAAAAAAGGGGATTTTTTGTTGATTTTCGTGATTTGTAATGCTTAGATGGTGTCATCTGTCATCCCTAACATGCAAATGCAAAATACTAAATGTTTCTATCTATCAAGACAGATAGAGTTCATCATCTTGTGCCACACGTAGATTTTTATCACACTTGCTGATATTGCTATTGTTGCTATTGAAGCTGAAACCTGCAAGGAAAGCTCACAAACACATATTACAAATATGCAAACAATTTCTTTTTTTCTCTCTCTCAAAAGCAAAATTAGGGAATGTATATCGAAGGTGGGGATATAAATAAAATGGTGCAGATGAAGATGCAAGGAGGTGGTAATGGAGATGAAAAAAAAAAGAAATTTGAACATTTTCCTACTTACCTATGATTCCAATGTCAAGACTCTATGTCTTACTGTCACATGCTCATCCTTGAATCTTGTTCTCTAGCAACAATGCCAAATTTGATGTCCCTTCTACACTGATAAGCACCAACATGAGGACATTTACCTCATAATTTTGAATTTGTGGAGAAGTGAGGATGGTATGATGACCATGAGCAAGTGGAATACACGTGTGAGTGAGAACCACACTAACATGCACACACATACACACACATCTGCATACAAGGCTAGACAAAGAGAGAGAATAATGGAATCTTTGATTATCCAAAACAATGGAATCTTTGATGTTCACCCTTCAACTAGTTGCCCTCAAAACTGAGCTTTCTAGCTTTTTTTATAGTTTTTTTTTACTAGCTTTGGTCTAGTTCAGACCTAGTATCTAGCGTAGTTAAAAATTAGGCTCCTAACCTAATTTGGAGTCTCAAATGAGCCCTAAAAATTATGAAAATTAATACATAGGTTATCCTAATACTCCTTAATCTCAAGGACTCATCTACTTCAACAAAATAGAGTTGAAAATAAAAAAAATGGGTATTTACAATGATAGGTATTGACAATAAACTCTGTTTATTGAAAGATTGATTTCGAAAAACTATAGCTAGGCCTATTCCTTGCCTTATCTATGTCGGCTTCTTTTTCTATTAAGTCCTCCTTGGTCTTCTCTTTAACTCTCCTCTCTTTGAATCCCTTGTCGCATGCTTGCTTCTTGGATTACTCCACCCTGATAGCTAACACTAGGCCTATTCTTTGCCTTATCTACATTTTCTTCCTTGTCTATTGAGTCCTCCTTGGTCTTCTCTTGGACTCTCTTATCTTTGACTCCCTTGTCGCATGCTTCCTTGTTCGCTTAGTCCATCCTGACTACTAACACCATGGAGCCTTCTTTATGAGCGTGGAGGACAAAAAGGAATTCAAGATAGGAAAGTGATCAAACACCACAATGTCTATGCATAGAGAAAATTGTTGGATCACCAAAGAGATTAATGAGATCCTAGGAAACATAGCACTTGTCAAGGTTTGAATTATGAAGATTGGTGGCCTCCTTGAAGGTTAGACCACAAGTAACCTTGGTAGTTATTTCATTCTATCAAGTCAAGTTTGAGAGGATCCCATCAAACAATTTTGTAACCATCAATTGAAAGACCTATATGCTCCCGATGATGACTCACTAATTCGACTGTATTAAAGTCACCCAAAAGCATTAACATTGCTATGGAGGGAATCAAAAGATTCCCATGTTTCAACTCTTTTAGGCGGAGTGTTCGGAGCATACACATATATCACCATGAAGGGGAGGGGTCCATTGTGATTGATCCCAACCCTCTTGTGATTGGGTTCCTAGATGAAGCTAGCAACAAACAAAGACCATATTTGATTGTATACATTAATTGCACCACGGCTACCCACAGAATGGACAGTAGAGAACCAACAATGAAAAGAAGAGATTCCCTTGAGTCTTTTCATAAGGACATTGCCTCCTATCTTCACCTCTTGGAGGTAGATGAAAGGAGGGTCGAGCTTATTGTCCTTCATCAAGTGAGCTAGCATCACCATGCTAGTGGGGTCCAAATTCCCCAAATGTTGAAGGAGAGAACTAACATTGTCAACATTGAAGGGGTTTTCAAGAGGGTGTTTTATCTTTGTTCTTGTTGGTACAACCTTTGGTGATTTGCCTCTATGATGGACCTCCAAGATGAGAAAGCCTACCATTAATGGTGCCCTTCCATGGGCAGGGAAGGATGATATTTTGTTCTCCTTTAGGCTGCATAACTTGGTGGCATAGGTATCTAGAAAAGTGGAACCAATAATGGAGCATTTTTTTGGAGTTTTCTTCTTTAGTGGTGGAATAACCTTTTGAGGAATTTTCCCCTTCCCAAGGTTCATATTCGTTAATCTAACTAAAGCCTCTGGGGAAATTCTACATGTTGACATCATTCTCTAGAGTTGAGGATTCTCACCGACACAACCATTCACATTTTTGCATCTTCATTAGGCTTCTTTTTTGCTTCCTTTTTACTTCGTTAAATTCATCCACCATCTCTTTGTCTTTTCCTTCTATAGTCTCTTCCATATCCTTTAAGTGATTCATCTCATTGGTTTCTATTCCAACCTAGGTCTGGTGAGTTTCTCGGTTTTACGTGTAGGATTCAATACTTCCCCTACTGTAGGCTTTGTGCTATTTTTGCTATTTTTGCCTTTTGGAAGAGGACATCTTTGATTCTATAGCCTAAAAATCCACAGTGGAAGTAAGCATTTGGCAAGTTCTTGCAGATGATTTCTTGTAGTTCCATCTCCAATGTTGATATTGATGACAGATGGGAGCTTAGAGTTGAGATCTTCTTCAACACACGCCTTAGGATGCCAATGCACATTCAAAAAGTAGGAAATATTCTCATAGATGGGACTTCTAACATTGGCTTTACTTGCCATTAGGCTATCCAACGGAGAAACACTCTCTTCAACAAAATTTTAAATGTAATAAGTATTAGGAGAGGTTCGATAGTTCCATGCAAAGAAGGAGTTTGGATGGATTGTTTTTTTGGGATGAACACCAACAACCACTTGAAGAGGTACATTGTGGTTCTTTGAATTTTCCAAGTACTAGTAATGAGAGCTTAGAATGATGTTTCCTTCATTTCAAAGACCAACAAACGTTGATATCCATAATAAGGAATTGACATTTGTTGACAACTCAGCCCCTAGGGAACCAATATTTTTTTCAGGAATCCTCTAAAGCTTTTGATAAGGGGCCTAGGGCCGAAAAGCTGACCCCTATTACGTTAGAGACTTTAGAGATAGTTTATTGATCCGCCAACGATTTTCTCATGCCCATAAATCATTTTTTCATGGTGTGATTTATACTAAATTTTTTTTGCTACTCACATGGGTCACCTTAACTTCATTTTCAGTCATATGAAAAATAAAGAAAACAAATAAAGGTTATAGTCACTTATTTAAATTATTAGATGGTATCTGAAATCCTGTTAGCTTGAAGATCACTAGTGTGAAGATTATAAAGGTACACATGTGAGATACAAATATGACATGCCTACACACACATGCATGCACACATGCGTACATACATACACACACATACATACATACATGCACGTATACATACATACATACATACATACATACATACATACATACATACATACATACATACATGCATGGATGCATACATACATACACACATACACAAACCTACATCATATACACATGAATACATACATGCAAAAATGCATACGTGGATACACACGCATGCCTATATACACACATATATACATGCATGCATATATCCCATACACATGCACATACATATGTATACATGACACATGCATACACACTCATGCACATACATGAATACATATCACACACACATGCATACATACACACATGCATACATACACATGATAGCATACACACATGCATATATCAAACACATACACATGCATACATATTCATCAGAGAGACACACATGCATATATCACACACACATACACATGCATACATATTCTTATTAGAGAGACATGCATACACACACATACATGCATACACACATGCACATACATACATACACATCATACTTGTCCCAATCATATCATTATGAGATGAATTTGAGGGAAGACCTGTAATAAAATCCATAGAAATTTATTCCCATGGTCCATTAGGTATGGGAAGTGGCATTAATAATCCAAATGCTTTACCATGATTTCTTTTCACAAGTTACACAAAATGCAATGGGAAACATATTGTGTAATATCCTTTCCCATATTTGGCCAAAAGAAGAATTCTTTACATGTAGAAATAGTACTTTGTATGCCCCTATGACCCTTATATAGTGGTTCATGCATCTCTTGCATGACAAATTCTTTAAAACCTTGGGTGATTCATAACTTGTGTTTGAAATACAAGAATCCATTATGAAAAGTGTAGTGATCCTCAGTAAATGTTGTAGAATTATTTAAAGCATTCCATGTTTGTGAAAATACAAATTAGATGCATAACTACAAATCATGTCATGAAATGAATGAATATGAACAACACAAATATTATTAATAGAAACAATATTTGTTTGTGGGGATGGGAAAAGGCTAACGGCATCAGCTACAACATTAGCTTTGCCAAGTTGATATTGAATAATAGGCTAAAAATTTTGTATGAATGAAGCCCATTTAATGTGTTTGTCAGAAATCAATTGTTGATTTAATAAATGCATAAAAGCTTGTTGGTTTGATTGTGGCTTCAGAACCCATGAGATAACGTTTCCAAATTTTTAAAGCATGCACAATAGCTAAAAGTTCCTTATCATATGTACTATAATTCTTTTTTGAAGGTTTAAGTTTCCTACTTTCAAATTCGATAGGATGATCATTTTGCATTAATAAAACACCTACACCTAAACCACTAGCATGTGTAACTAAATGGAAAGGTTGTGCAAAATCAAGTAATTGCAAAACAGGTGCATGAGAAAGTGCATGTTTGAGTTTCTCAAATGATTGTTGTTGTGCTAATCCCCACAAAAATTTTTATTTTTTCTTCAATAATCATGTGAGTGGGAGTGCTAAATAAGAAAATCCTTTTAGAAACTTTCGGTAAAAACTACCTAATCCAAGAGAAGAGCATACATCATTCACAGATTGAGGTACAAGCTATTCTTCAATTATTTCAATTTTCTTTGATCTACATGAATGCCTTGATTGGAAACAATATGGCCTAAATACTCTAATTCTTTTTGAAAGAAATAAATCTTTTCTCGATTGGCATAAAATGGGTCTTTGCGTAACAAATTAAATATTGTTGCTAAATGATTTTCATGGTCATTGTCATTCTCACTATAGACAAGTATATCATCAAAGAACACAAGAACAAAACCTTGGTATTCAAGAAAAATGTTATTCATCATGCATGCAAATGTAGTAGGTGCATTGGTGAGTCCAAAAGGCATTACCATTAATTCAAAGTGACCAGTTTGAGTTCTAAAGGCAATCTTATAAATGTCATTTTGTGTCATTCTTATCGGATGATACCGAGATTTAAGATCAATTTTACTGAAGACACGTGATCCACAAAGTTTACCTAGCAAATTATCTATCCTAGGAATAGGATATCTATTTTTAATTGTGACCTTATTGAGTGCTCTATAGTCCACATCCTATAAGTTTTTTTCTTCTTCTCTACTAAAAGAACAGGTGCTCCATAGAGAGAAGAACTACGCCTTATAAGTCCTTTGTGAAGTAAATCCTTAAAGCACCTTATAAGTCCTTTGTAAAGGTCCATGCTTATAAGGTGCTTTATGGGGAGGAGAACTAATAGGAATTAATTATATACTATGGTCAAGAGATCCCTTAGAAGGTGGTAGTTTAGAAGGAAAATCAGCCATAAAACAATCCTTATAGGAAGCCATCAATGATTTATGTGCATTAGGAAGTGTATGTGTGTAGTCACCTATATTATTAAAAAATAGAATACATGAATTGTAACCTTTCCTAAATGCATATTTTACTTGAGTATGACTAATTAATGGAAATGGTTGGAATTCATGCATTGCAAACAAATAAATATCTTGATTGTTAAACTTAAAACTCATTGTGTGTGTATGATAATCAATGCATGGATTATAATGATGATGAAAAGGCATACCAAGTATAACATCAAAGGACGACAAAGGAGAAATTAAGAATGTGCGTTCATGTTTGCATGAACCTATACAAATCCGAACATTATGCACTTCACTTGTAACATTATATCTATTTTGAAACGCAACCTCAACTTTATACATAGAAGGAAGTGGGTTTAATTGGGGATTTTTCACTAGTGTATGAGAAATAAAATCATGCGAACTACCATCATCATGTAATATATTAACAACTTTACCATTAATAGTACCTTGCATGCAAAGTAAAGAATGGATAGAAATTGTGTTACCCAAGGTACTTAGATCCTATTCCAATGCTTCTTCGGTCCAATCAAGTTGAATGTCTTCAGAAACCACCTCCATGTTTGAGCTCCAATAGGCTTCATGTCATTAGTTTGGAACCTACATTTAGCTTTAGTATGACCAAACTTACCACAATGCTAGCAAGTGATATGGTGCCTCTTTTGTTCAGCATCCATCATCATAGTTTGAAGGGTTGGAGGTTTGGTAGGGTGTAAGGGGGTTGTCTTGGGTATTGGTGAGAAATTGGATTGATTAGGGCATTGAAAAGTAGGTGGAACTTGAAACATAGGTGGGCGTTTAGAAGTAGGAGAAGAAAAAGTAGAAAAAGGACACTTGAAGGGAAAAGTGGGCTTGATTGGTTTTGGTCACTCACATTCTTGTTGTAAGTGAATGGACTTGTTGATGGATTAAAACTCTTTCTCAGCATCATGGGCAAAAGAAATAGCTTCATAGAGGGTACCCTACGTTGAGCTTAGCTTGGATTACAATCTCCAAACCATCTTCATATTTCCATTGCAAAGTATCTTCACGAATTTTTTTAAGCGAATGAATAAGTAACGGTCATTGCCAAAAACATTCAGTATAGGTAGACACAGTATCTCCATCTTTCCATCCAAAAGTTGTCCATGATTGATGTGTATGTAAGTGAAACTAAGGAGGAAGGAAGGACTCCTTGATCTTTTCTTGAAATGCTTTCCACATGCTGGGGTAGTCAGTGCTATGGTGCAAAACATTCCACCATAACTAGGCCTTACCCACCAACTAATTAGTTACAAATTTCACTTTTTAACTTTCAGAGTATGATTCATCAGAATAGAAATCATCAAACTGAGATAACCATGAAAGAACAAACTGACCATTTTTTCATCAATCAAATCGTGAAAACTGGAAATTTTTAGCACCAATCTTGGACTATGTGCCTTGCTCTTGAGCGATGATAATGGAGTTCACTACTCTAACTAGGGTATTGTCATCACTTTGTAGTTGTTGGAGTGCAACATCATGTTCCTTAATCTTGTTTTGGGCATGTTGGAGTTCATGCCGCAAAAGCTCTAATTCTTGCTCGATTGGTACCCCGAGTAGAGATGATGAATAAAAGTCACCACTATTATGGCTAGGGTCCATGGGCTTATGTAGAGAACCAAAACCTAGTTCTGGACCCGATAGCTGAGATGGATGCCCAATCACGAACGGAACAGACACCAAGAATCACAATTGGACATAGAAACCACCTTTGTAGATGCCTTTGCTCTCATACCACTGTTGACCTTTGGATCTTGTAAATGCATGAACATATAGGATAGTACAAAAACAAAATCTCACAAAAGTACTCAGAGAATAGAAAGAGACAAGAGACTTGACACCAGATTGGGTACAATCTCCCCCTACATACTTAGATGGAAGATTCTATCAAAGCATGTATATTTATAGGTATTTCTCATTATGTCCTGAATAGAAGATGCATGAGGGTGCTGCTTCAAAAATCATGCTTTGTTTTATTTACAAAATCGTGATTTTCTATTGTTGCTTTATTTAAAAAATCGTGATTTTTCTATTTTTACAAAACATCACTTTCTAAAGCAATCTATTATTTTTACAAAAATAACTAAAAATACTATTTTCTAAAAATAACGATCTTCTAAAAATATTCTTTTAAATATCTCCAAAAATGTTTGAATAAGTCCATGCACGTTCACACTCATGAATCTTCACCTGCGTAAATCAAAACACAAAGCACATTAAAACCCTCCAGACATTAAAATCCATTTAACATTCCATTATTCTGTAAAATATAACATTATCATTGTTTTCATGTAGAACAATTCTAATTCTCTCTTAGATGTAGATAAATTAATGTATTGATGATGAATCATCAACATTGAGCATGAGGGTTTTTTATAAAGAAATATTTGTTCAATATGCTTAGGAAGAATATTTAGTTCTTTTGTAAATCACATTACTTCTAAAGAATCAATTGCCCAAAAGCTAAATAGATTCCTTCTCAGTGTGGAATTATCACCTTTATACTCAGCTCAAAACCAATTGCCATCCAAAATAACCTATCAAAATATAAAAAGCAAAACTTTGGTATTAATAAATTTTATTCTAATATGTTGTCCATAAGCCTAGATGTTTATGTACATTCAGCCTTCACTAATAAATAAGTTATTAAAAGAGAAACAAATATAAATATATATGCAAGAATAGAATATAAGTAGATAAAATACTTTTCATTCACAACCTATCATTTACTCTCTTTGCTCATATGAGATTGGCAATTATTTACATAAGCTCATTGCATAGGAGTATATAGCCAATCTGTGAAAGAAGATATTTCTGTACTCTCATTAGTATCAAGATGACATCTATATCTTTTGATTCTTCATCTTCTACTTGGGAGATTTTGAAGCTCTTGATCATAATCATTAAGGAATTCTTGTGTTCATTTGCTATTATATGAAATAAAAGTAAAAATGTCACTTTTTCTTGCATTGTAAATTGAAATGGAACCTCCTTACCTAATAATATCTCATCTATCAATTTTGAAGAGCACTTGTTAGTCCATGCACATGGAGCTCCTTCATCAACTCTTTCAAGATATTCACTAAGATAATACATGCAGTCTTCAAGCATCCATCCCTCTGCTCTGGATCCCTCTAGATTTGCTAACCTTTAAATATGCCCATAGATCACTTGAACAAAAATATCCATTGAGTGCTTACAACTCCAACAATCTCTATTTTCCCACAAGATGGACCAATAAATGAGTCTTTTTCAATCTCTTTTGATGTAATCCATTAGACAAAGTAGCTCTTTTCATTCACGTTTCTTTTGTGGTATTGAGTCTTTTTCAATCTCTTTTGATGTAATCCAAGTATGATTAATCATAAATTAAATTATAAAGAGATCATTTTGTAATAAAAATATATCAAATAATCATATATATATATATATATATATATATATATATATATATGTGTGTGTGTGTGTATATATATATATATATATATATATATATATATATATATATATATATATATATATATATATATATATATATATATATATATATATATATATATATATATATATATATATATATATATATATATATATATATATATATATAGAGAGAGAGAGAGAGAGAGAGAGAGAGAGAGAGAGAGAGAGAGGAGAGAGAGAGAGAGAGAGAGAGAGAGAGAGAGAGAGAGAGAGAGAGAGAGAGAGAGAGAGAATTGTTGTAAGTGAGGTGGGCCTCAATAACAATATATTGCAAGTTTAGAAGATCTTCCAACACGTGAACCTTATCATACACAACTTAGTACTCAAAAAGATGATGAGTGAGAGATAGAGAGAGAATAGAAAATATCTTTCAAAGTGTATGGTAAGCTAGGATGCTCACCCACACTATCTATATTCCAATTTCAAATTAGAATATGTGAATATTATAGAGACTAACAATATCTGAATCTAGTCAAGAATAGGAACTGGATAGAAAAAATTGTGTGCCAAGAGGTATGAAGTCTGTGTGTGTGTGAGTGTGTGTGAGAATATGGAGAATATGAATAGTTTAGAACTGTTTTATAGCAAACCTGAATTCTCATTATCCCTTAAATCAGAAACTAGTGAACTAACAAGTATGAATATAAATAGACTTGTTACTCACAATAACTTAGCAACTGATGGTGATGGTAAGCTGACACAAACTCCTCCAAGTACTCCACATGTAGAAAACACCTCCTCCAAGTGTGTAAGATAACTTCCTCCAAGATGACCTCCTCCTTGCATTGAGCTAGTGCTCTAGCTTGAGCGTGAGAACATGACTTGACAATGAGCTTGGTTTCTCTTATATAACATTGGAGCTCTTGCAAAAACCACTCTATTTAGCTATGATAATTATGATCATTATCGGAATCACAAAGCTCTCCAAAAAAAATATATTGCCAAAGCTTAATGAGTGCAAAAATCCAAGTGAATTGCCATTTACACAAGCCAAGTTTTTTACTTGCTTTTTGTTAAAACTCACGGATAATCTACTTTTGCACTGCCAGGTCTTGAATCCGAGTGGCTTTGATCCAAGGCATTCGCCTTATCCAATGTGCCAAATACTTTTCTTGAGAAGGATCTATTTAAAACAAATCATATGATGGACATATTGACATTGTATCCAACAATCCCCCTTCAATGCCATAATGGTACTAGGTTTAATAACATACAAAACTTTTAATATCTCCAAATATCTCTCAACTAATTTCCACTCAATCTTGACCCTTCTGTGCATGAAACTCTATACTTAAGAAACTCCAACCTGAATGTTCGGATGTGTATTACATAGATATATCAAGCAACCAATTGCTTGACTATATAATGTAGCATCAAATGGTTTTGAATCTGCTTTCGATTGTAATGACATATTGATATCCATAGGTATCCGCAAAGACTTGGAATCTACCATCTCAAACTTTTCGAATAATTTCTCAATGTATTTCAATTGTGTCATGTAGATACACCTAAATATGAATTCAATCCCAAGATAATAATGCAGAATACCTAAATCATTTACATTAAATGTATGAGTAAATTCTGCTTTAAACAACTAAAGGTCTGAATCTTTGGGACCTGTGATAATCATATCACTTTGTAGTGAACCTTGAACACTAGTTGGTTCATTCTCATTTGAAGTAAGAGCTAAAACATTACGAACCTCAAAATGTTCTATATAATTTACCTGGTCTACTTGTTGTCTCCTTGTTTCTGACTTCTAGTTCTTCTAGTGTATTCCTTTATACCACTATCCTTCCATGTTTGATATAGCCACTTAGACATATTCTTGAAACATGGTGGAATCCTTTCTGGTTCTTTAGTATCTCTTTCTTCTCGAACTTTCGAAGCTTCTCCAACTTCATAACTTGAAGCTTCAAGAGGTACTAATGATGGACTAGGTACTCGTGTAGGTAATGACAATCTCTCTTCACTTGCATCTAGGGTTTGAGAAGGTTCATCACACCCTTGTATGGCTGAATATAAGAATCTAAATTCATTCTAAAAACTGCATAGTCATATGCTTTTTATGAATTCTAGAATCTCTTCCTTCTTATCATAGATCTAACTTTCTGCAATATATGCATTGCATAGGAATAGGATATCACTTGTATATAGAACATAGAATTTGTATACTTTGCTTTGAAGTGCATAATGAATAAAGATAGCTTTATTGACTTTTACATCAAGCTTACCATGATCCTTCTTCTCAATGTGAACATAAGCTAGGGAACCAAAAACTTTGAAATAACTCACATTGGGCTTCTTCCCATAATAATCTTCATAAGGTGCAATGAACTTCAAAGCTTTTGTGGAAGAATTATCCAGAATGTGATTAGCTATATGTAGTATATCAAACCAAAACCTCGGAGAAATATTTTTGGATGATGTCATACTATGCATCATCTCAACAAGTATCCTATTCTTTCTCTTTGCAACACCATACTCTTTTGGAGTGTCAGCAATAGTGAGTTGATGATAGATACCTTTGTCTTCAAGAAAAGACTTAAAGTCTTTAGAAATGTACACTCCTCCTCTATCACTGCTCAAAATATGGATCTTTGACTGAATTTCATTTTTTACCATAGCTAAGAACTTCTTAAAAGTATGAAAAACCTCTAACTTCATTTTAAGTCCATAAATCCATGAATATCTTGAGAAATCATCAATAAACATAAAAAGGTACCTGAAAACCTGAATGGAATATGTTCTCATTAGACCATTCACATCTAAATGTATAATCTACAACTTTGTTGTGGTTGTGATATATCCATGCTTCTTGAAAAGACGTTTATGAAGCTTTCCTTCAAGACATCCTCCACATGACTCTACATCATTTGGTAAAGGGAAAGTAGGAAAACTCTCTACCATACCTTGATCTTTGATATGATTGAGAGCTGTGTAACTGATATGACCAAATATAGCATGCCATAACTTCATATTCTCCTTAGGTGTAGTAGACCTAGAAACATTAGCGTGACTAATTTTTGATAACACAAGCATGCCACTTCTATTTTCACTTTGAAGTAGACAATGCTCCTCATTGGGTTGGAGGATCTGACATGAATCTTTCTTAAAAGTAACTTTATAATGATTTGATAAGAAAGTAGAGATAAAAAGAAAATTCTTCTTGATGTTTAGAACATAAAGAACATTAGAAATTGTGAAATTTGGACCTACTTTTGACTTTAGGTTCACTTCTCCAACACCTACATCGTCCAAATCATGACCATCCACAATGGACACTCCTCTACCTGAAGACTTAGAAAGAGAACAAAAAATACCTTTGTGCAACTTGTCATATGCTTAGTAGCTCTAGAATAAAAAATCCAAGGATTATTTGAGATTGCATTTAATGTTGATTGATCAAAAGCTACCTATTCAATAGTAACACATGCATATGAATCTACCTTTGAAGATTTAGGTTTTGGATAATCTTCAGTATTATTACTTGATGCTTTCTTCTTCTCATTGAAAATACTTGTTTTGCATTTCGCTATAAGATGAACTGGTTTCTTAAAATAGTGGCATACTCCTTTCTTAGAATCCGATGTAGTCAAAGACTTTTCTTTGGGTGTTGAGGAAGCATTAGGAAAAGGACTTGGGATTAGAAGGCTTACTTTCCTTCTTGGATTGCTGACTCTTCATCTCCTTCTTCTTATTTCCCTTCGATGATGATAGCATGGCTTCATCATTCGCTTCCATACTCTTTTGTTGACCTTCATCTTGAATTAACATGATCTATAGCTCTTCAAATGAAAGTTATCTATCTCTTATAAAGAGAGGAAAAGAAGTAACAAAGCACGATATGTAGGTGCAAGTGAGTTTAGAAGTGTATCTACCATCTCTTCATTTGAAATGTTGACTCCAATATTGAGTAACTGATCTCGTAAATCTTTAAGCTTCAGAATATGTGTCTAGACTGATTCACCAATTTTCATCCTTGTGTTGGCTAGTTGTCTCCTTAGATGAAGCTTTCCTAGCATGATTTTTTGCTCTCATAAAGATTCATTAACTACAACCAAGCCTGATGAGAGGTTCTAAATGACCTGATTTGGGGTATAATGTGCCTCTTAACTCTCATAGCCATGTATGAAAGTGCTAGAGCACCACTTGAATCCCATTTCGATTGCGCTTCACTAACATCCTATTGAGTAGAAATAGGAACAACGTGTCTTATAGAAGATGAAGCAACATCTTCTTTGACTTATCTTGACCTTGGGTAAGTGCCATTGAAAATATTCCACAAGTCCTTTGATACTAACAGATTCATCAGCATAAAACTTCACATTGGATAGCTAGACATTCCTTCAAGATTTTCTTCATTCTCAAGTCTATAGTCGCTCATCTTGTTAAGGGTGTATGTTAACTATGCTCTGATACCAAACGTTGTAATTGGGTTCAACCACAATAACAATAAATCACATGTTTATAGGATCTTCCAACACATCAACCATAGCATACACACCACAGTACTCAAAACGATGATGAGGGACAGATAGAGAGAGAATAGAAAAGATCTTTCAAAGTGTATGGTAATCTAGGATGCTCAACTACATTATCTATATTCCAGTGTCAACTTACAATGTGTGAATATTGTTGGGAAAGATGGATGGACACTCCAAGAAATGAGTTTGTACTGCTAATCCTTGCTTTGTACCAGCCCTCTTTCACTTCAGAGTTGATTTGTAGGCCCTTTTAGCTTTCCAATGACACTAGATAAGTGCCTATGTGCTCTGGAGATGATCCATGTAATGATTGATCCAAAATAGATAACTTCACAATTCACAAATCATCAAAAACCTTCTAATTTGGTTGACACACCTAATCCATGTAAAGCTCAGTGCTCCCATCATAGTGGCAATTAGAAAACTTCCTTATGGAGGTATCTAATTAGCTTAAAGAGATAATGATTCCAATTGGAATCACTTACAATGACTGACTATACATAGAGCAATGAATTTAGCACGTGTAGCATTACGTCCAATTTTTTAGGACTTAGGAGAATGACCAGTAACCACTTCAAGGCGCGTTTCTCCCAATCTATTGAATACAATGTCGTCAAAATTTTTCAACATGTAGTACACTTAGAGCTGATTCCAATAAGCCATAGAACATTGAAAATGATGGAGTAATGACTAAGATATGAGCAAGATAAGAACACAATTTTGAGTGACAATAACAAAGAGACCAACACATATAATCAATGATCTATTGTATTATATGACAATGTTGAACATGACAATTGGCATGATAATCAATGCCCAACGATAATGGGAAGTGTAGGCTATGGTGTGCGCCACACACTCTCTACAATGTGATCAATTAAGGCACAAGAATGGCAAGCTTATCCCACGAGTTGTTTACAATCATTTTATAGATGCTTTGATCAAATTTGAATTTGAATTCAAATTTGGCTCTCACTAAAAAAGGTGATCCATTAATCTAGGAAATATTGCTTCAAAGAAACTCGTACCAAGATATTCTCCTAACTCCACGAGTTTAGTGCTTTTACAAAAATTCTTCTAAGTCAAGTGACTTTTACAAAAGAAAATGGTAAAACCATAAGCAATAGTTCTTATGGGTCTTCAACATTTGTACATAAAGTCTTCTCATACCTAGCCAAGTGTGTAGGCTTGGCACTTGCCCCAACAGGTCCTCCTCAAGCCAAACATCTTGGCTTGGTCTCTTCATCAATCCTCTTGAATGTCGTGCAATCCAATCATAGATTTAAACCTGCAAAGTTTAGTATTGCCAAGTGCTTTGGTTAATAAGTCTGCACATTGCATATTAGTTGACACATATGCCAATTGAATTTTCTTGCTCAATAGCTTCTCTCTCACATAATGATAGTGAACCTCTATATGCTTGGTCCTAGCATGATAGATAGGATTTGCTGCAAGGTGTAGGGAACTTGTATTGTCTCCAAAAATCATTGGAGAGTTATCATGTAATCCCAAGTCTGCATATAGCAATCTAATCCATATGGCTTCTTGAGTAGCATTGGCTAGCCCTCTATATTCAGTCTCTGTTGAAGATAAAGCAATAGTAGGTTGCTTCTTGGAAGACCATGAAATAGGCTTGTCACCTGCAAAAGAGAGATAACGTGAGGTACTCCTCCTATCATCCTTGCAACCTGCCAAATCTGCATCTGAGTATATCTTGATGTCCAAATCTGAAGTATAAGGAAAATATAAACCTTGATTTTGGGTATCCTTAAGGTACTTCAAAATCCTCTTGGCATCTTCCAAGTGAGGTGTTCTAGGTTTGTGCATAAATTGACTTAAGACACTTACTCCATAAGCAATATCAATCCTTGTTAATGTAGCATAGTTTAGGCTTCCAACTATGCTTTGGTATCCTGCAACATTCTCAAGCACATCACCTTCATGAGCACTTAATTTTTGTTCACCTCCATAGGAGTACTAGCTACCATGGCATCCTACAAGTGAAAGTTCTTCAATATATCGTGTACATACTTTCTTTGAGTGATATAAATTCCAGAATTAGTATAGACTAATTCGTCCAAGGAAATACTTTAGTGACCCTAGATCATTGATTTTGAACTTCTGCATCATTTGATTCTTGATCTGTTTGATGTCGTTAGCATCATTACTTGTAAGTATGATATCATCAACATACACACATAATTATATCACCTCTGAATTACTTCTCTTAACAAACAGAGAAGTATCTGCTTTACTCATGATGAATCCTTGATCGTGAAGGTATGTTGTCAACCTATGGTTCCATGCCATAGGTAGCTGCTTCAATCCATAAAGAGATTTGTTCAGTTTACACACATAATTTACCTTGGTCGGATCCTCATAGCCAGGAGGTTGAGCCATGTAAAATTCCTCTGAAATCCAGCCATTAAGAAATGCATTTTTAACATCCAATTGGTACATTTTCCAATTCCTTGATGCAACCACACTTATCGATAGCCTGATAGTTGGCATTTTGGCCACAGGTGAGAAGGCTTCTTGATAATCAACTCCTTGGGTTTGTGCAAAACCCTTAGCCACAAGTATAGCTTATACCTATTTATTGATCCATTTGAATTTCTCTTGATTTTGTAGATCCATCTAGAACCAATTACCTTCGTAGAATCCTTCTTTGGCGCTAGCTTCCCAGTATCATTCTCCTTGAGTGCTTCAATTTCTTCATCCATAGCTTCCTTCCATTCTAGCTTGGTCTTTGCCTCTTCATATGATGATGGCTCTTCAATTGATAAGTCTTTGGCAAGATAAATAGAATTCTTAGTAACTAAAGAAGTTTCATACCCACATCTGATAGGCCTCTTGCTCTCCTTTTGTGATCTTCTGATTGCTTGGTTAGATGATTTAGGTATGTCCTCCGACTTCTTCATCTTGAATTTCCCTTTGGATTTCCATGCCTTGAATTCTTCTAGGTTTATTATGTCCTCATCATCTCATTTGATGTCTTCAATCTGATTTGGCTCTTCTTTGGCGAGACTTGGAAACTCCTCTTCCAAGTCATAAGGCAACTTTACTTTCCTACATTCACTTTCAAACCTAGAATCATTCTCATCAAAGACAACATCTCTACTAGCCATAAACCCTTTGTTGGATGGATTATAAAACCTGTATCCTTTCTTATTCAAGTCATACCCTATGAAGATGCACTTTTCTGCCTTAGGGTCAAACTCACCTCTGATTTGAGACACATCCAAATATCCTTCAATGATCAAGTTAAGGCCTTCTTTCATGCCATGGTTAATATGGGGTCATCCCATCAAGTGATTTAGATGGCAACCTGTTAACAAGATAAGTGGCAGTAGATACACTCTTTGCCCACAAATAATTAGGTAATTTTTTATCATTTAACATTGACCTAGCTGTTTCAACAATTAATCTATTTCTCCTCTCTGCCACTCCCGGTTTTGCTCAAGGGTATACCTTGTTGTGATTTCCCTTTTGATTCCTCTATCTTGCAAGAATGCATCAAACTCATTTGAGAAGTACTGAACTCCTCCATCTGACCTTAGTCTTTTTAGGCTTCTTCCTATTTGGTTTCGCACTAGTGCGAGATACTTCTTAAAGCAATTGAATACTTCATCTTTGTGCTTCATAAAATATACGATAGTACACCTACTGAAATCATCAATGAAAAATACATAATACCTTGATCCAGAAATTGAGGGATCCTTACTTGGTCCCCATACATCTGTATGGACAAGCTCCAAGTAGTCCTCATGCATGTAGCCTTTCTTGGAGAAGGGTAACCTGTGAGATTTTCCAAACTGACAAGCACCACACTTAAAGATCATGTGTTGCTTGGATACATTAGGTATCCCAAGCACATAGTGATCTCTACATATTTGCTTTAAGGTTCTCTCACCAATATGCCCTAATCTCCTATGTCAAATTTCAAGTCTTGACAATGTTTGATCCTTGTAGCTATAAAGTGCAAGAATCTTTGTATCTTCAAGTTCAAATGTAAATAACCTACCTATCTTTTCTCCCTTGGCAATTTTCTTGAATCCATGTTGGGGATCCTCCAAAAATGCTCCACATTTGTTGAACCTGACCTGCAAAAAATTTTGCACAATCTTCCCAATACTCATCAAATTCTTGGTGATTGTAGGTAAATATAGAACATTGCTCAACAGATTTCTATTTCCATGAAAGGTTTTCACATTTCCTACCTGTTTGTACCTGATGCTTTCCCCTAGGTTCTTCAAGGTTAGAGAAAAGAGCTACATTGCCTACCACATGGTTTGAGCATCCGGAGTCAATGTAGAAGAGATTTTCATCACTCATACCTTGCTTTGAAGTCATATTCATAATCAGAAGGGAATCCTCTTGTTCATGTGTATAATTGTTGTAGTCTTTCCTTGACTTGTATCCTCCTTGGTAGTTGTTGTAATTGTTGTTGTATCCTTGATGATGGTTGAATCTTCCTCTTGATTGAGTGTAGCCACCTCTTTGCAAACCTTTACCTCTCTGATTCTTGAAGTTCCTGTAACACTCATCTATAGTGTGATTTGATAAACCACAAATATTACATGGGGAAGAGTGGAAAGACCTCCCCCTACCTTTCTTACCTCCTCTGCCCCTACCTCTTAAGTTCCTACCTCTCCCTACATAGTTAGCTTGAGAAGTAGTACCTTCATCCTCAATTTTTTTTTTCTTTTCCCTTTCTCTTTAGACTTACCTTTATCTGTGTATAGAGAAAAAGAGTTATTACCTCTTGATGAATCTCGATTTTTGTTGAGCTTGGCTTCATGGGTAAAGAGTTGCCCCATGAGTGTGGTAAGATCTGGAATCTGCATGTCCATATACAAGTCCATGGCAGTTGTGAAAATCTCCCATTTGTCATCTACTTTGATACTATTGATTACTTGTCTTAAAATTTTCTCCTCTTCAATCTCCTCTCCTATGCTCGCCAATTGATCAGCCACATCCCTGACTTTGGTTACATACTCTGAGATGCTTTGCTTGGGATGGCAAGGCAAATTCCTATTTTTATTATGGTAGGCAAGGCCATAGTATCAAGGATTGCCGCTTGAGACAAAAAACCCTTGATCCCAATTCCTTGGTGGAGGATTTGCAACATTGGTCCACATTCCTTGGTGAAGGATTTTCCACATAAGAATTGTTTTTTTAATCTCGATGAGGGGATGCCAAAGGGAATGGAACTTAAAATCCCACTTAAAACTTGAGAAATCTAGACACTATCTCCTATTAAGCGTGGTATGAAGGTCCATGTTCTTCTTGATTATTGGAATTTTATCAAGATTGCTGCCATTGTGCCATCCAAGTCCCTCAACGTGAGGGAAGTCATGCCAAATAAGGAGGCGAGAACAAAGGTCTTTGTAGTCAAGAACAAAGATGTTCGTAGTCAAGAATATAACGTTTTCTTATTACTGCGTTACATTCAGCTAACATGTCTGTATTTTTCTCCATGAAGTTTCCACTTACGTAGCTTTCTCCCCCCTCTCTCTCTCTCTCTTTCTCTCTCTCTCTCTCTCTCTCTCTCTCTCTCCTCTACTCCGTCCTGTGCGAACCTACAATCAAAGATTTCAATTTGCGAGTGCCCTATCTTTAGCAAGATTCAAATGAGAAGTACATTTTGTATATTTCACTTTTCTATCATCTAATTGAGCCTTTCTGTTGCCATATCGCCTGTATCTGCTTCTGCTATCCTTTCTCTCTCCTTTTTTTTAACGCAAGTTTCTCGTGAAACGATTTGGTTACAAATGTCGGCATAAGTGAAAGAGAAAAAGAAAAGGCTTTTGTCAGCACATAATGCCATTCCAGCGAGCATCTCACATGGTAAGTGCGTCGTAGCACGCGTCCACGATACGAGTATTTGATGACCAGCTTCAATGTACAATGGCAAAAAACGAAAGAAAAAATCATGCTCTATCAGTTTTACTCATTGTCTGTCAAGACCTTGATACCTTGGAGTATGGAGATGGTGTACGTACTTTCTGTCAAGACCTTGATACCTTGGAGTATGGAGATGGTGTACGTACTTTCTATCAGGACCCTGATACCTTGGAAGTATGGAGATGGTGTACGTATGTCTTCTTGATCTTGCGCTGTCTCTTTTCGTATTTCTTTTTTCCACCACAACCGTTCGTCTTTTGGATCTTGCTCTGTCTCTTTTCCTGTTTGTTTTTGCCTCCACAACAGAGAAACTTACCAACAAGCAAAGTACAAAAGTCCCGAATCTCCACATGGGTAACATGATGCAGGTATGGTCTCTGGATGCCGAGGATGAGGCCATCCACATGTCCCCAAACAAATATACTCCTCAAAGCTAAAGCAACTCAATAAAAACTGTGAGTCTGGGACTAAGATTTCATCGGCCAACGCTTATCAGAAAACAGGCAAAAACATGCTAACATGCTCAACAAAATAGGCTACAACATGCTAACATGCTCAACAAAACAGTTTTGATCACATGCTCAACAGGAATATTTCTCACCTCAGAAGCGAATTTTAGTCTATTTCAAACCACTGGAATCGCCTCATATCCATTCTGATTTATTGATATCAACTCTACAATGCTTTTGATTTTCCGCTTTCCTCTTTGATATCACAGTGCATGGCCTTTGGGAGCCCGCTGTAGATCAAAACTTAGAAACAAAGATAATGGTAATAGACTAATTTAAAAATTAGCAAGACCACTCATGTGTAAACTACGCTGTGAGCAATGCTAAAACTGCAGTCCAGATCCGACAACCAAAGATATTGTGTTGTGGAGATTGTGTGTGTTTGCGTGTATTTATCTGTTTGTATCTATGTATTTGAACACAACCACGAGCGCAATACGAACACATTTGACCACAACCGCGAGCGTATGCGCACGTTATTGATGAACATCAAAACTGCACCAACGTGAAGTCTTTAGCTTAGAAGAAAGGTTGTTCCTATTCAAAAAGCATCATGATCATCAACATTCTTAGGAGAATGATCAATCGTCTATTTACAGAGAAATGAGGATTATAGCAAAAGAACAAATGAAGCCTCATAAACAACATCTAATTAGGTATCAAAAGAGAAGTGACTACCAGGTACTCTCCTCAACTGAATGGAATTGTTGAGAGAAGAAACAAGACATTGGTTGGATATTGAGAACAATGCTTGAAGCCAAGAAGGTGCCACAATATTATCTATGGGAAGAGGCTATTTCAATGGTTGTGTACCTTATTAATACATTGCCATGCAAATCACTTCAAGGTATGACTCCTTATGAAGCATGGTATGAAAGAAAACCTAACCTTGGACATTCCAAAGTGTCTAGTTGTTTAGCTTATGTTTATGTATCATGAGAACTAAGAGGTAACTTAGATGAAAGAGCAACAAAGGTAGTATTTATTGGATGTGGTTCAACTCATATGGGTTATAGGTTCTATAATCCTTCATCCGCGCAATTCACTTCAAGTAGGGATGCTGTGTTTGAAGAACATAGATCTTGGTATGATGAAGATAAACAAAAAGTAACTCTACCATATGGTCTTGAATTTGATTTCCATAAACTAGGAAGCAGGCATGATACATAGGTCCAAGATCCAAGAAGTGATATAGGTGATGAACATGATGAAAGGGAAAAGGATTTCAATCTATGGAAGTCAAGAGGCAAAGCAAAAATGCAATAGTGAGGAGAATGCTCCAAGAAAGCACCTAGAAGTTCAACAAGGGGTAGATTGTAGGAAAAGATTCCAATCACCTCAAACTACCAAGTTTGCCTGTATTCAAATTCAAATTCAAGAAGAAAAGTGCTAGATAGGTCCTTAAGGTTGTATATAAAGACTTCCAATGACTTGTAAAATACATGGAAGCAATATACATACTTCTTTGGCCATCATTGTCTTGTTCCTTCGTTTCTTTGCACCTTCTTCCTCAAATGTAGTCAACTTGTAGAGGTTGATGCTCTCTCTAAAGAGCTTCAAATCAAGTGATTAAGCATTCAATGGAAAGGTATTACTATCTAATTTATATGTAAATAATTTTCAGTCATGTGGTTCAATAGATTCAAAGAAATCACAGTTTTACAATCTTGGGATCATCTTCTGCACATCCTTTAAAATCAGATAACATCCAATTGGTGTTAAGGTTATTGCTCCTTCATAGGATGTTATAAATTAGGGGTTTTATGCATTATAGCAAGGCAAAACTATGTAGGAAGCCCCCTTAAGAGTAATATTTCCAATTTCAACTCTATTAGTTGCTCTCAATGTTTGAAGTCATAACTTCCACCCATATTTAGAAGGTTTTATGAGCTAATCAAAGTTCAAATCTTTTTTATTTCATCAACTTGTTCTTATTCATGTTCCAAAGTACCTACTGGATTTTATTGCACTCAAAGAAAGCCTAGAATGTCTATTTTACATATTCAAAGGGCTAGGGCTGGTCCTATGGTATTTTGCATGACCATCTTCACCATCTGACAACTCTAGTTCAAAGCCTCTCGAAGATTCTCCAACTTATTTCAGAAATGGCATTGAGTAAAATATAATTTAGAGGTTTTCACATCTAAATAACCTCAAATTAGTGTGAAGAGTTGATGGGATGAGTTTAGGTATGAGTTGGTTGTGCAACAAACCTGCTCTACACCAGCCAAGTTGACTCGGAGAATGCTTAGGAGTAAGAAAAACCTTCTATTTTGGGATGAGAAGGTCTTAGTATTTTGATCAGAGCTCACACCTAGTATGAATTGACCAAAGTGCATTTTCAAATATCTAATTGAAGTGTAGATTTAATAAAATCAAGTTTTTCATGAATATGGATCCACCAGATAGAAATTAATTTAACAAGTTGAATGGATCACCCCCATTTTTTAGGAACAAGAATATGTGTAGACATAGTCGGCTTCAGAGGTTCATATCTCAAGCTCTACGCAACCAATGATGCTACAACATGCTATGTAGATGCTCAACCCTCATATCTAACTACCCCAAGTCAATGTATAGCAAATGGATATGTACACAGTGAGAAATAGGCACCACAAGTTCACTTTGTACATGAGTCTACTGCAATAGCATGTAGAGAAGAGCTCACTCAATGTAATGATTCAAAATGTATATTGTGTTGCTCATATGACAAATTGAAAGTTTGGAGGACTACTCTTTCATGAAGGGAGCATAATTTATGCTCGAGCATGTAGCTCACTTTCACTCGAATAGGCATGCTTTCGTTGCGACTAGAGAGCTATGTATTTATGAATGTTCTCAAATTTGAACTTGGTAGATAGTTTAGCTAAAAGTGATCCTACATTTGGGGATGGTTTGAATTTGATTCCAATCAACTAAAGTCATGGAGTAGGCTCCCTAATATCATGATATTATTCTTTTACTTTGAGCTCTTACAAAGGATCATGGTAAATACACAATTTACTCTTGGGATATGCACAAGAATGGGTAGTCTATAAGTCAAATGCCAAGCCTTTAGGCTTGCCATTTATACCAATAGCTCCCCCTCAATCCTAAGAAGCTTGAGTATTCAATCCTTCAAGACTTCATGCAATCCAATCATTGATTTGAATCTCTTTAACTTACTTCCATCCAATGCCTCGGTCATCATATCTACACATTGTTGATGTTTTGACACATATGAAAGTTGAATATTCTTGCTTGTGATCTTTTCCTTGACATAACAATAATGTACTTCTATGTTTTTGGTCCTAGCATGATAAAAATTGGGTTAGTAGCAAGATTTATAGAATTAATATTATCTTCAAAGATGTGTGGAATAGAACAATTAAGCCCTAAATCAAGTTATAAGGTCCTAATCCACATTGCCTCTTGTGTAGCAATTGCAAATCCTCTATACTCAGCCTCTATTGATGATAGTGCTAGAGTTGGTTGCTTGTTGGAGGACCAAGAAATTAATTTTTGTATCTACAAAGGTGAGAAATGTAGAGGTGCTTCTCCTATCATCTTTAGAGCTTGCCCCATCTACATTAGAGAATATTTTGGTATGTATATAAGATGTGTAGGGATAGTACAATCCTTTATTGATTGTAACCTTAAAGTATTTGAGGGATCTATTATCTCCTTTCATATGAGGTTTCCTTGGAGTATGCATGAATTGACTTAATACACTAACTCCATAATAAATTTCCACTCTAGTTAGTGCGGAATAATTTAAACCTCCAACTAGACTTTGATAGCTTGTTATATCTTCAATTATCTCACCTTCATTAGAACTTATCTTTAGGTTCAGCTCCATAGGAGTACCTGCAACCTTTGAGTTCTCCATTTTGAATTTTGCAAGCATATCTTTGATGTACTTCGTCTGAGTAAGAAAGATACCTCTTTTTGTATACACTACTTCCAAACCTAAGAAGTATGTAAGCAAACCGAAGATCACTCAACTTTAATTCTTCTTTGATGTGAAGTTTGATCTTTTGATTCCTTCTACATCATTATGTGTTATGATTATGCTATCAACATATACACATTTGTATATGACCTTTGATTGTTTCCTCTTAATAAAGAGGGAAGGATTTTCCTTGCTCACATTGAATCCTTTATCCAACATTTAACTGACAAGACTATGATTCCAAGCCCTAGGGGCTTGCTTTAATCCATAGAGAGCTTTCCTCAACTTGCGCACATATTTAGGACATGATTGATCTTCAAAACTAGGAGGTTGAGCCATGTATACCCCCTATGATATCCATCCATTCGAAAAAGAATTTTTAGCATCCATTTGATTATTCTTCCAATTCTTGGAAGATGCTACACTCATGAGTAATCTAATAGTAGGCATCTTTGCAAGAGGTGAAAATGTTTCTTTATAATTAATACCTTGTCTTTGTGCATATCCTTTGGCCACTAGGCTTACTTTGTACTGATTCATAGAACCATCAAAATTATTCTTTACCTTTTATATCCACCTTTAACCCATGACTTTCATAGATGGAATCTTCGGTACCAATTCCAAAGTTTGATTCTCTTGTAAAGCTTCTATCTCTTCTTCCATAGCATTCATCCACCCAGACTTCTCCTTTGCTTCTTCATAAGTTGAAGGCTATTCATAGTTTGAGCCTTATGCTAGATATATTGAATGCTTATTGACTAAGGAAGTATCATATGCATACCTTTTTGGATTCCTTTTCCTTCTAGTTGATCTTCTAATGGTTTCTTGAGAGGATTCTATCGCATCTCTCAAATCTTGCACTTTTTCTTTGCCTTTAGAGTTCCAATAATTTGTTTCCATTCTTGGACTCTTCTGTTCATTATCACAATCACTTGATGCCTCAAGTGTATGTTCATTCATCCTTGATAATGTTGAAAAATCCTTCTCTAGGTCATAACAAAGCTTGATTTTCTTACAATCATTTTCAACCATGACATGTTTTCCTCAAATACAACATCTCTACTTACAATGAATTCTTTGTTTCTTTTATTGTATAATCTATAAACTTTCTGATTTTCATCGCCAATGAAAATGCATTTCTCTACCTTTAATTCCAACTTGCCTCTAATTTGTGAAGGTACATGTGCATATGCTATGCACCCAAAGATTGTGCAATGATCAAGGCTATGTCTTCTTCCATCCATGCTTCATATCCACCTCCTATTTGGACTTCATGCCTATTCCTTGGATCCTCCAAATCTAAGAGAAGATCTACATTTCTTACCACATGATTTGAGCATCCTCTATCTATACAAAATACATGTTCATCTATGTTACCTTCCTCCATAGTCATGTTCATCAAAAGAAGTTAGTCCTCTTGAATTTGAGCATTTCCATAGTTATTGTAGTCTCTTGTTCCTTTGTATCCACCTTGATAGTTTTTGTTCATCAAAAGAAGTTAGTCCTCTTGAATTTGAGCATTTCCATAGTTATTGTAGTCTCTTGTTCCTTTGTATCCACCTTGATAGTTTTTGTTGTTGTATGAGTTTTTATTGTATCCATTGAAGTTATTGAATCTTCCTCTTGAGTTTCCATAGCGTCCTTTCTTGTATCCTCTTCCTCTTAGGTTCCTTGGGTTCCTAAAACAGTTCTCAATAATGTGATTTATTAGACCACATATGGAACATGGAGATGGGCCTTCAGCTCTCCACCTACCTTGTCTACCTCCTCTACCTCTTCCTCTTGGGCCTCTACCTTTACCTACAAAGTTTGCTGGGGAGGTACTAACTTCATCCTCAAACTTCTTGCCTTTGCCTTTGTTATCCTTGCTTTCATTCTTATCTGTATAGAGACGAGAGGATTGATTTTCTTTTTTCTTGTCTCCATTCTTCATAAGCTTTGCCTCATGTGTGATCAATTTTCCCATGAGAGTGGTGAAGTCAAGAACTTGCACATCCATGTAGAGGTCCATGACTGTGGTGAAAGCTTCCCATTTTTCATATGCTTCTATACAATTGATGTTTGAGACAATCTCATATATTGTATGATCATATATTGTTCTGTATCTTATATAGAAAGTTTGCATGGTCGCATTGGTTAAGTCAACATTTTGTAAAAGCAAAGACCAGGGTTTGATTCCCATAGGTTGCAACAATGAACGCAAAGAGTTTTAGAAAAAACTCCTTGGGATAGCAACAACTCTATTCTCACGTAGCTTTTTTACATATTTTTTGCTTTTATGGTCACCCCACGATTTGGTTATTTTTCTTTTTTGAAGTGGTGCTTTTAGAGTTCATACAAAACTATATAAAGACACTATTGGATCATTGTTAAATCACTCAACAAGCTCAAGCTCTTGGAGAAGAACTTGGAGGAGGTGATCATTCTTCTCAAGCTAGGAGGAGATTTTGGAGGCCATCTTGGAGGAGGAGTTCTCACTCTTGGAGGAGTTTTGGTCTACATCTTAATGATTATCTAGAGGAGATTCTACGAGCTTACCATCAACATCTATTGTTGATTTACAGTGAGTAGTAAGTATATTTCGGTTCTTCCTTGCTAGGTCACTCGAATCTGATTTACGTTGATTAGAATTTGGGTTTATTGTAAAACAATTCTAAAGTGTTCATATTCTCCATTCTCTCTCTCTCTCTCACACACACACACACACTTCATACCTCTAAGGCACACAATCTGTTGTATCTAGTTCCTATTTCTGCCTAGATACAAATAAGTGGGAGTGGGCCACAATAATAATATATCACAGGTTTATAGGATCTTCCAACAATTGATTACATGCCTACAATGTCCTTCATTTTGGTGGAAAAATTAGTTACACTTTTCTTGGGCACCTTCTTGAGTGTGGTGAATCCCATCTATAATTGGTTTTTCCTTGCCTTCATGCTTGATGAGAACAATGCTTCAAGCGAATTCCATGTCTCTTGTGATGTATTGCAATTGATAGGGTGTGGAAGTAAAAACTCAGAGATAGAGTTAAGAATGTATGACATTGCTAAAGCATCCTTTGAGCACCATGCATTCAACCTCTCTTGCTCTTATTCTATTGGTTGGCCCTTGCTTTTGAGGCTTCACATCATGTCATCTCAAGATATATAACCACAGAGGTTCCTTCCTTGCAAATATGCTTCCATTCTTAATGACCATTATGAATAATTTCCCCGATCCAATTTTCAATGGATGAGGGGAATCCATCACCCATGATACTTAGTTTCTTTGATACCACTATGAAGAGGTGATGGGAGGAGTCCAAAGATGAGTTGGTGCTACAACAAACCTGCTCTACACCAGCCAAGGTGATTCCAAGAACTCTTAATAGACTTATTGATCTTCCTAAAAATGGATAAGCAACCATGAAGTCCTTCAAAACATTATTTCCAAATATTTGCATTAGAACAGATAACTCCTACTTTGCATGGAGTGAGAAAAGCCTTTTACTTTTCAATGAAAAGGTCTCAGTATTATAGTCAGAGCTCACAACCTAGTATGAGTTGATCAGAGAGATTCTTCACATATTTAAATGAAGTTTGTAGCTAATTAAAGCAAGTTATTTGATGATTTTAGCCATACCATATAATGCGAAATGAAGTTGACAAGTGTGGGGGTCACCTTGACTTTTCAAGAACAAGATGATGTGTAGACATAGTCAACTTCAGAGCTTCATTTCTCAATGTCTACTACATCCATGATGGTGAAATGTGATACAAAATGATAAACACTCATGTATAACTCACCCAAGTTAAATTATAGCAAATGGGTACTTACACACATAGAGATAGGCACAACATACTCATTATGTACATGAGTTTGCCATAGTAGCATGTAGAGAAGAACTCACTCAATGTAGTGATTCAAAATCTATATTGCATTGCACATACGATACATGGAAAGTATAGAGGACTGTCCTTCATAAAGTGAACATATTTTTCTCTCAAGAATGCAGCTCACTTTCACTAGAATAGGCATGCTTTTTCCCTACTTAGAGAGCTATGTATTTATACATGTTTTTCGAATTTGAACTTCGTAGATAGCTCACCTAAAAGTGATCCTACATTTAGGGATGGTTTAGATATGATTAGCATCATGTAAGTTCATGCAATCAACTCCCTAATATCATGAGATTTGTCTTCTAGTTTTATCTTTTACAAAGGATCATGGTAAATACAAGATGTACTCTTGGGTATTCGAAAGAATGGGTTCTCATGATCAAGCCTATGTGAGATGAATTTATGAGAGTAATTCATAAGTCAAATGTCCAGCTTTTAGGCTTGCCATTTACACCAAAAACTAGTTATCTTAACCTTGGAAAGGGCTTGCACATTTTGAATAAATCTAAGGTATCCGGTTTCTTTAAAAGAACTT